>CAIGQZ010033112.1:34440587-34452320 GCA_903798205.1 Danio tinwini
ATATTTCATCCAGACTGGATTTTATATATTTATATTTCAGTCTGAATACAATCAGAATCCACCTTTAGGAATTATCATGGATCACTAACCATAGTTACCAAAGAAAAATGCAAATTAAATCAAGACTGAATAAAGAATTGCATTATTGATTACTGAAAACATAATTTCAGTGTTCAGTTCAGTTCACAAAGACTGAATGTGAAAATGACTTGCATAACAGGACATCATTTCAAAGCTGACAGTTAATTAACACCAATTCAGACTCATTCAACCACCGCAAAAAAACTAGTGGGTTTAAAAAGCTGCTTCCTGTGTTGTCGTTCCCTTTGTGTTGCATGCACAAGTGATGATTTCTCTAATCTCTGAAAACTTTCATTTCAGCAAGTAAGCAGCTCCACCCTTTAGTACTGTATTGTTGTGCTAGATACCAAACAAGTGGTTCAGTGCGGTACAGTACAGTGTGCTATTTTGGAACTTCAGACAGTGGAAATAAATATGCACCGCACTGTACTTTACCAAACCATAACCACTCAGTGGAAATGAGCCATTAGTGGAATAAAGATTCTCCATCAATGTTTTTTCTTTTTCATTTCTTTCTTTCTACTGTTGAACACTTGAATATTTGAAGAATGCTAAAAGTCTGTAACCATTGACTTCCATAGTAAGGCTACAGGTTTCCAGAGTTCTTCAAACTACTTTCTTTTGCATTCAACAGAAGAAAATAATTTATAAAGGTTTGAAACCACATGAGGGAGAGTAAACAGTGAGTTAATAATCATTTTTGGTTGAACTATCCCTTCAGCTAGCACCGAATCACATTTATTTAACCACAATAAAAAACGAAATACTGTACTCAAAAACTAAATCTTAAAACATCTTCCAAACTGGATTTATAAGACTAAATGGCTCCTGTCATTTGGCGCGAATCAACGACTGGAGCTGCTGAAAAGAAGAGAGAGAGAAACAGAGCTCCGAATCAGAGATCTGCGTCTCCTCATTCCCCGTGTGACGGAGACGTACCTTCCAGCACACTTCTCTGCTCCTCCATTAATCCCCCTCTGTCGGATCCCGGCCAGGTAATTACTGTTTAAAAATATTTCAGCCCATTCTTTCGCCTGCAGAGGGAAAACGGGAACAAAGACAACACAGTTATAAACAACGACAAAGACCTGCTTTAAATTCACTCGTCTTTCTTCCCCCGGAATTGGTGGCTTTGTTTGCACAATGTACAAGGTGTGTGAAACAGAAATCTTTGGCTATTTCATATTCAAATGTGGCAGTCACGCTCTAGTTTTCTGCAGACAGAAGTTAGGTCTGTTTCATTGTGATGAGGCAAACGCCTTCCAAACAGCCCTTGCTCTATTAATGCATCTGAACAAAGCCTGAAAAAGCTCACATATCCCTTTTTGACTCCAAATATGTGTCTGCAACCCTAGAGAGATATGCAGTTTGCTGTCCTGTTATTTTTTTATTAAAGCATCCCATGTTAGACACACTGTAAACCAATATCACGTAAAAAAAGTTGCCTTGTTCATTTTGTGCTTACATGTCAAACATGGGATGTTTTGACAAGAAATTATCAAGATCAAACAAAGAAAAACGTATAGGCCACTTTTCAGAAATATGACAGCATAATATCATACCATAAAACCTAAAGCAGATATCATATGCCACTTCATAAATCTTTTGGAAAAAACAACATTATACAAAAGCATACAATATGTCCCACATTTTGCACAGCCTTTAATAATGAGTACAGTACTACATAAATTAACATTTTACACATATGCTCACACAATTAAATAAAATGTTTAATATTATTATGATTAAATAATTTCCCAGAGATGAGTTGGAGCTGGAAGGGCATCCGCTGTGTAAAACATATGCTGGATAAGTTGGCGGTTCATTCCACTATGGTGACCCCAGATTAATAAAGGGACTGAGCCGAAAAGAAAATGAATAAATCATTAAATAAATATGTTTAGATATTCATACATTTAAATATAATTATAAAATATGTAGATATTAAATATACTAAATAAAAAAAGCTATTACACAACCCAGGCTCATTCTGAAAACGTACCCCTACATACATTTCTGGAGTGCGTCAACTACGTTCCAGGAGGTACATTTCTTTGCAGTTTTTGTTTTCGCAAATCCACCAGAGGCTGCTGTGTAGATTTTTTGAGATCTCAAACTTCTCTTGCAAGTGTCATTCGCACCTGCTGTTCTCTCATAAATCCACCAGAGGATGCTGTCCACTGACTGTCTGACCAACGCTCCTCCTTCCCTAAATGCAACCAATAGTGTTTTCAAAAGCATCGATTGACCTGCCCATCACCCAATCAACAGTTTTAAAAAGCAATCCAGAAGAAGAAAAGCCTTTTTACCCCATTTTCAGATTTTACCACATTCTCACTCTGTTATTTACTTGTTTATTTTATTGTTTGGCTTCTCTTTTTGTCTTACCCGCTTTTATGGAACTGTTCTTCACCAGACTCGAACCCCATCATTGTGGTCAACTCCTCTCTGCATCTCAAATCCTCCAACGTACACTGCGAGCCACTGGGCAAACTGGTAACAGCTGGAAAGTCGTCCATATGAAGGTAAGTGGTCAGCTGGTGAGCACAAAAAGAAACAGCGTTATACTGCCCCGTAGCGTTCGTTTTAAAGACAAAATACATCCATACGTACTTCTGGCTACATAATTCGCCATCTCCAGAAATGTACAGTATATAGGGCTACATTTTCAGAATGAGCCTATGTTGCAATTATATTCGTAAGTAGAACTTTAATTTGAATCAACTCAACAGGTGAAAAACAGAAGCTCTCTGCTTGTGGGCAGTCATGCTATGATAAAGGAGCTCAGTGAGGATCTGCGGTGGAATTGTGGCTACTCAGAAGTCAGTGAAGGGCTATAAGAACATGTCTAAATGTTTTAAAGTTCTAGTGGCTACAGTGCAAACTACTATTAAGAAATACAAAACACTATGCACCATGTAAAAGGAGAAATACATCAAAATTCTCAACAACAAGATCGGGCAGCCTGCAGTGAAACTTGCCCTTGGGCACCACTGGACATTACAGCATGACAACGACCCAAAACGCACAGCAAAAAAGTGGTGAAGATTGGTTAACAGACAAAAAACATTAACAATTTGCAGTGACCTAGCCAGAGTCCTGATGTAAACCCAATTGAGAATCTGTGGAGGGAGCTAATAATCAAAGTGATGGCAAAGAGACCCTCTAACCTGAAAGAGTTGGAGCTCATCGGTAAACATAAATGGCAATGGAGACATGCAAAAAGCTGGTCAGCAATTATTGCTTTTTTTATGGATTATTGAGAATAGTATGAATAATTTCGGACATGCCACTTTTTGTTCAAATGTAAATGAAAGCTAAGAAATATTTGATGCCTCTTGTACATCGTCTTATTATCTTTTATTCGTGTCATTTCTAGTAAAAACAAAAACAAAACAAAAAAAACTTGGTGGTCGAATAAAAGTAACTTTAAGTCAGTATTTGCCAGGGGGTTAAAAATTGCAAAAATAACATTACATTTCTTTCCTTAAAAAGCAACTAATCACCACATTTAGTTGCTTTTTAAAAAAGTGATTTAAGATTGTACAACTAACTAAAGCTGCAAGCAGCGGTGAAAGGGACCTCACACCCTGGCTTACCACCGCCCGGTGGCATTAGGATGACAGAGAACAGTGGACAATAAAAATTTAAGCTGATAAAAATAAAAAAAAACTGAGAAACACACTGATTTATGCCAAACGTCCTTTTGTCAGCAGGTGGCGCTATGACTGTGACCCAATATTGGCATGTAAATGTCTTCAGGAGAGGAATCTTATTGAACGTAAATTTTCAGGCAGATCGGACATTGTGTGATTATAAGTTAAATTGAACTTATAAGTACTTCTTCTTTTATGGCAATACACTGAACTTTGTCAGTCCGCCACGGACACGCCCTTCCACAAAAACTCTAGATCTTCACAATTTCACATCGAAAAAGGCCTTTGGAATAGACTGATGACATTTGCATTTGATGAGATACAATTTCTAGGAGGAGTTTGTTGCAGTGTAAAACATGACATTTCCTGTTGCCAGCAGGTGGCGCTACAACTGATCCTCAAAACTGGCATGCAAACATGTTCAGGTCAGGACTAAAAGGTTCAGGTATTAAAAGTCGGAATTTTGAGGCAGATCCCACAATGCATGCCTGTTTCGTGGTGAAACATCACAGTTTGTGAGTCCGCCATGGACACGCCCTTCAACAAAAACTTTAGGGTAACACTTCACAATAAGGTTCATTAGTTAATGCATTTTCTAACATGAGCTAATCATGAACAATACTTGTACAGCATTTATTAATGATAATTCTACATTTACCAATGCATTATTAACATCCAAGTGCATGCTTGTTAACATTAGTTAATGCACCGTGAGTTAACATGAACTAACAATGAACAACTATATTTTCATTAACTAACATGAACAAATACTGTAGTAAATGTATTGTTCATCGTTCATGTTAGTAAATGCATTAATTAACATTGACTAATGAACCTTATTGTAAAGTGTGACCAACTTTAGATCTTCGCAATTTACATCACCGAGGCCTTTTGAATCAGAATCAGTTTTATTGCCAAGTGTGCTTCACACACACAAGGAATTTGTTTTGGCAACAGAAGCTTCCAGTGTACATGAAGTGACAACACAAAATTAAATATGAGAAAAGAAAAAGGTGATAAACATTAAACAGAGATGCAGTTAGTCAAAAATATCTGGATGTTGAATTGTATGTGCAGATTTGTTATAAATATACAGGTTATAAGGTGCTGTGTACCAATGCAAATGGAGAAAGTATTGCTGGTTTATTGCACAGTAGGGGAATATTTAACTGTTCATGAGGTAGATGGCCTGAGGAAAGAAACTTTTTCCTGTTTTTGTGCTTGGTGCTCTGTAGCGCCGACCAGACGGTAACAGTTCAGGTGTCCAGAGTGATTTTGCAAGCCCTTTTACTCACTCTGGAAGAGTACAGTTCCTGAAGTGTAACAAGAACTGTTTAAATAACAAAACCCAATTTTGGTGTTGATCTGAAAAAATTTGATTTTCTGCTGAATTTTGTATTTCGGACTTCAGATTTTGGATTTCGACTTTTTTGTAGATATTGGCATGTTTGATGTGTGTGCCAATTTTTGCATGTGTGCGTAAAATGTAGCTCGCGAGGCACTTCGTTGATTGTTTATAGGTGGTGCTGTCGAGCCATTTTGCCACACCCACTTCTGAAACCTATATCAATTGTAAATTTTCACCATTTAGAGTGTGTGTGCAAACTTTTGTGAATTTTCGAGCATGTTTAGACCCTCAGAAATGCGATTCATTCCGGAATGAAATAATAACAAGAAGAAACGGAGCAATTCCAATAGGGACTACGCACCACCGGTGCTCAGTCTCTAATTAATATTAAGATTCTAATAAATGACTTTTAAAAGTAACTTTAAACAACACTTTATAATAATAATAAAATAATAAATGATAAAAATAATAATAAAAACAAACAAACAAACATGAAAATACATTTTTGGAGTCTAGATTGTATCCCTTGCCACATACAGTACAGTATTCACCCTTCACACTCTTCTGCATTACTTTGTCCTCCGACTCTCTGAACTTTGAATGCGCACACACACACACACACACACACACACACACACACACACACACACACACACACACACACACACACACACACACACACACACACACACAAAAGGTCTTCTGTTAAAGCACCGATAAGGATAAATGTAGGTGACATATAATAATGAAGCCTCTGTCGAGCGCCGTGTAGTTTAAGAACACCCTCAAATCTGATTAGTGTAATGAAGGCCTTATGACCTGTTGAGCAACAAAACATGCTCATTTGATATCACACGTTACAGTTCAGCACGACACACCATTTCAGACTATCAAAAGTACACTTCAGATATAGTAATTGTGTTAATTCTTTCTTCATTAATGCGCTATTAACATATTTTCCCACATTATGGCATTTTGCGGGTTTACTGGTGATACAGCAATTCGTTGTATTCCTCTAAAATGCTCACAGCAAGCGTGGCATTAATTTAATGCTAATTAATTTCATTTGTAATTAATTGAATGTGATCATAGCAGTGCTTCTGCTGGCAAGTCTTTTCTTCAGCTTGTCTTAAAGGTTCGATCGTGTGCTTTTCATGTCGCTCAAAACACCCACTCACACCGTAAACGCTCAAGACCTGCCAACGTTCATGCAAATTATCCATAATCAGTTGAATCATATCAAGCCATTGTTATTTATTCATTAAACGCTCTCCGCTGAAGTTAACTTTAAAGTTTGCCGGTGATCTGCAGCGGAGGCGTCAGAGCCATAGATGCGCTGACCTTCATTTTCTCATCACTGATTTATTGACGCTATTTAAAATAAGCAAATTGGCAGATTCTAATACTGATTTTTGTATTAGAGTAAAAGGAAAAACATACAATAGGAGTACATTACCATTGTATTACCATTGCTACTGATATACATCAACACAATCAAAGTAAAATATATGCGCATTTCCTACCTACCTGCTAATGTGAACACTCTGAAATGGGCATTTCATTTCCAATAGCTACCAAGGCACTATAATTTTTTTTATATTCACTATAACTCGCGATCTGCAAACATATTATGGTATTTTTATGCTTTAGAAGAGTCAAAAACTTACAAACAGCACCTTTAATCACTTCCGATTCAGCACATGGTAAATGGATTCAGCACTTTGCTTTACCATGTGCTGAATCTGAAGTGATTAAAGGTGCTGTTTGTAAGTTTTTGACTCTTCTAAAGCATAAAAATACCATAATATGTTTGCAGATCGTGAGTTATACCATAATATGTTTGCAGATTGCGAGTTATAGTGAATATAGAAACATTTATAGTGCTTTGGCTGCATCCCTCCTTTGTGCTTCATACAAAAAATTCGATCAGGAGGCATGCTTAAGATCATCATCAAATTGTTTAAACTTTAGTTTTTTCGGCATGCAAAAATCACTGCGTGCCGTCACCTCCACATAAAAGACTGTTAATGCCGGTTTCACAACGCATGAGCAGCGTTTTTTTTTAGGCGTGCATGTTAACAATCGGGACTCGCACCGAGAAAAGAGCAGCGCATCAGAGTCCAGCAGGAGTAAACTACATTGCTTTCACCAGCGTTGGTTCGATTGCACAAAGAGAATAATGCCTTTATTCCGGGAATACCCCTCCTAATACATACACTTGCATATGAAGTAAATCATATCTCTAAGCATTTACTGGCGCACTGGCAATTTTTACTGGGGCACGTGGTAGCAAGCAAAAGATTTGAAAATATAATGACTTGTTAAAGTGGTTTAGAGCAGTTAATTTTAGAGACATCTTTATTTATAACCCAGAAGGCACACAACGTCATAAGACGTTAATATTAGGTTAGATTTAGGTTGTAATGTCAGGTGACCAAAATTTAATGCCAGCATCTAATGTAATGTAATGTGTATTTATATAGCGCATTTGTTGTGTATGGCCATACACCCAAAGCGCTTCACAATCATGAGGGGGGTCTCTCCACACCAGCAAAAGTGTGCAGCATCCACTTGGATGATACGACAGCAGCCACAGGACAACAGCACCAGTGCACTCACTACACACCAGCTATAGGGGGAGTGAAGTGGCAGTGATACAGCCAAGTTGGGGGATGGGGATGATTGGGAGGCCATGATGTGTAAGGGACAATGGAGGGTATTTGGCCAGGACACCAGGGTTACATCTAGGGATGGATGCTAGGGATGACTGCTTGCATAGCGATGTGGATGATGTAACAATACCTTTAGTAGCAAGGCAGTCAAAAACTTTTCATTTATCTTACTGCAGTTAATGCACTTTGAAAGATACTTTCACTTCGCCAGATTGCTTGCGTTTCCACTTATACAAAAAAAACTAAGTTGTTGTGTATGTTGCAATGAGTATTGTCGCTGTCCACTCGGGAAATACAACCAGTTTGGTTCACTCCGCAAGCTAGAGCTATGTGTGCGCAAGTCTGTGTCGTGAGCTATGTGTGTGCGCTTAGCGTGAGCCTCCGCTGAGCATGCGCATACAGCCGGGAACTGAGGGCTTTTACACTTGACGCGTTTGACAGAAATAGGAGCATTTATCATGTAAGATTGTCAACTGTGCAGACGAGGTTGGTCAGTTAAATTAGGCAACTGTAAGTAATGTTTACTCAATAATTGCAATAATTGTCCAGTACCGATAACAGAACAGTTAACGTCAGAGCTTATTGATACTTCTGTCTTTTATAATTTAGCACCGATACCGAACCGAGTTTCAGTACCCATCCCTAGTTACATCCCTACTCTTTACAAGAAGTGCGATGGGATTTTTAATGACCACAGAGAGTCAGGACCTCGGTTTATCGTCTCATCCGAAAGACGACGCTCACTGACAGTATAGTGTTCCTTTCACTATACTGGGGCATTAGGACTTACACAGACCCCTGCTGGCCTCATTAACACTACTTCCAACAGCAACCTAGTTTTTCCCATGTGGACTCCTATCCAGGTACTGACCAGGCTCAGCCCTGCTTAGCTTCAGTGAGTAACTGGTCTTGGGCTGCAGTGTGATATAGCTGTGGCACAACGTTATTTTGACGTCCAATAAGGATGTCAAATGACATTGATATTTGGTTGATTTTAGGTTGTGTTAGAAAGTGACTCAAATCCAACATTGAGCCAACATCCTAAACCAACGTCATATTGATGTCAAATTCATCAGTATTCATGTATTCATGACATGTATTCATCAGGTATGGCAACTGAAAACCCAACATCTGAAAAGCTTCATAGTGTTAACATCAACACAACGTCAAGCTGTAACATCATTAGACATTGATATTTGGTTGATTTTAGGTTGGACATTGACAGCAATCAAATTTATTTCCAAAAAAATAGATGGTACAACATTTATCTAATGTCATGTTGACATCCTGTGCCTGCTGGAAATGCACTTTTTTGATTTACAACTTTGTGACTATTTACAATAACAAGACAGCTATGTTACAAACATAGAGTCTGCTTTGATTAGTCTTTTTATAGCTATTTTGTGTTATAATTGAAACATCTATTTCAGAGTGTTCATATTGACAGATAGATGGAGATTATGCAAATAACTTACTTTGATTATGTTGACGTAGATCAATAGCAGATTCAAAAACAACTCTTTTAAGTGATTTAGAGCAGACTCTTCCTTTTTAGAGACATTTCTAACAACGTCACAGACTATTTACAATGAAAGACAGCTACATTACAAACTCCAAATAAGATATTTATTCTGCTTTCAATAAGATAATTATTCGTGTTGGAAATGAAAAGCACATGCACGTGTTGACAGTTTTACGCATCTCTTGCCTCTGTTAATGATCAAATGATGACAAATGCTGCAGCTCTTGGACAACATATTGTACTTTTGAGGCTCTTTCAGGCAAGAATGTAGTTGTTTAGATTATGCAGTTTATTTATAAGGATAGTGCCTATTTTAAATGTTTATAATTTTGAAGATTCAGTGCATCGGCATCCATCAGCCTGTCATACTGACCAAAGATAGTTGACATTCTGCCAGAAGGTGGCGACAAAGACAGCATTATAAGTTCTTAGAGGAAAAACTCATCGTAATTTCAAACTACAGCTGATCAAATCATTATAAAACAGGTAAGTGACATTCTAACTGTACGTTTACACCGAAAGCGGCGAGAGCGTCAAAGTACCTGGAAGTCATTCATTTTCAATGGGAACCGGCGGTGATAAGCGGCGAGGAGCAGCGCGGCGTGTCTTCGCCGGTGTGGGCGTCGAGGAGAGTTGAAATCAAGTCAACGTTATGGTAATGAGCTGTGACGCAGTTCGGCAGCAAGCAATCAGAATGTAGAAGTCCACCGCTTGAGAGGAGTCCAGAGAACACAGTCACTGTGAACTTTGGTTCCGACCACAGTTGTTCCCAAGGGTTTTAATATTACGGTCGCCGGATTTCCAATTATTTGCAATGTTTTTCTTACAGGAACAAACATTAAAAAGTTACTGGCGAGTTACTGGTGTGCATCAATGTTATATATTTTTATAAAAAAGCGTGTATCTCATGCCACAATACAAAACGGTATGCTTCAGAATATTTCAGGCATATGGACACATTGGATAATTAAGTGGAAAGAAAGCATGTTTTATGTGGGAATGTAACTGGTTTGCTGATATGCTGCAACGGCTCTTTTAAATACGAGATCAATGTAGCGAATTGTGACGCTCTCGCCGCCGGAGCTGAAGGCAGACAGCGTCGTCACCAGGGCGGCCAGAGCGACCTTTGACGCTCTTGCTGCTTTCGGTGTGAACGTACAGTTAGTCGATCTCTCTCTTTTGTGTGTTGTAGTGCTGTATTTATACCATAGTAATCTGGTAGTGTTTGCTTTGCTTTGGCTTTTTCAGGGTTAATTATTGTGATCTCCCGATTGCAACAAAAATATTTGGTAATGTCTCTAGACTGACGGCATTTCATGCCGTTCAGTCTTATAATCTTAAAATGTGAGCAAAATCACCTGTTTTGTTATCACTTTAGACATTATGCTAGAGACACATTCAAATACTAGCTCTAAAGTTTGTGAAATTAGCAACGGTTTCAGTTTTTTTGTCAGCTGCAGATGTGTGAATGAATGGCGGAAAAAAGTAGTTTCTCATAAAAAAGTATTTTTGAGATTTTTTAACAGCCATCAAACTGTTGTATAAATGCAATATCACACTCGTAGCAGTGCAATATGGCTGTATATCGACACTTATGGGACACTAAGGCTCCCATCAGTTCTGATATACAGCCATATCGCGCTGCTACTCAAGTGATATTGCTGATTTATCATGCACTTTTTGATTAACAACTTTGCAGACTTTTTGCAATGAAACTAATCCAATGGTTCACTTCTTACAGTTTTATTTTCAGTGTCTCTCACCTCTGTTAATGCTCTATTTACACACTCTGTACGCTAAAAAATATTGAAATCAGGTGAATTTTAGGTTAAAAGCCAGTTGCTGATTGTGCCCGTGACCAGTGGCTGTGTTTTTTAGGTCTGGTGTCTTGTTGCTGAGTGATCGTTTGATCTCATTGCGCGTGGCTGGCTGGTGTCAGTGACCCTGATGGTTAATGCTCAGCAGCTCAGGTGTGCTGATGCTGACAGGTAGTGTTCACACTGCTGCGCCGCTCAGGGGAAATCAAGCCTGCGCTCCAAATGAGTCTGTTTACTGCACCAGGGAAAACAAACAGGCCGCGTGCTCATCAGCATCACAGTTATAGGACGTACAAACAGGCTCTACTTTTACAACTACAGCAGCGTCGTTTAATGCATACTAATCATGCACCGCTTCACCGCCAACTTCTGACGAATCTGTAGAAATAGCAGATAAAAAGACAAACAAATGCAGGCTGGCTGCTTGATGCAACGCACAAATTTATCATGCATTCAGGATTGTTTATAATAGAAGCTTATTTCAATACGGATATGGATAGTGTGAAAGTGGGACATATGTTAGATGATTTTTTTTCTTAGTGAGAAGTTGAGTTAAATATCGGTTCAGTTGTAGAAGTAAAATCATAACAATAATAATAACATTACATATATTTGTACATTTGAAGTGGATCAAAAA
>CAIGQZ010033112.1:34462320-34473999 GCA_903798205.1 Danio tinwini
AGTTATTAAATGAATAATACAATAAAAGTGGATGTGTATGTTTCATATTTTAAAAAAATATAGTGAAATATGATGTATTATATGAATATATTATGTAATTGTCATGTAATTACATGCTTAATATTATCAATTGAATTACAATACATTTTATTTTCTAAATAAAAACATATTTTTTATTATTTACACTTTAAATGATGAAAAATCAATGCACTGTGCATTCTTTCTCAATATCATATACATTCAATTTTATCTTTATATATCTATACATTTTCTTAAATATATAATATTTTTTGAGAACTACAAATGCATTCATTTTAGATTTTGTTAAATAATATATGTAATTTAGAAATTGAGCAAATACGTTTTTTATTTAAATATGTACGCTGTGCATACATTTTCTATACATTCAATTATATTTTATATACACTTATTTTTTTAAATATACTATTATTTTACAACATTTGTATATTTTTGCTACTGTATCTTTATTATTTAAAAATATAAAAAACACATTTCAAATGCATTCATTTTAGATTTTATCACATACTCATATACAGAAGCGGACATAAGCAATAAGTGAAGCAAGCAGCCGCTTAGGCCCCCGGGGAATTAGGAGGCCCCAACTAATGTCAAAAATTAAGACTTTAACATCTTTACTTCTTTTATTACTTATATCAATGCACATGCAAATATTACAATCTAATTACAAATATGGCTAATTAACTGTGCAGTTTGTGAACTTTTTTATTGGTTATTTTATTGTATATAATTTTACATTACATCATTTTTAATATGCGGTTTATTTACAAAAAACAAAAAAAAGAATCTGAGAGAGAAAAATATCTATAGAGAAAGAGAATATTTTGAGTTTTAATGGTAGGGCCCCATACCCGAAATTGCTTAGGGCCCCCAAATCACAAAGTCCATCCCTGCTTATACAGATATATCTTTTTATTATAATTTCCAAAAATGAAAAAATTAAATTTTTACAATCAGATAGAAATATAATTATTATTTTCATTCTTCAAAGTCATCACCTCTGCCCCACAAATCAGTTTCCTCCTCCCTAAAAAATGTTCCCCCTCCCCAAAACCCAACATCGCTCATGAATTATTGAAAAAAAAACACATTTCCTCTTGTTTACCCATATACACATATGTATAAAATATCATTTATTCTAATAGGCTCTATAAATCAAAAGTATTGTCAGCGAATGAGAGATAAGTGAGGTTATTGTGCAACGAGGCCAGCTGGTGGTAATAATTTAATGAAGTTTTACAGGCGCTATAAAGGCAGGAAGCAGATGTGGCATTAAGGATTATAAAGTTGGTAAAACTTTTAACAAGTGAGATGGATTTCGACGGTACAACAGCAGAAGTGCAGAGAAAAAAAATAGAGGGTGAATTTACACATCCTTCAATTGCAAAGCTATCAATCACACGCGTGTTATTCCTCTGGGAGAATCTTTACATGCATATTTATTAGCTCAACATGCTAATTCCCGCTGCTCCGGGCCCTACCGCTGCGGCGCCAAGCCTGTTTATGACTCATAATTGTTGATATCCTTTGATATATTTCTCTCGACTAAGACATCATTTGCTTTTTGTGTGTGTGTGTGTGGTTGAGTCAATGAGGCACAATGACCCAGGCTTTCAATTTAGATTTACAGTTCAGCGTCTATTAAAAAAGCAAGTCAATGCCTCCAGTGGGGAATCTATTGTGCTCAAACTTATAATCTACACTTTCTGCCATGTGGAAAGAGCCTGCATGCGCTTTTTGCTTTGAGCGTTTCTCCTGAAAGTTAGCAATGCTAAAGTGTGTGTGTGTGTGCGTGTGTGTGTGCGTGTGTGAGGAAAGAGCAGGAGCAGACACCTGCCGCTGAATGCTCTCCTTCGGGATCCGGCATCTGAGAAATGCAATCTGAGCGCAGAGAAAAAAACAAAACAAACACAGAGACTGAGTAAACAGCGTTATACGGCTGACGCTGGACAAACGTGTGTGGGGGAAAAGAAGTCATAGATGAATGTGTTTGTCTCTCAGGTGATGTGGAATATTCAAGGACAAACTTGATAACAGCAGACAGGGGAATGTGGTGGTTTTAGTTTAGTGTGTAAGGTTTACACTGCAGGTTAAGCAGCATTCAGAAGTTATGACTAAGGCCAGACAGAATCTGCAGACATTTTTTTGCTATTTCTGCTGAGAATTTTGTACAAAATTTGCAGATTTATGCAGAATTATTTTGGGAAAATCATTACTAAAAACTTAATATATGAAATACCTTTTTAATGTTTATTTAATGTTTACTATGAAAATCCAATTAGATGCACTTATTTGGTAAACAAAGCAAGACTCTCATATAATAGATCTACTAAAAGACAGAAAATACTACTTTACAAACTATATTGTAAATAAATCATATGAATATTTTCATTTTTGTTAATAATATTACTGGAACTAATTTAGAAACTGAAAAATAATAAATTTACACACGTGTACACAAAAAAATAGAAGACTCAATAGTAGGCTAAAAATCGGGGGAAATCTGCAGATTCAGTGTGGGCCTAAAGTTATGACCAGACAGAATCTTCAGACATTGTTTGCTATTTCTGCAGAGAATTTTGTAAAAAAATATGCGGATGTATGCAGAATTATTTTGGGAGTATCATTACTAAAAACTTAATATATGAAAATAAAAAATACTACCCTTTGAACCTTTATTTTACAATGTAAATCCATTTAGATACACTTGGTAAACAAATAAGACTCTCATATAATAGATCTACTAAAAGACAGAAAATATTACTTTACAAACTTGTATAGTAAATAAATCATATAAATATTTTCACATTAGTCAATAATTCATTCATTCATTTTCTTTTCGGCCTAGTCCCTTTATTAATCTGGGGTCGCCACAGTGACTACTGTGCCACTGCATCGCCCTTAGTCAATAATATTACTTTAAATAGTTTTAAAACTGAATAAATATAAATACACACACATTTACACAAGTAAATATATAGAGTCAATGATGGTCAAAAAATCGGCGAAAATCTGCTCTGAAATTCGAATGTTCTATTAGAATGTGAAAGGTTTCTTTATGAAATGAGATTTGCAGGTCATGCCTCTAGAACTTTAAATACAATTGTTCTATTGAAATTTAGATTTTTAAAATCTAATATTATCAGGAAACCCAGAGGATTTTTTTCTAAATTATAATTTAGAGATAATGACTTAGGTTGATTTCAATTTAGATTTTCTATTGGCATTTTAAATGCTTATATTTGAAGTGGAATCCTGAGCTCATCATGACCCTAGAAGAATCAAATTCAAATGTTCTATTAGAATTTCAAAATTTGTGTGTGTGTGTGTGTGTGTGTGTGTGTGTGTGTGTGTTTGTGTGTGTGTGTGTGTGTGTGTGTGTGTGTGAGAAGTGGAATTCTGAGATCATGACCATCTATGATCATCATAGATTACAATTCAAATTTTCTATTAGAATGTGAAATGTTTCTTTTTGAAATGAGAATTTTAAATAAAATAGTTCTAATCAAATTCTAATCAGGGAATCGGGAGGACTTTATCTTGAAATATTCTATATTTTTAGTAGTAAAATGTACAATAGGAATAATGTTTTTTTCTAAATTAGAATTCAGAGATTATGACTCTATGATCAATGGTTGATTTCAGTTCAAATGTTCTATTGGCATTTTAAATGTTTATTTTTGAAGTGAAATCCTGCGGTTATCATGACCCTTGAGGATTCCAATTAAAGTGTTAATTGACATTGGAATTTTATTGTGTGTGTGTGTGTGTGTGTGTGTGTGTGTGTGTGTGTGTGTGTGAGAGAGAGAGAGAAGTGGAATTCTGAGATCATGACCATCATAGATTTCAATTAAAATATTCTATTAGAATGTGAAATGTTTCTTTATGAAGTGAGATTCATGAGGTTGTGACTCTAGAACTTTTAATTAAAATTGGAATACTACTACGTACTATTGGAATCATTTTTTTCTAAAGTAGAGATCATGACTGCAATTTAATGTTCTATTAGAATTTTAAATGTTTATCCTGAGATCATCATGACCCTAGAAGATTCCAATTCAAATGTTCTATTGGATTCTTTTATTTTGTGACTTTAAAGTGTAATCAAAAGGTCTTGACCTTAGTAGGCTCAAATTAAAAATTTCTATTGGAATTTTGAAAGGTTTTCTAATAGAATTTAGAGGTCATGCTGACCCCAGAAAATTAAATTAAAATGTTCTACTAGACTTAGTAAGTTCAAATAAAAATTTTCTATTGGATTTTTGAAATGTTTTTTTTTTTTTTTTTATGCGTTTTACAGATTTTACAGATTACAGATTCAAGCCAATATGTGCTAATGAATCTTTGTGTTTAAAGTATAATTCAGCCGTCATGACTCTAGTACAGTGTTTCTCAACCATGTTCCAGGAGGACCACCAACACTGCATGTTTAGGATGTCTCTGTTGTCTGCCACACCTATTTCAGGTCTTTCAGGCTCTGTTAATAAACTGATTGATTATCTGAATGAGGTGTGTTTGGTTAAGGAGACATGGAAAACATGTAGTGTTGGTGGTCCTCCAGATATGTGGTCGAGAAACACTGCTCTAGTATGTTCAAATCAAAATGTTATTGTCGATTTTGTAAAACATTAATTTTATGGTGTAATTCTGAGCTCATGACCCTTGAAGATTCAAATTAAATGTACATAAAAAGTTTACACAAATTGTATGTACATTCACGTTAAATGTACATAAAATATAACACTCAAATAAAGCAAATTAAAAGTAAAAAAAAAGCATGGGTCTTTAGAATGCATTTAAATTCTATTTTATGCCATTAATAAAATAAGCAAATTTTATATTAGTCATTTGCACAGATTGTTTTATCTCATTCCTTCATTCAGATGATTGATGAAATCTCTGTTCATGGAGGAAATCGTGGTCATCATCAGGTGTTAAGTATTCATAAAAATACAGTCCAAATCTAATCATCACGATGGCACTAAAACATGTTTTAATTTTACTTGATTCTGTCATTTGTAAGCTAGTTTGACTTCAGAAGCAACATCTAAAAATCTATAGCTGATAATAAATGAGAAACAAATTTGGGTGTGTGTGCGGTCTCCGATTCTGAAGTGTATTATTCATAAAAGCACAGTCCGCATGTGATCGTGGGTCGTCAGAATGCGTTTGAATGCTATTTGATTGAGTCCCCTTTCTGCGCTCAGGTTAAGGAGTAATTAATCACAACATTTTTGACACTAAACATTACATAAAAATAAAAAGGCTGACAAGTTGTTTTACATAATCAAGTGTGGCGCTCTCACCTGCGATGACACCGCCGAAAGGAACCCTCGTCATTACACCCAACAATAACACAGGTGTGCGAAAAATGGAAAACTGGCAGCGATATGAATTATTAATGTCAAACTTAAGTATTAAAACAGGAAATCAACCAACTTACCTGGCACGATTAACATGCAAAACACCTCGCTTTTTTTCTCCCCCCACAAAACCAGAAAGTATAATTACGGCCCGCCATTCTGGAACACGTTAACTTGTGCTTTTTTTTTTTTTTTTTTTAAAGCTCCGAGCACCTGCTTACTTGTTTATACTCCTGTATTCTCTCTCGTATTAATAAGAGGCTGCTCGCATGTCCTCCTACAGCTCTGCACAAACACGCCGATGAGAACTCGTCAAGCCTTGTCATAATCTGAATTACAAATACTTTGTATAGCTGCTAAACTATAAGTTAAGTGGGGCTACAGCGGGAGATACACGTCAACATGTGGGTGTTTTGAAGTCAAAGAGGGGAAAGCCATATTTATCCGCCCTTTGGAGAAAAAAAAAGTGGAGCCGAGTAAACAAATCCATTTTCGCTACATGTTAATTGTTTCCAGCATCGTATTATCTTGGTGGCACATTGCGAGCCTGTGTTTCGTGTGCAAATTGCCGCGCGGATCTCTTTCAAACAGGTGCTGACCAATGGCGGAGCGGTTCTTGAAGGATGCCGGCAAAAACAGCTTGAGCCGCCTCCAACATGGGACCGGCGCTTTTGGCAAGTCAAACTTTATCAGCGCAAACATGCAGAGATGAAAACAAACACATCCCGGCTTGCTAATTACGGACACATTGGAGTCTCTACACCTCATCATTGCCGGGCGAGCGTGAGGCCTGCCTCTTGGACGACGTCCTCGGACAACCTGGCCGTCCGGCGGAGCTTTCCCGATGTGCTATCGCTGCGTCGGTGTGGCCTGTCTGTGATTTTTCAAACCTATTATTTCCCATGCAAAGTTATAAATTACTGGACTGACACCAGGCTGGTATCTCGCAGGCCATGTGGCCTGAACTAACGCCAAATCCTGCACCACTAATTTTACTAATTGCCCGGGCGCAGCCAACACTTTTCATTGGTCCGTAGCCGGCCGTGTCACAGGAAGCTAATGAGGACTAAATAATGCATGTGAACCTCTCTAATTGCTCCATTTCTCATTGTAGTTACCATTTCTGTAATAAGCCAATGGGTGCCAGAATGTTTACGGTATAATTATTTTGGATAGAAATATCAATGTATTCAGTGCGCCTCCAAAAATAATAAACCTTTAGAGCACAACATTAGACTTATTTATTGAAATGGCTGCTCAGTTCATGACATGTCATCTCCGTCTAAACAGACTTTTTTTCAGATTTTGTGGCTTTAGAGCAAAAATAAATATAAAACATTCATTAAAAAAATTATAATAATAAAAAATATATATATATATATATATATATATATATATATATATATTAAATTCATGTTTAATGAATGCATACATTTTACTTTTTTAGCTAAACTTGATCCAAGTTTAGAAAAATAAATAGTAATAAAAAAAATATTGTATGCATCTATGTCTTATTTGCTAAATCCAAATACAGTTGAAGTCAGAATTATTAGCCTCTCTAAAATATTAGCCCCTCTGTTTATTGTTTTCCCCAATTTCTGTTGTACAGAGAAAATATATTTTTAACATATTTCTAAACATAATAGTTTTAATAACTCATCTCTAATAACTGATTTATTTTATCTTTGACATGATGACAGTAAATCATAGTTGACTATATATTAAAGTGACATTTAAAGGCCTAACTAATTAGGTTAACTAGGCAGGTTAGGGTAATTAGGCAAGTTATTGTATAACGATGGTTTGTTCTGTATATAGAATATAGAATAAAATATGTAGCTTAAAGGGGCTAATAATTTTGACCGTAACAATTTTTATTTAAAAAAAATTATAACTGCTTTTTTTCTAGCAGAAATAAAACAAAATCAAACTTTCTCCAGAAGAGAAAATATTATCAGACATACTGTGAAAATTTCCTTGCTCCGTTAAACATCATTTGGGAAATATTTGAAAAAGAAAAAATAATAATTTGCAGAATACTCAACGCGATCTCACGGCAGTTCCTCATTGTGTGGTACAGTACGGGTCGCCTTTATCAGGCTTGCATTTCCAATGCTAAAAATGTACCAATGGTACCCTTTTGGTGGGCATGGTGTACGACAGAAAGTTTTAGTCAACGTCATTTTCGCTCGAGGAAATGGGAAATGTCAAAGTAAAGTTGTACGGGTCGCTCACATATCATATGGGAAGCACTTCTCACAAAACATTTCTTCAGCAGCACGTGTAGCCTCTTGTTAGAAAGTAATTCCGTCATTCCGAGTTCATTATAGTCCAAAAGGTGCTGATAATAGTTAAACATGGCAGTTTGTTCATGTTTTAGCTTGCTGAAAGAATCATTTGCTCCCTTGTTTTGTTGGGTTTCTCCTTTGTTTTTTTGCATGTCACTCTCGTGTTTGTCCATTTCTGAAAGGATTGGATGTCAGAAGCACTTCAATAATCACACGCACGTTATTATTATCAGCTCAAGAAGTTTGTTAGATTATAGTATTGTTATAGTATTAAAGTATTGTTAGAATATAGACACACACACACACACACACACACACGAGTGATCGCGAAAAAGCAAAACTGCTCGCACTTTAGACGGCCTTGAAAAAAACTACAGGGCACAGGGTAGATTCTGCTCTTCTTCTTGGCTTTGTGGTTGTTCATCAAGACAACGTCAAGGTTTGTTTGCGCTCGGGTCGACCATGGCTCGTTATTATATGTATATAGAATTACGGTGTAATGTCTTTGCTGTGTTTTTAAAAATGTTAGTTCCTTTGTTTTCATTCGCCTGGCTTGTTGCACGAGCAAGTGGTGCATCTCTGTAAACCAATAGCGTTCAGTTGAGCGTCTTGCTTCTTCTTTTGGTACCCTTTTGTTGTGCTAGGTACCCAAAAAGTGGTATGGTGCGGTTTGCTTTTAGGTACATTTAGACAGTGGAAACGGCTATAAAAGGGTATCGAACCGTATCTTACCACTCAGTGGAAACAGGCCAATAGCCTGGAAAGCAAATGCTGTCAGGGCTTTGAGAAAATCACTTTGTTACTTTCATCCCAAGTTACTTTTGCTCCCCCCTACATACAAAATTATGAAGCAACCAGTAGTATGATATTATATAATACATAAATAAGCATCCAACACTACAATAATACATATTACTCATGTATAAATTACAACGCCAATGTAAGATCAGATAGTTATGCATAATAATTTCTATGCATACCATTTCAAATACTTAACTAAGCAACTACTTAATAGTAAATACAAGTGGTACTATTGCACATACTCTAATGATGCATGTCAGTTCATCATAATAATGCATACCATGTTATGTGCTACCTATGATATTATTATAAAAATGTAGCACATACTGCAGTGTTTAGGACGTATTCCAATCCATGCGTGGCTTGTGAGTCTCTGTGTGTGTTCCAGCAGACGTCACCTGGGGCTGGAGTGTGTGTATGTGTGTGATGCTCCTGCTCTGGCCAGATTCCCATTTCCACACATCGTGCAGCGTTTTTCCCCTCACCGCATCTCCAGCAACCTGTAATTCAGCAGCAAACTCAATCATCCAAATAGCTAAATATTTTATGTTATTAAAGCACAACTGAAAAGAATGCTATTATTTATTTACACGCAGAATCTTCACTCCAGCATCAGGTGGTCTGGTGGGTCCAGTTCATCTATGGCACGCTCTGAATTATTGACCAATAATCTGTCTTAATTCACATCAGCACAGGACAGGCGTTCCTTTGATAAATGTGACGAAAAAAAACGTCTACTTTTCAGATGTGCTGCAGAGGGATATAAATGTGTATTTGTGGCATGGAGGGGGGAAGGTATGGTAAAATATGATTAAATAAATTATGATGGCAGACAAAACAGGGTTTAGGTTGAGAACATTTGCCATGCTAAAGAATTCAAATGACAGAAGTGTCAATCAAAGCTCACAGCGGGAGGAGTGTTAAGAGCAGTGTGTTTCTGCCACCGCTGTGCTTTCCTGAAATCATCCAAGATTTCTCAACATGCAAATCCCATCGTCTTTATGCTGTCGGATATTAGATGTACTAGCATTAAAACAAAAAGGTGCATCATAAATGTGCCATAATCAGTTGAAATAATAGTCAAAGAGTTCTGAGAAATGTTATATCAGGATCTTTTGATTATAAATATATGTATGTATATACATTTACACACAGATTTTTTCAGATGAATAATCTGTTGATCTGCATCCCAATCATCACAAATACTGCAGAAGACCTACAGTATTGGAACCCACATGGACCCAAGATTCTCATAGAAATCAGTCAAGTTTGGTGAAGGAAAAATCATGGTTTGGGCTGACATTCAGTACGGGGGCGTGCGAGAGATCTGCAGAGTGAATGCAACATCAACAGCCTGAGGTATCAAGACATTTGTGCTGCCCATTACATTACAAACCACAGGAGAGGGCAAATTCTTCAGCAGGATAGCGCTCCTACTTCAGCCTCCACATCAAAGTTCCTGAAAGCAAAGAAGGTCAAGGTGCTCCAGGATTGGCCAGCCCAGTCACCAGACATGAACATCATTGAGCATGTCTGGGGTAAGATGAAGGCATTTAAGATGAATCCAAAGAATCTTAATGAACTCTGGGAGTCCTGCATAAACACTTTCTTTGCCATTCCAGATGACTTTATTAATAAGTGATTTGAGTCATTGCTGAGATGTATGGATGCAGTCCTCCAAGCTCATGATGGAGTCAGACACAATATTCATTCTGTTTCCACTGCAGCATGACTTTTTATTATATACTGGACATTATTTCTGTTCAGTGATAAGACTTTTGTCTAAACAAAGTCAGACCTTACTGTCTTAATTAAATAATTAAAAATTAAGACATGATCATATTTTATTTTAATAAAATAAGTGTAATCTAGAGGCCTTTGCCTTTCATATAAGCCACTTCTGATATCAAATGATCAACTAGAAGTCAAGTTGTTATTTGTTGTTCTTAAAACTGGGATTGGCAACAAGATATTTGTCAGGTAATGTATTGCTTGAAGGGGCTAATAATATTGACCCTTAAATGGCATTAAAAAAATCTAAACTGCTTTAATTCCAGCCAAAATAAAACAAATAAGACATTCTCCAGAAGATATTATAGGAAATATTGTAAACTATTTCTTGCACTGTTAAACATCATTTAAGAAATATATATATATATATATATATATATATATATATATATATATATATATATATATATAAAAGACTATAACAGTACATATATTGTAATCAATATCAACAAAGTTACCATATATGTTCCTCATCCGATTAAGGGTTAAAAAAACATTCAATCGTGAACTGAAAATATATTAAATTGGAGCGTGCAATGTATCAAATGAACTTGATCAAATGCAGCAAAGAGATCTAACTTAAGAGTCGGACACGGTCTGCAATTGGATTAACATGAGCAGAACCCAAGCGCTGATGTCACATCGATAAAGCATCGCTGATAGTTTATCTACATATAATGGGCCTTCAGTTTGTCATAATGCTGTTGTAATAGTGGTTCTCTTTTATGCGCACTAATCTATCGCGATCACAATCTGAAACTCAGAGCGGAGTCAATGATCCGCAATCTAAATCAGATTAAAGTCGAGCCTCAGGTTACAGCGCTTTAAAAGGAGCTGTTCTGAAGGAGCATCAAACTCGCTGTATTGCTGCGCTGCGTCTGCTTTAATCGCTGTCTTTCACAGGACACTTTGATGATCATGGTGAAAATCACATGGGCATGATGTTCCACAACTCTGATTGTGTAAATATTATGGTAACTTCAGGGTGGCACAGTGGCCCAGTGGTTAGCACTGTCACCTCACAGCAAGAAGGTTGTTGGTTCAAATCCTGGCTGGGTCAGTTGGCATTTATGTGTGGTTCAGATCAATGAACTCCATAAACAGATCCATGTTCAAAAAATAAAATGCTCATTTTGCAGTAGAATCCCAAGATAACAGTATAATCTAAAAAGATCCTGCAACGCAGTGAAAACTAGGCCTCGTCCTCCAGTGACTGGTCAAAACACACTCCATTGTTTCCATTGTGTTTGGATCATGACTTCAAAACAAA
Organism: Danio tinwini; assembly: GCA_903798205.1. Taxonomy (NCBI): domain Eukaryota; kingdom Metazoa; phylum Chordata; class Actinopteri; order Cypriniformes; family Danionidae; genus Danio; species Danio tinwini. The sequence continues at coordinate 34,473,873 of CAIGQZ010033112.1, forward strand.
CACTGGAGACTCAACTAGAAAGACGCTTATTTTCCAGACCCAGCATGAAAATACGATCCGTTTCCTTCAGAAAAGCAAGCAATTAATTAATTAGCCAACAAATGAGCTGCAAACACTGTAAAAAAAA
>CAIGQZ010033112.1:34517265-34529781 GCA_903798205.1 Danio tinwini
AAAAAAAAAACATAATAAAAACTGCACCTGCGTTAAATGCAAAAAAAAAAAAAATCCTGTTAAATATTTCAAGTTAATTGTGTGCGTTAACGTGCTAATTTTGACAGCCCTAATATATATATATATATATATATATATATATATATATATATATATATATATATATATATATATATATATATATACATATATATATATATACATACACATACATACACAGTGCATCTGGAAAGTATTAACAGCACTTCACTTTTTCCACATTTTTTTATATTACAACCTTATTCCAAAATGGATTAAATTCATTTATTTCCTCAACATTCTACACACAATCCCCCATAATGACAATGTGAAAAAAAGAGTTTTTGAAATTGTTGCAAATTTATTAAAAATAAAAACCTGAAAAATCACATGTACATAAGTATTCACAGCCTTTGCTCAATACTTTATTGATGCACCTTTGGCAGCAATTACAGCCTCAAGTTTTTTTTATATGATGCCACAAGCTTGGCACACCTGTCTTTAGGAATTTTTGCCCATTCCTCTTTGCAGTACCTCTCAAGCTCTTTCAGGTTGGAGGGGAAGCAATCCATTGATATTTTGGCAGTGTGCTTTGGGTCATTGTCCTGCTGGAAGATGAACCGTCACCCCAGTCTGAGGTCAAGAGCACTCTGAAGCAGGTTTTCATTCAGGATGTCTCTGTACATTGCTGCATTCATCTTTCCCTCTATCCTGACTAGTCTTCCAGTTCCTGTTGCTGAAAAACATCCTCACAGCATGATGCTGCACCACTATGCTTCACTGTAGGGATGGTATTAGCCTGGTGATGAGCTGTGCCTCAACTTAACGTAACGGCATTTACTTCAAAGAGTTCAATTTCAGTCTCATCAGAACAGAGAATTTAGTTTCTTATTGTCTGAGAGTCCTTCAGATGCCTTTTCCAGGCGGGGAGTGGCTTCCGTATATTCTACCATACAGGCCTGATTAGTGGATTGCTGCACAGATGGTTGTCCTTCTGTAAGGTTTTCCTCTCTCCACAGAAGAATGCTGGAGCTCAGACAGAGTGACAATCGAGTTATTGATTACCTCCCTGTCTAAGGCCCTTCTCCCTCGATCACTCAGCTTAAATGATCACTCAGCTCTTAAGTGTCAAGATCTCAAAGGTGGAACAAGCCAAAATCCATATATTTTTAATGGGTTACAACAAATGTTATGCATTTACAACCAAACCCATTTCATGCTAAGTAAATTTAACGTGGCAAATTAAATTGTACATTTAGGAATACTCACAAACAAAGAGAGATTTTGAGCCTTCATGTATTACCATGTATTACAAAGTAAAAGTGTCACTGCAGAGGGTGTATTTTTGGAAAGTGTTATAAACTCATGACCATATACTCATCACATACTAACAAATGATCATGCATACAAATGACTCAAACTTGCACTAGAGGATGATGATGATCAAGAGCAAATCAGCAATGTTACTGACTTCAAGATGTTTGATACTCTTCACTAAATAAATGAATAAATTTGTGAAATAATTAGGCTTAATTAAAAATACTCAAGCTAAGTCAGGCTAACATATTAAAGTAGCTTAATGGAGAAACAGCAGGTCATGTAAAATAATAAATTATATTCATTTAGCCATTTACCATTTTCAATTAGTTGATCTGAAATAAGCAAATTGAGGAACAAAACTAACTGTAAAAAAGTATAGTTCCTCCTAAAGTAAAAATGCTATTGGTGTTTATTTAGTTGTTTTCTTTTAAAAAAAATTGTCACATTTGAGAATTACACTACCTGACAAAAAACTTGTCTTCAATTCCAGTTATAAGAGCAAAAAATAATAACTTGACTTCTAGTTGATCGTTTGGAAAAGTTGTAGAAGGTAGATTTTTCAGATGAATCATCTGTTGATCTGCATCTCAATCATCACAAATACTGCAGAAGACCTATTGGAACCCGCATTGACTCAAGATTCTCACAGAAATCAGTCAAGTTTGGTGAAGGAAAAAACATGGTTTGGGGTTACATTCAGTATGGGGGCGTGCGAGAGATCTGCAGAGTGAACGGCAACATCAACAGCCTGAGGTATCAAGACATTTGTGCTGCCCATTACATTACAAACCACAGGAGAGGGCAAATTCTTCAGCAGGATAGCGCTCCTTCTCATACTTCAGCCTCCACATCAAAGTTCCTGAAAGCAAAGAAGGTCAAGGTGCTCCAGGATTGGCCAGCCCAGTCACCTGACATGAACATTTTTGAGCATGTCTGGGGTAGGATGAAGAAGGCATCGAAGATGAATCCAAAGAATCTTGATGAACTCTGGGAGTCCTGCAAGAACGCTTTCTTTGCCATTCCAGATGACTTTATTAATAAGTGATTTGAGTCATTGCAGAGATGTATGGATGCAGTCCTCCAAGCTCATGGCAGTCATACACAATAGTCATTATGTTTCCACTGCACCATGACATTATATTCTATACTGGATATTATTTATGTTCAGTGACATAACTTTTGTCTAAGCAAAGTCAGACCCTATATTTATTTTAATAAAATAAGCATAATCTAGAGGCTTTTGCCTTTCATATACAGTAAGCCACCTCTGATAAATGATCAATTAGAAGTCAAGTTATTATTTGTTGTTCCTAAAACTTGGTTAGGCGACAAGACTTTTGTCAGGTAGTGTACAGCACAAATTATTGTATATAATTATATAACAGGGCTGTTATAATGCTTGATTCTGATTGGCTGATGAGCATTCTAAGGTGTGCTGTCATTTTCAGATAAATGCACAGCTAAGGTAGTTCCGGCAAGTTTCAAGTGCATTCGTTTTATGTCACTACACTGAACGAGTTATTTCAAAAGTCCTAAATCACATCAAAACACAACAAAAGGCTCTGGATGAGATGTGTGGGAAACTAGTCCTACACACAGGAGCCGTTTGAGGGCAAAAACCCGACTAACAAAGTCTGAATACAACATCTGAACAGTGTCTGTACTCTAGGTGTGGTATAAGTGTAATAATTGACTCAAGTCTGTTGAATTGTAATTACAAGTAATTACACCGCTACATACATAATTAAATAAAATAAATAATATACATCTTTTCAATCATTGACATTAAATATATATATATATATATATATATATTTTTTTTTTTTTAATAATTCAACATTCGGTCATCAATTATTCTTAAAATAAATACATTTTTTATGTTTCTTCTGCAAAGTGGTTCAGTTAAATCTAAACATACAGTAGCCTTTTATGCCATTAACTTCATTTTTGGATCATTATTATACACAATTTCTATTGTTATGGCCAACGTTTACTAGTTGTTTACTATCTTGTTTTATTTCTGACAGCTAGGGGAAAAATAACAATATTAGGACCATATGAGAAACCTTAAATTTAAAAAGACATGGATTAAAAGCCACAAAATCCTTAAAGGCAAACTTTATGTGACAAAGTAAATGCTTTTTGCTACTTTGAGAACCATAAACAGATCTGTCCTAAGAGTGTATGGTAGTAAAAAGCACTTCTTTGTCCTATTACAGCACTTAGACTATAACTAGACTATATTATCCAGCAACTAGACTATATTATCCAGACATCCCAGTATTTTACTCTTCTTTTCCAAATTTAAGAGCAAAATATTCATAATTTTTTCACCTGATGTCTCAGTAGGAGCTGCGACAGTGTTGAAAACAGCTCTCCAATGGTTGTACAAATTGAAAATTTTATTTCCCAAAGCCACAGTAGATTTTTCAGTTTGAACAGTTTATTGGTCCGCCTGTGGATGCAAAACTACCATCTCTACAAGAACTGAAGACACCAGGACAGGAGGGGAAAAATACTATTCTGTTATATAACATCTATGAAAAATACAGAAAAAAACATACAGGAAAAAAAGATAAAGAAAATGAAGAGGAAAAAGACAGACAGAAATAAAATGATATGAACTGATAACAGAATGTAAGCAGATGGAAAAGGTAAGAATATCTTCAGAAAATTCATGGTTTGGGTTTACATTCAGTATGGGGGCGTGAAAGAGATCTGCAGAGTGGATGGCAACATCAACAAAAATTGTGTTGATTCAGCTCATTTTAAAAAAGTAGTTAATACCCAGATGACCTACAAGAGTCTGAAGTGAGCATCCAATGGCCGCTACGATATCCCATAATGGCAAACAAAAGAATTAATAAATGCAAGAGAAGCAACGCAACTAATGTGAATAGGTCACGTGACAAATGCCGGATGTAGTATGTCCAAATTCCATTCATTCTACTCACTCTATTCAAATTCATACGTAGTGCCCAGAGCTTGTGATGTGATGCGCGCGACCGTTAAAAAGCGTGCACGCTCCCGTTTACTTGCGCGAAGCAACCGCGGCTAGAGAAAACGCAACTGGTGCGATCGGTTCTCTTTGAAATACACTGTACAAAAATCGATGATCGTGCACCCACAGTCCTGCTGCTTTTAAGAGCTCAATATTTTAACCGTGTGCATGGGATTATCCTTTCATTATCACTCACAGTATGTTTTTTACCTGCTTTCTTTTGCTCACAGTTTTTGTTAATATAATTTAAATGTGTATATATATATATATATATATATATATATATATATATATATATTAGGGCTGTCAAAATTAGCGTGTTAATGCACACGATTAATTTGAAATATTTAACGTGTAAAATAAAATTAATTAAGGCATTTAACGCGGTTGCTGTTTTTTTTTCCTGTTGTGGACGACGTGTGTTCACGGCTGGACGTGTGTTCAGGGATATTATTTGCTGAAAATATGAAGGACTGCTGAAAGAGTGCTGTATTAATGGAATTTGATACCGCATGGCGAACGGAAAGAAAAACCTCCGCATTTCGGGACTCGGGTGGTCCTTTAAGGTAACCAAAAATCGCTGCTTACATGGTAGACTCTTAATCAGAGTATTGTTTTAATCATAAAATCTGAGTATTGGTGTCCATGTAAATGTACTCAGTGAAAGTGCCAGATGATGTTGCAAGCTGTCTAAGACGGTCCATTCCTCTAAGTTGATTCCAAGCGCCCTCAAATGTTTCATTAAGTTTGATGTGTTTCCCCCCTACACCCAACTTTTGTAAAGCGTCTGCTTCACATTGCCATGTCAGAATCCTGAAATACAGCCATACTTTAGAACACTTAGTTTAAGCAAATTTTATGAACGCGATTGTGCATGTTGATGATTTGAAGGGAGTGCGCTGTACTGCGCGTTCTCTCTTTCTCTCTCTCTCTCTGTGTTGTGTGTGTGTGTGTGTGTGTGTGTGTGTGTGTGTGTGTGTGTGTGTGTGTGTGCTGTCCCCGAATAATGTCAACAGACTGGACTGTCTTAGAAACTGGCTAAATGTTAAGGAGGACTAAGCAAAATTGTTTCTACTTAATAATTAATGTTCTTATCTCGCAATACAACTTTACAAATAATACAATTGTTTGTATTCAACACTTTATCATTATTATCATTATTTTCCAATTTCCATATTTGTAATGCCTGTATTTTGGATTTTTAGTCCACTTAGAATCCAACATGAAAAAATGTTTTGTTTGTTATTGGCATTGATTGTTTTAAGATTCAAATGGCACTTGCATGCCTGTTTTTTTATTTCTGTAATACACACTGCTTTTTATGATTAATCGTAAAAAAAGTGTGATTAATCATTTTTTTCAATCAATTGACAGCCCTATTTTTTTTTTACAATAACATTTTTTTTTAATATGAGATTAACTCCCTGTTTATGTGTAGTTAACTGGTCATCTGGGACCTTTAGCCAGGACAGATTACTGTGCATATTTTAGATACATGATAATAGTTCTTTTCTAAAGGACTTTTCTTTAGAAAGGAACGTTTTGTTGTATTAAAAAGTGCATGTATACAGTTATATTTAGCTTGTTTTGACATTTAAAATTTGTGGCAAATAAATAATTATTTCTTTATGTTTGGTGTGGTCAGAGGTAAATTTGGGAAATTCTTAATTTTGAGCCCTGAAAAGTGATGTGAAATAAAACCCAATAACAATGCGACACAACCCATTTGCTCATGCACATTGAGCAAGCTCATACACAACACACACAAAAGGTGAAATGAATGAGGAGGCATGACAAAACATCCAAAGTCAAGTAATTTCAGCATGTCAAAGTCAAATTTGTTGATATAAAATATACTTTCTCAACAACAAAAGTGTAGCTAGTGAAAATGGCGAGTGGATAGTAACATTGGAAATCTACTAGCCACAGTGGCTGGTGATCAAAAAAGTTAATGTCAAGCTCTGGTAGTGTGCCTACTCAAGTAGTAGGTGATTCCAGATGCAGTCTTGTTCTTTCTGTGGTCAGACTGCCCATTGTGTTGTGATTGGTCAACAGAATGCTCATTCTGATATTCAAATTTCACCTCTAGAGGCTTCCTCGATTCTCAGTGATTGGACACAGTGCAATACAGTAATAAAGATATCGATTTTACCATACACTTTAAGAAATACTGGGTTATTTAAACAAAAATTAAGTTAAATATGGACCAGTTGGCATTTCTGTGTGGAGTTCGCATGTTCTCCCCATGTTGGTGTGGGTTTCCTTCAGGTGCTCCGGTTTCCCACACAGTCCAAACACATGCGCTATAGGGGAATTGAATAAACTAATTTGGTAGTGTATGGGTGAGAATAAGTGTGTATGGGTGTTTCCCAATACTGGGTTGCAGCTACAAGAGCATGTGTAAAACAATCTGGACAAGTTGGCAGTTCATTCTGCTGTGGCGACCCCTGATAAACAAAGGGACCAAGCTGAAGGAAAATGAAATGAAATAACTAATTAGTTGGATTAGTCCCTAATACACCCAAAATTGGGTTGAAATAACCAAGTGTATTACAATAATGGAAGATCTAGTTGATCAACTGAAATTTTTTAACATTAACAACAAAGTGATTACACAATTTACTATAACAAATGATTGTGAAAAGTTGTAAGTCACACAACTATGTTTTGTTTCAGCAAGAAAGGCTCCTTCTTAACACAATTTTGACAATGTTAACAAACTATAATGTTTGAGGTCAGACCAAAGTAGACATTCGGGGGCAGCCAAATATATTTGTTCTTTCCTCTAGAAGACAAATCCTTTATCTGTCATTTAACTTGACCTTCAAAAACTCTGCAGTGTGTTTACATTCACCAACAAGCTTCATTACACAAACTACAAAAGTAATTATAAAAAAAACATAATGGTGCAGAAGGAAAAAAATATTCTTTTGTTTTGTTTTATCTCAAGTAAGAAGACGAACAGAAAGAAACTATAAATTAAACAAGGTATTTACAGTGTAAGTCTAGAAGGAAGAGATCTCTAGAAGACACGAGAAAGATTCTTCATAAACAAAGTAAATTGTTATAGGCTGAAATAGAATTAAGAGCAAACATTTTTTCACTCAAGAATGTATTTTGGTAACAAGTGTTGTTATATCCTCCTCCATAAATGGAGACAGTGTAATTTGACATGGTATAATTTAAGTTCACGGCCTGTAACAGGCAGATCGCTAATTAATGGAGCTGTGCAGACCTCACGGCTGCGAGCGGATTTATGAAAGGCTTGTGTACCGCGACGTGTGGTTTTCACCCAATTTGCAGAAGCAAACCGGATTCTTCATTCTGCGATTACGATGCATCTTCCTCTTCAAACGAATCTCACTCCTTTAAACTTCCTGCATTAAGAAACATTAACATATGGGCCGCGTTTTAAAATTCAGTTTGTAAATCACGTGCTGTCTATTACAGACACATTTTCTAAATGCATGAATTTATTTAGCGAGGGCTGTGCCCCCCTGGGGATGGCATAGTAAACATTTGGCACTCATTATTGGTTCTCAATTTGTGTACAGTAAGGCAGAACTTTGTCTATTCCACTTTTCCTTTTCTTTTGCTGTCAGAACGGAGGCAATCATTCGACTCGGGTCGCCACCGCAGACCTTTAAACACAAGAGGCCATTCGGAGCGAAGTCACTCATGTGTACAAACCGCAGCGCTTCAGACTTTAATGATTCTCAGTCTATAGCCAGAAAGCCTTCAATTATTCAAGACCTGAAAATGTTGAGTTTCCCACTGACATTACACTAAATGTTTCTGCAGAGTTCACAGAGAACACCCATATAGGACAAGACAGCACAAATGTTTGACGTTTATGACCGTGTTTGATGCTGAGAAAAACATATATATGGATTTTAAAATACATCCTACACTGTCGGTTTAATGAGGAAAGCATTTCGTATTTAAAATAGCAGGCTGATCACATAATAAATTGGAAAAGAGGTGAAAAAATGACTGCTGAGATCATAACTGGTTTAATGCATTGGAAATGGAAGGCAAGCAAAAGACATTATGGGATACAGTACACTAGAAGTCTCTGTGAAATTGCATACTATTCTTACCACTGTTTCCATAATAACATATGGTGAAAATATTTAGAGTGCAGCTGCATGATATTGAAGGGGGGAAAACAACAACTGTGATGCGTATATAAAAAACCTTCACCTGATGACTAAAACTATTGAGTGAATGGACAGATTTTTCATGGGAATGCAAATAATACTTTTTATATGTATAAATGACTTCACTTTATACTCTGAGGAGTTTTTTGGAGTTCAAAATTCTTGTATACAGTAGGTCAAAATGATTTGAGAGTATGGGCCCTATCATACACCCGACACACTAAGGCACAAGTGTTTAGCGCAATTTGTTGCAATTTTCAGACCAGAGCAACCCTAATTTTCATGTTTTGCACCACGTTGCACCACATTTTGCACCAATTCTATTTGCACCACTTTGTGGACTCATGGGTGTGCCGGTCTAAAAAGGAAGTATGTTAGGGTGCATTGTTGAAGCGTTGCTATTTTAAGGAACTAAAATAGACTGCGCCATTGACCAACTAAAAGCTGCTCTAAAGTCTAGCGCAGAGCACTTTAGTTATGCGCCTATGCAGGTCCAAACGCTTACACATTGCCTAATACACACAGGAAGTACAGCAATACACAAATATCTCTACATATGAAAACAAATAAAAAACCACTACATGCATGCCGACTTCATGTCGGAGGGCTTTTTTCAGTTTCTTCATGACAATTTGCATTTGTATAATGTCATTATTATTAGCAGTATTATTTATTATATTCACTCGTTTTCTTTTTTCAGTTAGTCCCTTTATTAATCAGGGGTCACCACAGTGGAATGAACTGCCAACTTATCCAGCATATGTTTTACGCAGCAGATGCCCTTTCAGCTGCAACCCATTACTGGGAAACACCCATACACTCTTGCATTCACACACTACGGACAATTTAGCCTATATACCAATTTACCTATAGCGCATGTGTTTGGACTTGTGGGGGAAACCGGAGCACCCGGAGGAAACCCACGCCAACATGCAAACTCCACACAGAAATGCCAACTGGCCCAGCCGAAGCTCAAACCAGCGAGTTTCTTGCTGTGAGGCTACAGTGCTAGCCACTGTGCCACCACGCCACCCTATTTATTATATGCATATTTATATTTGTTTAAAAAAAACACGTTTCGATTAGTCCACCTGTCGGGTTTTGGAGATGTCTGCATCACCATGTGAGGCATAAAAATAAGACATGTGTTTGGATATAACTTTTTTGACCACACTTTGTTCATTTATTTGTTTGCTGGAAATTAGAACTACATTTAGAAATAGTTTAAAAACAAATCTTTGCGCTTAACAAACAAAATTAAATATGTAGGCTAATGGATATTTTCAGTGGAGTGTGTACAACACCGTTTCCTTACTCCACGAAAGTAAAGGAGTAAAGGAGTAAAAATAAAGTAAAGAGAAGGTAAAGAGGCTGAATGGAGGAGGCTCATTCTTTATTCTCATGCTGCTGATGGACTGTTTAACTGTTTTCTGCCTAGTGAAGCATTCAGTTTCTCCACTTACAAAGTCCGCCCTTTAAATAGCAAATGTGCCATGGCACAACGCAACTGACTCTTAAAGGGAATGTGAGGTGAGACTATTAGTTTAATGCACATTATGCTCAAAACACACCCATAACTCATTAAGAGAATAAGCACAACCCTGTTAGACCATGCACCAGGGCGCAGACCGCATTTTTCGGTCTTTAACAAAGCAAAAGTGGATTCGGACACGCTCTTAATGCTTTTGCGTCATGCGCTTTAGACTTTGCATCTAGATCAATAGAATTCAATAGAAATAGAGCCCCATGAGTTTTACAGACACAAATATCTATTGGTGACATAATATTAAGGTTAAAAAGAGGCCACATTCAGAGATTCTGTAGGCAGCATTACTGTAAATAAATAATAGCCAAATATTTTTTTAAAGGTTTAAAGTTGTCATCTTAAACAATCCAGCTAAATTACCAATTGAATTGTATTTTTTTTTTGTATTAAACTGAAACAAAATGTATTAAAATAAAATAATTTCTTATCTAATTTAAAAAGTCATTTTTCTTGTTGATGGTGTCATGGTGCATGTATTGGCATATCGATAAATGAAATACAGCTGTTTTTACCTGCTGTCAAAATAAACCATTGTGCATCATAAATGAACATGTGAAATTGTATTGCCAAGTAGAATAGGCAAAAACAATAACTGACCACAATGGAATACAATACTAGCTCATTAAGTGTACACTATGCTCCCTACTAAAAAAAAAAAAAAAATAGGTGTTCGCAGTAATTTTTCCCTGAATTAATGCAATTTTGTAGGTGCAAAAACACTGAAAATGAAAGTCAAGCACAATACATTATGGGATGCAGTTGTATTTTACCAAATATAATACAATATGTTGAGTTAAATTATACTTGAAAAACTTTAATGGCCATATTTTGGTTAAAGGGGACCTATTATGCCCCTTTTTACAAGATGTAAAATAGGTCTCTGATTTCCGTAGAGTGTGTTTGTGAAGTTTCAGCTCAAAATACCCCACAAATAATTTTTATAACTCTTTGAAATTGACCCTTTTAGGCGTTGATCCAAATTATGCCATACTATCTTCAGCAGGTACAGAGCTAAAACTATAATAGCGGATGGCTGCTTCTCACTTAGGGTTGTTTATGCTAATAAGGAAGAGTTGGTCAATAATGGGCTGGGTTTTCCTCCTCTGATCACAGGTACAAGGAGAAAATGTTAAAGTATTTCAAATTACCGTTTTTATCAAGTGCGATTAGAAACAATAGAAGTAATACATGTTTACCATTAGAGGCTGGCTATATTCACACAGATGTGTTTAAACCCCTTATAAAGGTAATTTTTGCATAATAGGTCCCCTCTAAAAATTCAATCTATACCATATTCTTCAGACTTTGGCTAATTTAGCAGGTCATCTATAATCACAGAACATTTGTGTACTGCGCATACTGCAGCACTACTGTAGTAAGTTAGATACTAATACAATCGCAGTCAAGTGCCCTGAACACTGGCATGGACCAATTAAAATCTGCTTTAAGTGTCAACTGATGGCCCATCACAACTTCATACACTTGTGAATTCATGCCAGTCTGATAAACGCTGATGATTTAAAAAAAATACAGAGCCTGTATTTATTATCCACCGAGATATGATTATTTCTTCATATAAAACTCCGGCCGTGGAGATCAGAAGGTAAACAAGTGCCACTGCACTTGATTAAGTGACGTTATTCTCTGTCAATGAAATCTTCTGAAATGTCTCTTTCTCTCTCTCTCTCTGGGTTTCTCCATCTCATCTCATCAGACACGCAGAGAGCTCGTTCCACTAAATGATAGCCGCCTCTCTCGGCTGTTTAAACATACGATAATGACACCCACCACTCTATCACGCTGTCGGATGGGGCATTACCTTTTGTGAGGGGTTCAGAGATGTACGGCACACCGAGGAACCCACCGCTGACAAACCAACGAGCTCCAATGGAGCCATTACTCCATTTTAATCATAACGCTTAAGAGAAACAATGTGGGCATAAGACGCTGCGATATGCATCTTTGCAGATAGTTAAGAATGTATTTAGCAGTTACCCGTGCACTTCATTATTCCAATGTTGCACAGGTGTAAATTAGTGTAAACGTGACAGAACTGAATAGTGGGATCTGAGAGGAGGGGTCCTACACCTTATACTGTATGTATATATATATATATATATATATAAAACTAAGCGTTTTAAAGTATAACTTTATTTCTCAATCAAGGATTCTGACACATTAACGTGAAGCAGACGCTTTACAAAAGTTGCGTGTAGTGTTGAGGGCGCTTGGAGTCAACTTAGAGAGGAATGGGATGTCTTTGACAGCTTGTGACATCATCTGGCGCTTTTACTGAATACATTTACATGGATCCATATTCTCCTTTATCCATATTTCTTTGCACATTAAACACACGCAGGACCGGAGCAAGCTGAACTGGCGCTGTAGGCAAACAGTGATCATGCCGCCATCAACCCGAAAGTGAAATAGAAACTTACCGGTTTGCGGTTAAAAGTGAGGACCGGGAGGGA
>CAIGQZ010033112.1:34530181-34542669 GCA_903798205.1 Danio tinwini
ATATAAAATGTTAACTGTAAAACAAGATTCATTATGCAAGAATAGGCATGATACTTGGTATGATAGCCTTGGATAAAAATATCACGGTTTCACGGTATTGTGGTTATTGCTTTAAAATATGTCCTTTTTAAATGCATGGGTAAAAAACAAAAACCTTTTTCCCTGTTTAAAACAATAACTTTTATTTTCAGAAACAAAAATATTTTGGGACAGTAAACATGTCAGGCTAAATAATTCATTCTAGTCTTCATTAGTTTAAAAAACACAAATTTCTTTAAAATTTAAAAAGGCATCTTTGTATATCTTTTCTGCTGGAGATACTGTTGTCCAAAAAAAAAAGTAAATAAAAAAAAAAATCTTACATATACCATAGGAACGGTACAGCAGAAGAAATTTGGGGGTTTTAAAACCTTGACTTTTTCAATCCACGGTATAACTTGAAAACGGTTATCATCCCATGTCTATGCAAGAACAAACATACAAACATTTCAGAAAGCATGCTATATTCGTGCTGTTTTAACCCCACTGCAAATAAATGTACAGAAGGTCGCTGGTTTGAGCCCCGGCTGGGTCAGATGGCATTTCTGTGTGGAGTTTGCATGTTCTCCCCCTGTTGGTGTGGGTTTCCTACAGGTAATGCGGTTTCCTCCGCAAGTCCAAAAACATGTGGTAGAGGTGAATTGGGTAAGCTAAATTACCCGTAGTGTATGTGTGGAATGAGTGTGTATGGGTGTTTCCCAGTGATGGGTTTCAGCTGGAAGAGCATTTGCTGTGTAAAACATATGCTGGATAAGTTGAATGAAAAGAAAATGAAAGATAATTTGGGCATACATTGGGGGAATTATTCAACATATCCCCATTTTTCTCAGAAAACACATTTCTAAAGGTGGTGTTGACTTGAAATTTTCAACAGATATTGGTAACAACCAAAGAAATACATTCTGCACATGTAAAGAAAACAAATCTAATTAGTTTTCAAATTATGTGTAATAAAATGAAATGACACCGGTATTAAACAGTATTGAACACATGAAGAAAGCGAGGTTTAGAAAGGCAGTGAAAGCCCAGACAGCAGCTGAAATCTCTCAGTAGTTCTTCAGCAACTGCCCTTCCTTATTGTAAATGAATATTAGCTGCTTCAGTCCAACATCTACACAAGCAGGATGATTAAGATGGAACCAGAGTGGACATTTCAGCAAGACAGTGATCTATTTAAACAATTTGACTAAGTTTAGGGTTTGTTTACTCTCATGTGGAGAATGATGTCACATGCATTGCTCAGGTGTAAGTTTTTTCACAGACTTCAACAAAGTGTCAACATCTGAATAGTTCTGTGGGTCTTGTCTATCCAAGCTGATCTTTAATTTTTTATTTGCTATTGGATACAAGTCAAGTGATTGACTGGGCCATTCTACAGCTTGATTTTGTTTTTTCTCTGAAAGCGTTTGAGTTTCCTTGGCTGTGTTTTGGATCATTGTCCTTCTGAAATTTCCCCACTGGTTTTATCTTCATCATCCTGCTAATAAAGATGTTGAACTGAAGCAGCTGATATTCATTTACAATGATGAAGGGCAGGGGATTGCTGAAGAACTACTGAGAGATTTCAGCTGCTGTCTGAGCTTTCCATGTCTTTTTGCACCTTCCTTTCTTCATCTGTTCAACACTTTTTTTTCCTGTGTCAATTCATTTTAATCACACATAACTTAATTTGCAAACTAATTAGATTTGTTTTCTTTTCATATGTGTATGACAACAGTCAACAGCACCTTTAGAAATATGTTTTCTGAGAAAAATGGTGATGTGTTTAATACTTATTTCCCCCACTGTATAAACCCATATACATTTGCACAATTTTTAATATGTTGCTAGCAGTTTTCAAGCAGGTGCTAACACATTTCTAGAAGGAATTATTTACAATGTTTTTTTACAAACATGTTTAGCACAGGGTTACAGCATGATTTGAGAGCATTTACAGTCCATTCAGAAGTATGTAGGTCTGCTCTTTAGGTTTTTTTTTTTTTTTTAAATGTGCCCTATAAAAAATATATTGGTATACAGTACCTAGGCATAGTCAAATAATAAAAGATCAGAATATGGAAATGGCCATACCGTTGGTCACACCACTGTTTCCTGGTTCTCATCCAAATTATGAGAGTGTAAAACCCTGGTGGACAAAAGACCAATCAGAACATAAAATCATGTTGTGTGTGCAAGTGTGAGAAAGCTACACATCAGAGAAGAGCTCATTGTTATTCACAACCTATCTAAATATGGTCAATTATGGACCTTCTGGTTGAAGGGGTATTTAAATGGAGTAATATTTTTTTATCTAAGCCATACACACGACTATGTAGATATCAAAGAACAATTTACTCTTATTAAACCAATGGAGTATATGCCACCTTTAAGAAACATTTTTAGTGCATGGTTTAACCATTTTATACAACATCATCTGATACATCTTACATTTGTAATATGCATCAAAACTGTATAAATGAACACGATGTTAAATATTTAAAAGATTTTAAAAAGTATTTTTATAAAAGAGTCATGGTCTATGAAAACAAACACTCACTTGAGCCAATACTTTCTTATCATGTGCAATCTCACAGTTTGACAAAGGAAATCAAAAGTCATGAATAATCAAGCAAAGCGTCTTCTCATTGGATAAGGCCATGCAGTCTCATGAATAATTAAGAATCACTAATTCATAAACAATTACTATTGTTGTTATATGACACATCACAACCTGTGCCTTTGACGATGCAGATTACAAAAAATTAAAATAAATAAATAAATAAATAAAATATCCAGATTACGGATGTGGATTCAAAACTTCTTTTAAAACAATCTTTTTTTTCTGAGAAAGCAAAGAATCAAATGTATGTACTGTGGGATGTAGTAGGCAGCGTGCTCGAGCATGCTGCACATATTAATTAAAGTAGTGCAGGGCTGTAAAACTCATTTTTACCAAGAGCCACATCAGCATTACGGCTGCTCTCAAATGGCTGGTTATTATTATATATATTTTTTATTTAACATGTATGTTAACTGAGGCGGTGTATATGATACTTTTCCTTAACATTCTGTTTAATAATAGTGTATGTATTTTATTATAACATATTCAAGTAACAAATACATGTATTTGTATGAATGTAAAACAGACAAACAAAAAACCAAGAGTGTCCTGGATAAACAAAGAATAAAGATCACATATCAAAATAAATCAGTGCAAAATACAATTAAATTGATACACTGTATAATTGTACCACCAAAAATTATCCAGCTGACAAATAAAATATACAGTACAATTTGTGCATTATTGTAAGACACAATAAATTTGTGTTATTTTAACAAATCACACAAAAAAACACAAAACAAAACAAAAAAACGCATTACTTCCATCAAAGTAGTCTAAATAACAAAGATGAATGATTGCATTGCCCAGTTTGTAATCTGTAAACAAATACTCAAAGGTGCTGTATGCAAGTTTTTAACTCCTCTAAAGCATAACAATACCATAATATGTTTGCAGATATTTAAGAAACATGCTAAGTAAACATTCTTGTTTATCTAAAAAACAATACTGAAGTCAGATATTCTGCTTTTAAAATGTACCAGATTACCTGCCAGAACGTCTGTCTTTGTTTTGGTCATTTAACCCACCCAATGCCAGTTTAGCCAATTATATTTCCCTGGGTTGCCTTGATGGAAAAGTGTATTTCATTCATTCATTCAGTTATTCATTCAGTCAGTCAGTCGGGAAAGCTCTCAATATATGTGTCTGTGACCATAATGCGACCTCCGGTGGACAGTAGCAGACTCTAAAACGAGACACAGATTCAGAGTTACGCACAAGGTGGTTATTAATGAGCAAATAATATAAATATTACGAAAATAAACATCAGGTGAGCAGGTCTTTAACATTATTAAATGAACATGCTGAATCACTGATATGTGTTGGCCTGCACTGAGTCATGATTTTAAAGTTCAATTTCAAACGGTTTATTTTATTTTCAAGATCTGAGGTGAACTATCTGCTGCTGCTTTCAGTAGTAAAGCAATACATGTCATGTAAAATGGCATTCAAACTCACATTATTCACATTTAACACTGAATAAAGCATGGTTATGACATAAACTCCTTTAAATAAGTAAAACTATTCCTTCTATTGCGTGCAGTTGCTTTTATTTAGAACACAATTCAAATCAGCCTTTGTTGGTGTCAATCTGGCAACCTGCTCTTGCATGTGTTTTGAACCAGGAGTGTAATACCTAGTCCAACCCATGGGTGTCAAACTCGTTACATACTGCACTTTTAAATGTAAATTTGGTGAACCTTATGCTCTCACGTGCCAAATAAAATAATATGGTGGGCCCACAAGCTTTGACACATATGATGTAGTATGTCATCCATGCCTTTAAAACTATTTCCATTCAGCTCAAAGAAAGCTGCATATTGCATTTCTAGCATGCCATTCCAATCATAGCCACATTCTCCTGTGAAAGAAAACAGACAAGCTCAACACATGTAAGCTAAATGTTGCCTTGTTCTCCATTTCAGCAAGCATGCAACGAATTTGGCAGAACTTTTCTACGACATACGGGCATGGCACATTCAGTGGCGTTACAGACGACAACAGCTCATATGCCCATTTCAAGGATCAAACTTTGTTTCAAAAATCATTTAATCTTGTTAGACAAAAGAGACTTTATGGTGTGAAATGGGGGGATAAAAACTGCAAAAATGCACACGAGCAGAAATGTTCAATAGTGAGACAAACAAATTGCTACTCTGAATTTCCAGAAGACAACAGCAAAAAAACAATGGTCTTTTCTGAATGAAAATGTTTCTGTGAAGACAGGCAAACAAAAGCGGATGGCAGTGACACTCACTGTGGAAGGGCTTTGTTTGTGGATCATGAGTGTGTGGGTGTTTGCGTGGATCGCAGGTGTGTGTGTGTGCATTTTGGAATTGCAAGTGCAGCAGTAAGACATCAGAAACACAATCTCATTTATGGATATATAAAGTTGGGAGGACAGAATCGGTGGTCCAAAGGGAGCATGTGTAAAGGTGTATTGTCTCACATTGGCCCTGGAGACACAAGAGACGTCAGACTGAAGCTCGCGTCTGTGACAGACAGTGAACACCCAAAAACAGAAAGCACCACAAAGATATTTAAAGGTGCAATAAATCATGGTGAAGCAAATACACTCAAAGAGGACAACATAGTAAATCTGCAGAAATACCCTATAAAGCTGGATCAAATCATAATGATTTGAAAGTTGGATCTCAACATGTTTCAGTTGAAGAGAGCTACATGTACAGTAGCAATGGCAAGGTCAAAATCATTGAATTGAATGCAAGTCACTTTGAAGGAGACATGTTTGACAGATGCATACATGTACTGAACAGTAAACATACTAAAATGCATATACTCATGGCACAATTAGGACAAATATATCACTGATGAGCGTACACATCTTCAGAAGAACTGACAGGATGGACACTTTTATTAAAGTTATAAGCTTATTTAAAATTTAGTAATTTTGGAATTTACAATCTCCGGCCACTTTATTAGGTAGGTGCATATTAGGTGCAGATCAGGGGTGTAAAGTAACTAATTACAAATACTCAAACTCCTGTCCAATCAAATCGCACATACCGTAGAATGTAAATCGCATTATAATGAACTACCTCAAGACGTGTGCACTTTATAATTGCAGCAAACTGTTTGGAAGTATTAAAAGTGTCCATAAAGATGTTTAAAATCGTTACATGCATTGACCCAGAGACTGTTTAGATGCATGTCACTGATGAGAAGACGACGGATGTTTACTGTATGATGATTGAAACATACTTAAACACCCAGCAGGCACAGGACGTCAACATGACGTCCGATTGAGGTTGAACCCTAAGGTCATAGGGACTTTGCATTTTGTTTGGAAATGAAAATCGGGTTGATGTCAGAACTCAACGTCAGGCCAACATCAATATCCAATGTCCAACCTTAAACCAACCAAATATCAACCTCTAATGATGTTACAGCTTGACATTGTGTGAACGTTACCTCTATGACATCTATCAGACGTTGGATTTTGGTTACCGTACCTGACGAATAAATGTCAGTATTTGATGTCATATATGACATTGGTTTAAGATGTTGGCTCGACGCTGGATTTTGGTCACTTTCTAACAACCTAAAATCAACCAAATATCAACGTCATTTGACGTCATTATTGGACATCAAAATAACGTTGTCCTTAGCTGCTGGCTTGACAATTAATTTTGGTCAACTGACATTACAACCTAAATCTAACCTAATATTAATGTCTCATGATGTTGTGTGCCTTCTGGGCAATAACTAATAGCACTACATGAATGTTACGTTTACACACATCAACAAAATACATGTTAACATATCAGCTTTTGGCAGCATAATACTCACTACTCGAGTACTTTTAAAAGGGCTACTTTTTACTCATACTTTGAGTAATATTCACAGCAGATACTTTTACTCTACTTGCACCACATTTTTAGGCAAGTAATGGTACTTTTACTTAAGTATGATCTTTCAGTACTCTTTCCACCACTGGTGCAGATGCAACTTCATTCTATCTGTACACCTACTCCATCCGCCCAAATTGATCAAATCTCTGCTTGTGGAAAGGACATTAAATATTGGCTTAACTCAAATTCTTTGAAACTCAATATGGACAAAACTGAGATAATTTTTATAGGCACCTCAGCACTCACCAGCAATATCTCGACCAGTTTCTAGTGTGAGTTTGCTGGCTCTCACATTAAAACATCTACTTTTGTCAAAAATATAAGTGTAATTTTCGACTCCACACTCTCCTTTCAGTCTCACATTAAATCTGTTATTAAATCTGCATTCTTTCATTTACATTGTATTGCCCAACTGCGTCCCTTTATCAGTAGCAAGGATGCTGAGACTGTTGTTCATGCATTTGTCTCATCATGCATTGACTACTGTAATGCCCTTTTCATTGGTTTGCCTGCCAGCCTCATTTCCAGATTACAATACATTTAAAACTCTGCGACTAGAACACTTACTCATACCTAACATTCTGCTCATATAACCCCAATCTTGTATGACCTCAATTGGCTCCCAGTTGCATACTATATTAAATTCAAAATTCTCCTTCTTGCATCTAGATCTTTAAATGGCCTAGCTCCCTCTTATCTTTGCAACATGCTTGTCCCCTACATCCCTACTCGCTCACTACGTTCCTCTAACTCTGGACTTCTTGCTGTCCCTCGGTACTGCCTCTTTTCAATGGGGAGCAGATCATTTAGTGTCATTGCACCCAAACTTTGGAACTTCTACCACGCTCACTTTGTTCTGTTAATAATACCTCAGAATTAAATTTTTTACTTAAAACTCACTTGCTTTCTGAATGTTACACCTCTGATTTGATAAACTGACCACTTTGTTTGATCAACCTGTACTACGTATATTTGTCTCTTAGGTCTTGTTTAGTATTTCCAGTATGTTATATATGAGTTGTTCTTGCTATATATGACCTAATGTTGTCTCTACTTGATTATTGTTTCTTTCAATGTCTGTTCGTATCTCTTTTTGTTACATTCATTGTAAAGTGCCCTTGAGCTCTGGAAAGGCGCTATACTGTATAAATAAACATTTATTAATAGTATTATTATTGTTATAGATAATGCATAGATTCAACAAGGTACAGTAAATATTCCTCAGAGATTTTGGTCCATATTAACATGATAGCATCATGCAGTTGCTGCAGATTTGTCGGCTGCACAACTATGATGTGAATCTCCTGTTCCACCACATCCCAAAGTCGCTTTATTTGATTGAGATCTGGAGGCCATGTGAGTACAGTAAACTAATTGTCATGTTTAAGAAACCAGTCTGAGATGATTTGCGCTTTATGACATGGCGTGCTATCCTGCTGGAAGTAAGAAGATAGGAACACTGTGGTCATTAAGGGATGGACATGGTCAGCAACAATACTCAGGTAGGCTGTGGCATTTACACGATGCTCAGTTGGTACTAATGGGCCCAAAGTGTGCCAAGAAAATATCCTCACACCATTAAACCACCACCACCAGTCTGAACCGTTGATACAATGCTTTCATGTTGTGGATCCATGCTTTCATGTTGTTAACACCAAATTCTGGCCCTACCATTTGAATGTTGCATCAGAAATTGAGATTAATCAGACCAGGCAAAGTTTTTCCAATCTCCTATTGTCCAATTTAGGTGAGCCTGTGCAAATTGTAGCCTCTGTTTCCTGTTCTTAGCTGACAGGAGTGGCACCAGGTGTGGTCTTCTGCTGCTGTAGCCCATCCGCCTCAAGGTTGAACGTGTTGTGCGTTCAGAAATACTCTTCTGCCTACTTGAGTTGTAACGAGTGTTTTTTTGAGTTACTGTTGCCTTTCTATCAGCTGAAACCAGTCTGGCCATTCTCCTCTGACCTCTAGCATCAACAAGGCATTTGCGCCCACAGAACTGCTGCTCACTGGATTTTTTCTCTTTTTCAGACCATTCTCTGTAAACCCTAGAGATGGTTGTGCGTGAAAATCCCAGTAGATCAACAGTTTCTGAAATACTCAGACCAACCCGTCTGGCACCAACAATCATCCCACGCTCAAAGTCACATAAATCACCTTTCTTACCTATTCTGATGCTCGTTTTGAACTGCAGCAGATCGTCTTGACCATGTCTACATGCCTAAATGCATTGAGTTGATGCCATGTGATTGGCTGATTAGAAATTTGCATTAACAAGCAGTTGAACAGGTGTACCTAATAAAGCGCCGTTAATAAAATATAAACTTTATATTAAGTGGCCTTAACAAATATGAAAAACAGTGTACTTACTGTGTTCATCATGCATTGCAGAACACTTGTGGTGCTATTGTGGTGGAAAACAAATGGGTTAGGGACAGGTTTGAGGGTATGGGGAGATTTAAGGGTGGGTTAAGGTGTAAGAGATGGTCAATAATGTAATCACAAATGTAATATCAGATAATAATTACATATGTAATTACAATGATTAAATTTAATCAATTGTAAGTACAATGCAAAAGCATGTATTTACAGTAAGTACACTATAACAAATTATTATTTCAGCGTACTTATTAGTTAAGGCCACTTAATATAAAGTGGGAAAATTTTTTGTAATCTGTACTATAAAAATCTGTAAGCTAGCTGTTTTAATCTTTAATAAATAATCTAATTTGATGTGACTATTGCAGATACACACACACACACACACACACACACACACACACACACACACATTGTGATATCAATGCTCAAACTATATATTGTGCAGCATGAGTCGACATGTAACATGCAATACTCAGCATGCTTGGATATTATATAACAGGAGCGGAGAGCGTCAGGGAAGCTCCTCTGCCATGTAATAACATCTCTATCAGCTCTCCCACGGGACCCGAGGCCTGTCAGCGCTCGGCTCCAGAGAGACTCATCCTTACACAGGCACCTCGTTTGTTTAGTGTTAATAGAGTCACGTCGCACACTGCTAAACATCATGACCTCAACTCCTCAAACACCTCAGAGTCACATGACCTCACATTTTACACCGTGATTCATCACCCCTGATTGCCTTGCATTTTACTGAGAACTGCAGTTATTCAGTGCTGAACAAGACTGAGACGGACAGATTAGGCAAAGAGACAAGTAAAACAGACAAAATGACTGACATAAAGAAAACAGAAAGTCAGATAGGCTGATAAAGACAGAGATTGTCAGAGATATATTGCACAATTAAAATAGATGGATAGATAATAGATAGATAGTAATTCATAAAAAAATGAATCATTAAAGTGTGATAATTCAACTATTAGGCACATTATACATGTGCTTATACACTCAACGGCCACTTTATTAGGCACACCTGTCCAACTGCTCGTTAACACAAATTTCTAAAAAGTCAATCACATGGCAGCAACTCAATTCATTTAGGCATGTAGACATGGTCAAGACGATCTGCTGCAGTTCAAACCGAGCATCAGAATAAGGAAGAAAGGTGATTTAAGTGACTATAAACGTGACATGGTTGTTAGTACCAGATGGGCTGGTCTAAGTATTTAAAAAACTGCTGGTCTACTGCGATTTTTACGCACAACCATCTCTAGGGGTTTAAAGAGAATAGTCCGAAAAGAAAAAAAAAAATCCAGTGAGCAGCAATTCTGTGGGCGCAAATGCCTTGTTGATGCCAGAGGTCAGAGGAGAATGGCCAGAGCTGATAGAAAGGCAACAGTAACTCAAATAACCGCTTGTTACAACCGAGGTCTGCAGAAGAGCATCTCTGAACGCACAGTACATCCGACCTTGAGGCGGATGGGCTACAGCAGCAGAAAACCACACCGGGTGCCACTCCTGTCAGCTAAGAACAGGAAACTGAGGCTACAATTCACACAGGCTCACCAAAATTTGACAATAGAAGATTGGAAAAAACGTTGCCTGGTCTGATGAGTCTTGATTTCTGCTGCGACATTCGGATGGTACAGTCAGAATTTGGCATCAACAACATGAAAGCATGGATCCATCCTGTTTTGTATCAACGGTTCAGGCTGGTGCTGGTGGTGATGTAATGGTGTGGGGGATATTTTCTTGGCCCACTTTGGGCTTTTTAGTACCAATTGAGTGACTTGTTAACGTCACAACCTACCTGAGTATTGTTGCTGACATGTCCATCCCTTTACAAGCAATGTACCCATCTTCTAATGGCTACTTCCAGCAGGATAACACACCATTTTAAGCGTGAATCATCTCAGACTGGTTTCTTGAACATGACAATGAGTTCACTGTACTCAAATGGCCTCCACAGTCACCAGACCTTAATCCAATAAAGCACCTTTGGGATGTGGTGGAATGGGAGATTCAAATCATAGATGTGCAGCCGACAAATCTGCAGCAACAGCGTGATGCTATCATATAAATATGGACCAAAATCCCTGAGGAATATTTCCAGTACCTTGTTCAATCTATGCCACCAAGGATTAAGGCAGTTCTAAAGGCAAATAGAGGGTCCAGTAAGGCGTACCTTATAAAGTGGCCGGTGAGCATAAGTCAAGAATACAGCATTTATAATATACAGTATTTAAAAACTGCTTACAAACATCTGTTAATGTAGAGTTGATGGGTAACAAATAATGAATTAACTATTTGCTAATGCTTAATATATGATTCATAATGTGTAGTTGTTATAAAGCATTACCAGGCTAGGTACAAACAGACTGTTGTCTTTCGCAACGTCCTCATTTGACTAGCTCAAGGCCCGTCAGCAGCGTCCAGGGTTGGCCAACCTGTTGGAGGCGACAGAGCTGCACCCCTCCTCTTGTCCCCTGCTGAACAAACGTGTCTTAAACTAAATGATCCCCATTGTGGAGCTGAATACAGTAGCAGGTGTTCGCTTCTCCAGCCCGCCCGCCCGCCTCCACCCTCTCGCATCACGTGCAGATGCGCCCATCAAAGGGCAACTCGAGCTCCTCCGCCAGATAACGTGAAACCGAGATAACAGCTCACTGAGTTTTGAAGACTGACTGTAGGTGCATTTCCCCGTGCAGCTCTGAACAATGAGCGCTCGCTGAGGAAGTGTTTTTAGGTCACATATGGCCATACGTTTGTCTTGCGACAGGCATTTTGTGAATTGACAAGAAAAAACGATAATGCCATAGCAGAGATGGAGGGAGAGAAAGGGGGGTGGAGGACGAGAAAAAAAAGGCAGTGATTGAATAACAGTAATTAAAGCGGTTATTCGTTCGGCGAGCACCTGCGTGAAGGATGATATTACTCCTTAATTCAGCTCAGTTTAACTTCCCTCAGCCGCTGCTTTTCAACTACACCTCATTAATCGCTGATTGGCATCGAGCTGTTTGCAGGAACAAAATGTTTACTCTCCTCAAACCTCTTCCTCAAGGGCTAGTTTCAGGTTTTTCCAGATTCAAAAGATGGTGATTTTTTACTGGTGAAGATAGGAGCATCATTAAAGATTCCCATGTTTCATTTTAAAACAAAGAGCGAGATTTGCTGTCATTTTTTTTTAGCTACAACATGTGTCCTCTAAGCTGTTCACTGATTTTTAGTATAGAATTGAAAATGCTGTTGCGGAAAACAGCAGTGCTAGTTCATTTCAAGCTGAATTTAAAAGCTACATTCAACATTCATAGCACCTTACAATGAAATATAATAGTGGTTCTTACAGAAGAAAAGTTTTGCATTATTTTCAGCATCTCACAAGATCAATTCATGATTAAATTCTCATTGTCAACAGCGGTTAAAACAAAAGGTATAAGAAAGTATTGGGTCACTTTACAATAGGGTTTTATTAGTTAATGTTAGTTTGTGCATTTACTAATGAACAATACTTTTACAGCATATATTAATCATAGTTTTAATTAAACATTTACTAATGCCTTATTAAAGAGCTGCTGTCAATATTAAGCTACAACATGTTTCCT
>CAIGQZ010033112.1:34542679-34557524 GCA_903798205.1 Danio tinwini
AAAAAAAAGTAATGGTACTTTGTGCATTTAAAAACAAACTAATAATGAACAATACCTGTACAGCATTTATTGATCATAGTTTTAAGCTATATTAAGCTACAACCCATGTTTCCTTTAAGCTGTCCACTGATTTGTAGTATAGAATTGAAGGTGCTGGTGCAGAAATCAGCACCACTAGTTCATTTCAAGCTGAATCTAAAAGCTACATTCAACATTCATAATACCTCAAAATGACAAATAATAGCTGTTCTTACATACTGTAAGAAGAGTTTTGCAATATTTCCAGCATCTCACAAGATCATTTCATTATCAATATCAAAGATTCAACAGCAGTTGTTTTAATAAAATAAGAAAAAAAAAGATATATAAAAAAGTATAGGGTCACAATATGTTTTCATTAATGTTAGTTCATGCATGAACTAATAATGACCAATACTTGTACAGCATATATTAATCATAGTTTCAATCAATCTACCTTATTAAAGATTTGCTGTCGTTATTAAGCTACAACTCTTGTTCCCTCTAAGCTGTTCACTGATTTTTTTATATAGTATACAGTAGAATAGAAAAGTTTTGCATCATTTTCAGCTTCTCACAAGATCAATTCATCATTCTTTCAACAGCGGTCTCATAAAAAAAGGTATAAGAAGGTATAGGGTCATACTTTACAATAAGGTTTTACTCGTTAATGTTAGTTTGTGCATTTACTAACCTGAACTAATGATTAATACTTGTACAGCATATATTAATCATAGTTCAACATTTACTAATGTCTCTGCCCAAAAAATAACTACTAATACGAAGCTTCGTTAAGTCAAAATTCCTAAACCACCTGCTGCTTCAGTAATTGATGCATTATTCGACTTAAAACCCGAAACTAGAGTACTAATTTCTCATATATACTCTTTTATTAGTACAATAGATTCTTAAAGCCTAGAACATAATAAAACCTCTTAGCAACTTGACTTGAGCAGGGACTTCAGAGTCAGAATGGGATGGTATTTGGGATGGTATACTATCTGTATTTTTCACTGTCTGGAGCCAGCACCTAAGCTTTTCACTCATCATAGCACACGTGCTGCTGATGATGTGACAATAAAAGTGATTTGATTTATTTTAAATAAAGTAAACTCATCCTCACAGTGTTCCAGACATGCCCTTATTCAATTTAAAATACTTCATTGGTTACACTTTACAAATTTAAGATCTATCCTACTGTTAGTCCAGCATGCAATAGATGCTCACATTCACCAGCGACAACTGTCCACATGTTTTGGTTCTGCTCATATCTAGGACATTTTTCTATCGTTTAGTTATATGTATGGTTTTCTTATTGAATCTGAACCCCTGTTGGCAATTTTTGGATCAAGTCCTGAAAATATTGTGCTTAAAGAAGAAATATGTAGAGTAATTGCTTTTACCACACTATTGATAGAGCAGCTCTGTGGCTCAGTGGTTAGCTTGGTTGCTTCACAGCAAGGTCGCTGATTCGAGTGCCAGCTGGGTCAGTTGGCATTTCTATGTGGAGTTTGCATGTTTTCCCTGTGTTGGCGTGGGTTTCCTCCGGGTGCTCTGCTTTCCCCCAACAGTCCAAAAACATGCGCTATAGAGGAATTGAACAAACTAAATTGGCCGTGGTGTATGAGTGTGTGTGTGTGTGTGTGTGTGTGGCATTTTCCCAGTACTGGGTTGCAACTGGAAGGGCATCTGCTGTGTAAAACATATGCTAGATAAGTTGGTGGTTCGTTCTGATGTGGCAACCTCTGACATACCTGTCAATCTTCCCGTTTTTCCTGGGATTCTCCTGTATTTCACAGTTCTATCCCGCTATTTTCCGGTATTTCTCCCGTATTTTCAGTCTTTCTATGAAGGATGGCAATAAACATTAAAGAGCCGATCCTCCCTATACGCAACCCATACCGCCGAAGCACCAGGGGACGCCCCTTGCTCTTAAATGTGAGTCTGTTCTGTGCTTTCATTTTATTTAGACATTAAAACACCATGAAATAAATATAAAATCAGCGCATTTGCGTTCATTTTCATTACAGGTGCCGTCGCCCTTCCTATGCAATCCTCAAATAGTGATGTAGCGGTACGTGACTTATGGTGGGCATATCCCTTATTTTCACATTGCATCGTTGACAGGTATGACCCCTGATGAATAAAGGGACTAAGCCAATAGAAAATGAATGAATGAACACTATTGGCAATGCGTTTAATTCTCCTCTATAGGGTATATGCACAGCTAGTGTTTCTTTCCATACCAATACACTTCCGGTGAATGGTTAATGTGACTCTTTTTTAATTTTATATGACTCTTTTTACAGCATCGATGTAGTAAATTAATTACAATATAAACAGTTAAATAGACGTTTAATAGGCATTCATTTAGTTGTTTAAGTGTAAAACGAGATGAAAAGCCGTTTACACACATGCACCCGTCAGGATCAGCAGGCTAGCACTGAAACTTCATTGAAAATACTGGGGTGTAAAATAAATTGTCATTATAAAGACAATTTTTATTGTATATCGATCATATACTGTATTAATCAGGCAGTGAAGATTTTTCAACCGCATATAGTTAACCGGAAGCGCTTGACCCAGGTTACTGAAAAATTAAAAGTGTTTCTGCATACTTCTGCAAACTCATAGTAGACGGATCAAAGACATTATTTTATTTAGCTTGAAAAAATCTTATTTACTCTCAGAGGTTCAATTAAAACATGGTCTCTCTTTCTTTCATATGTTGACAATTTACAACTCTTAGAGCAGGAGAATATGTATTCCCATAGACTGACTCTCAAAAGGTGATGTTTGTTATATGTTAGTTTGTTTGTTTGTTGTTGACTTTGTTTTTGTTTTGTGCAAATTTACATAAAAATCCCATAAATAATAATAAAAAATGACTAATGCATTATTAAAATCCTAATTTGGGCTAATTTATTGCCACAGTGGAATGAACCACCAACTTATCCAGCATATGTTTTACATACTGGACGCCCTTCCGGCTGCAACCCAGTGTTCGGAAACATCCATACACTATGGCCGATTTAGTTTATTCAATTCACCTAAAGCGCATAAGTTTGGGCTGTGGGGGAAACCAGAACACCCGGAGGAAACCCATGCAAACACAGGCAGAACATCCACACAGAAATACCAACTGACCCAGCCTGTACTCGAACTAGCCACCTTCTTGCTGTGAGGCAACAGTGCTAACCACTGAGCCAGCGTGTCGCCTTAACACAAACTAACAAAGTAAAAATATATTTTTATTAACTAACGTTAACTAACATGAACAAATACTGTAAGAAATGGATTGTTCATTGTTTGTTCATGTTAGTAAATGCATCAACTAACATTAACTAATACAGCATTAAGTAATGTGTATACCAAGTAATTAAACATTAAACTTACCATGAGTACAATACATAATAAAAACAATGTACTGCCCTAAAAATACTAAATAATATACTGAAATAAAATGACCTATGTATAATATATTGACAAAATAAGACACAAAAATAAATGCACAACAAGCCGAAAAGTATTAAATAACTAAACAATATAATATATTGGCAAAACAAGCCAGAACAGTACAAATCCATAGCCTCTGGGGGTGAAATATAGTATTAAAGAAATATTTATTAAAATATTCTGCTGAGCAAAACCAAGACAAAAATAGCTAAAGCATGGTGTTTGAAATAAACAACACGCTACTATTAAGGAGCAAAATATTGTAATATACATGAAAAGCAAGACAGAAAATAAATAATGCACAGCTCCTAAATAAATAAATGTATTTGTAATGCTCTAAATCTTAAATTATTAATTTTTTTAATATTTTAATACATATATATATATATATATATACACACACACATATATGAATGGGATATTTTTGTTTATTAAGAGCCTTGAAAAGATAAATAAGTCAATGTGTAAAAGCCAATTTAGACATTTTCACCACCATAACAATTCTATATTATTATTAATATTTTTTTATTATTATTATTTAAATAAAATACACATACATGTAAAACAAAGACACATATTCTAAATGGATGTATATTCAATAATTAAATCAGCTAGATTTGTGTTCATTTACAAATATATATTTTATTTAAATAGAAAATGTGTGTCTGGTGGCAAAAGTACAAAGACAAAGCGACAAAACATACAAACTGCTTGAAATCAGTTCCTCCGCCGTTCACGTATATGTGTGTGTAATTGAGAGCGAAATGAAGCAGCTGCATATTTATCTTCAATTTTTCCTCAATGCAGTAAGTGCTAATGCAGAACCCCTCAACAAGGCATTCAAATTGTTTCAGATGACAGATATTCTTTCTTTTAAATAAAAAAATCCCAAACAAATATGGCATACTTCTTATTTAGGAGAGAATACCTTCTGTTTATTGGATTTCCAGCCATTTCATTGAGCTCCATTCGCTTTTTTTAAGGTGAAAATGAAAAATGGTATTGAGCGGCGCGGGTTTGTGCATCATATTGTGCTTGATGCAATGTAGGTCAGTGTTCTGCAGCGCCGCAGATAAGACACGGGGAACAAGTGTTGTGTGTACTTACAAGCAAATATCTGTCAAAATAGCAATTGACAGATCTACAAGAGCGCTTTTGGCTTGGGACGTGTTCCTCCGTCATTAGCATTTTCAAAAAAAAAAAAAAAGGGCCAGAGATTTGGGCCTATCAGGCTTGACTCGCTGCAGAGCCGGCCTGGCCCAGGTTGTTATCTGTTCAGTACAGAGGTGCAGCTGTTTAGCGAATGGATTTGCTGATTTTTAAAGGGAGATGAGGGGGGAAAATGAGAGAGAAGAATCAGGTAGGAACAACAAGCCTCTCTAAAACAAGCAATCAGAATTTCGCAAACCACCACCTTGTGTCTGAAGCCCGCCATCTTTTTATTTTTATTTTGAAAAGGCATTTGAATATAAAAAAGCATGAAAACGTTTTCTTTATTCACTCTCCAGTCTCCTGAGGGGCCACTCCAGCGTCGGGGCCCGACGCCACCCTGATGGACCGACGAGGCAGAGAGGAAGGGGAACAAATGTGTTGCTTTAGGTGCAATAGAGATGCAGCTGGCAAGTGTGCCACCTTTGTCTGAAGCAATCCCAGCATTTTGCGCACACACACACACTCGTGGAGGAATTCTGGCCCTAGCGGGGCCAAGGGGGTGGGACGTTTGCCCCTGGCCAGAGAGAAAGTGGGTGCCTGCCTTTATGAAGCTTAGAGTGCGCAAAGACCAGTAAAGACCTGCGCTGCTATCTGGAACCCATAGTATGCAGGCAATACATAGTCAACAGTTCTACATGTGATCTGCAGCCTGTAACTGGTGATTTGAGACTTATTCAGAATCAGGAATCAATTATGAACTTCAAAATGGCTTGAGTAAATCATAATGACCTGTTTAGTGAGGTATTGATTCAATCAAAACAAACTTAGGATAGTCACACACAGCCAAACGCACAACATACAATTCATGTTTAAGATTTTTAAAACTTGCAGTTGATTTGTATTATATTTTATGTATATTATTTTCATTAATAAGTTTTTATTTATTTATTACATTTATATATAAAACTTATATTTATATATAAAATTAATTAATTTTTTTTTGTAATATAGGATGCTTTACAATATTATATTTGTGCATATGCATTAATTTAGTCAGTACTGAAGCCAAATCTGAAGCTAATCTAACAAAACAGCTGACAATAATGGTTGAAAAATTAGTGGCCCAAACTTATTTTAGGGAAACATATTAAACAACATTTTTAAAAATAGCAAAAACAGGAGAAACATAAATACACAATTGTGTTGAAATGTTGTAGTTTATAATTGTTTTGCAATATTTTGCCTAATTTTAAGTGTATTATCTTTCTATTTTTAAAAATGTTTCGTGACTAAAATATTATTTTAATAAAAATATCAGTTTAATAACTCTGTTTTGTTCAAAAGCACTAATACATATTACCCATATTCACTGAGAAATGGATCAAAATATTCAATTTCAAAATGGGGTGTGCTCATTTATGCTGAGCACTGTATGTGTGCATACATATTACATTCGATGATGGTAATAGTTAGTTTATACTCTATTACTGTTTAAATATGACTTAAATTTTGTTATAGTCCTAATTTCATAGTTGTAATAAACTTATTATATAAATATAATTAAATAGTAATAGCAATCTAAAAATAAATGTAAATAATAATAAATACATTTGTTTATAAGAATACATAATATGCACATACATATTTTTTATGACTGTGTATTATTCTATTGTTTTAGTACTGTTTGTATTCAAATGTTCCAGCTATTGTAACTTTTAGTCCTGATTTCTTGGTTGTGAAAATGTGCAAAAACATATCATCTTAGAAGAAAC
The DNA here is from genome assembly GCA_903798205.1 of Danio tinwini. Taxonomy (NCBI): domain Eukaryota; kingdom Metazoa; phylum Chordata; class Actinopteri; order Cypriniformes; family Danionidae; genus Danio; species Danio tinwini. Next base: position 34,549,078 of record CAIGQZ010033112.1, read on the forward strand.
ACTGCTAAACATCAGAAAAACCAAGAAAGCATCCACCGGGGCTTGATTTCACATGGCAGCACAAGTGCAAAGAGGCCGATTGAAAACGAGGAAACATTACAAACAGAGCTTAGTGAAGCCCTTTAAAAAATTCAAACATATTATCGATTGAATGGGCCACGGTAAAGATGCTCTCTTGGTTAATCAAAATATATTGCATAAAAAAAAAAAAGAGGATGAAACAGATGCAGGTGCTTTTAAAAATGTATTCATTTTGTATGCCCCCCCTCATAATTCTTTTCCATTACTGCTCTTCATTTCGCCTGTCTATTGAGTGGGTGTCCAAACTAACAATTAAACTATTGTTAAGAGAATAGAAAGCCGGAGGAGTTGCCGTTTCAGGAGATAATAATCAAATATCACTCCACTGTAATCACTGTTAACCCTCAAAACGCACGCATGCAAAACTAAAAACCAATGACTAAAGTGCTCAAAAAGAACTTCTTGAAATCTATTAAAAGTTCTTGTTCAAGCAGTTTAGACACATGTAAGCGCGTGTCACCTGCAGATCCGATGGCCGACTGTCGCAGTATTTCCGCATGCTTTATTTAGACTTTTTTTTTTCTCTTACAGCTCGGGTGGGGAATGTTTTCTTGGCCTGCGCCAGGGTCTGACAGATGCTGCCCATCCAAAAGACTCTTGACTCTGCCAAAAATATCAGGCAGGAAATTAGGGGAGGCAATCTATTATTTAAAACAACAAGCGACAGTTCATATGCTTCTGCAACTCTGGAGCGCATCGCACAGGCGAGCCCGGAGCCATCTGACTTTGCTCAAAAGTGGCGAGCGACAACCGCGGAAAAACTCGCCTCGGTGCGTTTAGCTCCTCGTAAGCCCCCTTCAACCGCATAATGACTTCTGCACTGAGACAATATAAAATAAACACCTTCAAGCCGCTCTATTAGACAACACTTAAAATCATTCCTCTTTTTTTGGGGGGGTTTGTAGGGGGGGGGGGTGGCGTCTTAATTACTTCCTTGTTGGAGTGAGCTTGAACGTTAACGAGGGATGCTCCTTTCTCTCGGCGGCGAGCGTGTGTAGTTTATTCGTATAATCAGCTAGCTGTCGGAGACTGGATTAGCCCCTCCACAGCGAGTGAAGTGTTTAACATGGCACGCACGATGGGCTCAAACAAGCTCTCTGCCTGCCTTCTCTCCACAAACACTCATTGTCATTAATTTGATTTGCTTATCACCCCCTCCCCCCCACTTTTAAAAGCTCTCCATTTCGCGTTCGGCAGCCTCTCCTTTCAAACGCCAGAGCAAATGATGGCACCCGCTGCTAAGAATTACCAGGTAACAGAAGACGAACCAGAAAAAAAAAATCAAAGTAAATTAAGATGAAGAATTGTAAAATGTTTCCAGTTGGAAGAGTGTTGATTACCAAAGACTGCGGTCCTGCAGGATTACCTGCGATTTATCCTCATATTTTGGGATGCCTCACCCTCCGCGTTACGCTCCTCTCTCCGGGGGCCGCAGGGAAGCAGCTTGCGTGCACCTCTGCCAAAAGAGTTTATTAGAGCAAATGGTATTGTAAGCCCTATGGAAGGCATACCTTATGTGAAGATTTAAAAGATATTAAGAAGATTGTGAGGCCCAGAACCCAGGTGTGTCGGGTAATAGTCATTGTCTTGTACGTGTGTGTGTGTGTGTGTGTGTGTGTGTATGAAATGGGGAAAGGTGCCAGTAAGAGAGGGTAGAGAACACCCTAGGCGGCTCTGTAATTTACACCCAAGTGGAGAGATTTTGAGACACTGCTCTGTGCGCTTGGGTCTTTACTAGCTGTGCTTCCTATTACAGGCCTAATAGAGTAATATGGGCGAGATAAACACATGTGGGATCAGCTATGAGTTCAACACCTCATCTGCTTGATGCAATGTTTTTAGAGCATATTGTCATCTCTGATTGGATGAACTCTGAAGGGCTGTGCCATTTGTAATAGCTCATTTTATATCGTGCACTGTCCTGTTATTAGTCCTGACCAAGCCAAGGTACCAACTTATGTGAAGGATAAATAAGAGACACTGAAACTGCCAGTAGGTGGCGACAAGTGTCTGTCTTAATGAGTGATTAATTGAATTATTTGTTTAAAAGATTTGTTCACACTGCCGATACATTTAGAAACAAACAGACTGGCTGCATCCAAAACTGCCTACGACTCCGTAGGTACTGGATTTGAATTTAAACGTACTACTCGGCTGTTAGTGAAGTACATTCTATACAGTATGAATGTGAGTAGTATGAATGGAACTCGAGCGTATTATATCCGGCATTTTGTCATGATCATGTGACCTGTGTGAGTTGTCGCTTCACTCCCATTCATGAATTCTGTCACGAGGCATCTTGGGATAGCGTAGAGTCCATCCGATGCACACTTCAGAATCTTGCCAGAAGTAGTAGGTCAACTGGATAAATCACGCATACTAAATTTTCTAATCTATGAATTCACACATACTACTCAGCTCACATACTGATTTTTGCGTACTATATAGTATGAGAGCAAGCAATTTCAGATGTCTTTTTGTATGAATATCATTGATATATTCATATGTATTATAGAACAACATATTATTACTTAGAGATGCACAAAATTGATATGCTATGTTTGTCCCTTGGTGAGAAAACACACACACACACACACACACACACACACACACACACACACACACAAAACACTGGGTTATTTATTTAACCCAATCGTTGAGTTAAAAATATTCGGTGCTTTGTTGGGTTTTTTTGAACCTTTTTTGGATTATTTATTAATAACTCAACCAATTGTGTTAAATATTTGGTGCTGTATTTTTAGCCTTTGTAGGGTTATTTAATTTAATAACCAGTTGGGTTAAAAATTTTGAATTTCAACAGTCAACTGATTTAACTGACAGAACAGCTGTATTAATATGTGTACGTAATGTTTTTGCGTAAAAGTTTATTTTAGCTGTAACGCTATAAAATTGTTTTTTTATCAAATTACCTCTCTGTGTCATGTTTTTTAGATATGTTTTTTACCAGCACTCTTAATTTGATGATACAAATGCACGCTTCATAGCCAATCTATATACAGATAAAAGCAATTTCTCTACCTCCGTGTTAACTTCTACAGGGTTTTTTTTTGGAGGAAATGATACACATATTTGAGATATTAATGCTTAAGCCACTTTTTGGCAATATAACCCAACAAATTAGTTATTTTTGCAACCCAAAATGTAACTCCTTAACAATTCAATGGATTGGGTTAAAATAACTTAACAGCAGGTCGGTGCCAAAACATACATACATATATGTATATATATATGTCTATATATATGTATATATATATCATTTAACTGTTTAATATTAACTGTACTTCTATTAATAAAATTGATATCATTAGCTTACAAGCTGACATTCAGGAAAATTTCACTCTTGCTAATGTTTAGATTCATATACACACACTGATATACTTTAATAAATGTCAACAAATGCAAGCAAACTAAATATTTTAGTACTCAGCTACAGGTATCAAATGCCTTTTAAGCCAACATAATGGTTTAATTATGCTCTACAAGCAGGAGCAAATGAACATTATAAACAGCCAAACCTTGACCTCCTGTTTATTAAGATAGCTGCCCTGCAAACAGGCTGACATGATGATTTTGTGTTCTAGAAGTAAGAGTGATTCACAAGAAAGACAAAGAAATGGGTATTCAAGTTTACACCAACACTCCTTGCAGAAACAACCCTTGCAGAAGCTTGTGAAATCTGCACAAAGCATGTTTCAGGCCTTAGCCATAATGTGAAGGGCACCTGCAATTATACAACCTGCAAATGAGTCTTAAGTCCTGCAAAAAAAAAAAAAAAAAAACTTTTGATGGTTAACAACAACAACAACCTTGGAGTAAATACATTGCTGGCATTCAGCATGGATCAATGACGGGGGGCTTTTTGTGTCTAAAATACTGAGCGCCTGAGTACTGTACCCCATCAACATCTTATCCTCATTATGCTAAAACATTATTCCATGTGCAACACCTGCGGAATAAATTTACCATTCCGATTTGCTAGGGATGATCAAACAAGTTGGAAACACTGTCATTATTTCTCCCTCCAACATGCCTGTGAAAATGACTGGTTTTCCTGGGTTTGCGGGAATTATCAATTCAACTGGAAGTAAACTTCATTTTATCAGTTTAATTTACTTGGTTTCCAAAAATGTGATGGGGGAAGAAAAAAAAAACATCACATTAGCACAAAGCACACCTGAACAAGTCCACATCCGAGGCTCCCTGATTGAGGTCCTCGAATGAGTTTTAAAACAAAGCAAGAAATATTGAATGCGCCCTGGGGAACACAATACTTCCCTAATGTGTCATTGTTTCGCTCCTTTTAACAGAACTCGAAGATCACCAGGAGAGCTCAACAAAACAAGGAGGGCACGAGTGTCTAGCGATGCATCCATCTGGAAGATGGCAACAAACAATATTTATCCAGCTCGGCACCGGCACGCTAACCTCGCACTCAAAAGCTAGATAAAAAGAAATGAGAGCTAATGAATTAAACCTCCCCAGATATAATTCTGTATTGGCGGTAATCAGCCGCTTCTGCGCCCATGAATATACATGCCCAGCATCAGTTGAAATCCTGTTGGTGGTCAATATTCTTGAAGCTCTGCCAGCGTGGGAATATTCCTGCTTCGTTCTTCTCTGCTTTAATGTTATCAGGTAACACACACTGGCATTAAATCCACAACATAATAAAAGCCCTTTCTGGAAGCCTTCAGGAGCAGACAATGCGGCTCTCGCCGAAAGCCCTTTAAATGTTCCTGTTTAATGTCATTACGGAAGCACGAAGCACGCAGGCTTGTCGAGGCTCAGCTTGAAAAGGGAAACCCTACACAAGACCTCAAGGTACATTTGCTCAGACGAAAGACAAAACGAAAGGAAGAAAGCAAACAGAACAAACAAACGAGTCGGTTTATTACGTCGAGGAGATGAATGGCAAAGCAACAACTCTAGCCATCTCCGCTGACAGCTTTTAAACCCAGAGATTTGTGCACATTAGTCACACATTTTAGGAAGAAGGTGCTTTATGAAGTGCATTGATTGGGATTACAGTTCTATCTTTTCCTGTCGTTCTTTCATTCTAAGACCTGTCGCTGATTTCAGGGTTGCCAAGCTCTTCCTCAAAATAAAAGAAGCGGGGAGCTTTTGTCCGTGGTTTTCTAAAATGCAAATGCTTTTTGCATTAGGAGGTGTAATCTATGATTAATATTTTTTAATGATTCTAATAGAGACACCATGCTGAACTTGCCGTTTATTAGCTTATTAATAGCTTCATTTGCATGTCTGAATTGGGGAACGATCTGCATGTTATGATCAGGATTACACGTTGATGTGGGATTTGAATATATTTGCTTCATTGTGAAGTAAACAAATGACATATACCCGCCAGAACCATTAATAAAGCATATTTGCATTTAAAAACTAAAGCGTCGGTGCTGCTGTGGAAAGGACACAGGAAATGAAGCTACATTTGAGGCACTAATAACTAACTTTTGCTCTTAATTTCTGTCATCAGCATCAATGCTCTCATAATTAACAAATCTGGGATGAAGTTTCTTCACAAACCCACAAAGTGAAGATGCTGTCTGAATTATTCATATTAGTGGTCAATCCGTTTCTGACGAAATAACAGAAATACATCCCCGCTCGCTTTTTTTTTTTTTTATTTCCCCGTAATCTCTTGAGCCTTATTTTGTAAGGACGGAGGCTGACTTTTGTGGATGTGGGAAATCAATAGTGCCGCCGTAGGGCAGGCTCTCATTTATGTAAGAAATGCCAAGAGGCTAATATTAGAATCATAAACAAAAGCTTTGTCTTTTATTCCCTATGAACCATTCAACACAGCAGCGGATTAAAGTGTGGATGAAATACTATATAGACAAGATTCCCTCAGGACTGGTTCCTCCTCTTCGGCATTCTCTCAGAGGGGAGAGAAAGAGAGCCCACTGCACCTTACTGCTAAAAGAGAGGAGGAGGAGGAGGACGACGACAAGGAGGAGGAATTAATTTCTGCCCTCTGGGAATAACACACACGGGATCTCAAGAGTTTGAATGGATCTACAAATCTAGCTCTGAAAAGATTAAATAAATAAGTAGGGGGTGGAAAGCGAAGCTGATCAATGTGCATTCGGCAGCGGCAGTCCCTTCTGTTCGCCTCTCTTGGAATGGCCACCAAGGACATGCTGACGCACCCACCTTAAACACTGATGATAAACTGGAAAATTCAAGCATTTTATGCAGTTCGTAGAAGAGATTCATAGAATTCTAAGTGGCTAAACAGCAAAAAAAGTTCTAATGAACGTGGAAAAAAATGTGGGGGAGACTCTTAATAAGTAATTTCTTTAGTCTTGATGAAGTTTGCGGTTATCAGCAGATAACCTGCTGGGTTTGGCCGAAACATCCAATAAAGCTCCTGGCTGATAAAACACAATTACTGCTCCCTAATACAATAAATAAGCACCGTAGACCCAAGCTCAAGAACAATATACCTGGAAACAAAAGGAACAAGGAAGTTCAGCGAAATAGGTGATTGCGAGCCCAAAGACTCCAATAATCCTCTCTCATTCACTGGCGTACAGAGGGAAGCGGGTGGGGTTCGGGACCGTGCGAAGGGATCAGAGAAAATGAGCGACTGTATTGACACACGAATTTCTGCACAAAGTCGTGTGCAACTGCTCGGTTCATGTGTCAACAGCGTTCATTCCACTTAGTCCCTGCACTCACAACGCTTATCTCGCTTATGATCTCACTTCATCAGTCTGGCCATGTTCCCCAAGAGTCAAGCTGTCACCCAGTGCATCCAATTTAATGATGCGCGAATAAAATGCTAGAATCGGCTATCAGCTCGCTTTAGTCTTGAGATTGGCCTTTGGTAAGTCGCATCCAATTACATTTATGCCACAAATGGTCATTTCTGTGGAAGCTGTAAGGGTGTCAAAATTTATTGTTTCTTCGATGCACCATGATGCAGACGCAAACAATTCAGTATTGGTTCAGTAATAATCATAACCGGGTACTACATACTGACGTCATTTATCACACATATGTTATATGGCGGTAACTTACTATGGCGAGGGAGGAGACCGCAAGTAATTAAAACACTCCAACTACTTAAAAAGCAGATAACTGTGCACAATCCCCTGCTTGTAAGTTTGCCGGACAGTCTTTCACTGAGGGGGAGGTACAGCAGAACCCAGCTAGGACAAAAATGAAGGCGGTAAGCTCCTTCTCTTTCCCTCTCATTGTCTGTGGCCCCTTTGACCTGCTGGCGTGTTCGTGAGTTAACGTTTTATCTCCTCTCTCTGCCATTACAACAATAACGTTACTTGTGGATCCAGACACGAGCAAATCTGCAGGGCAACTTTTTTTTTTTCTCGCCACGTCGCAGTCTATAATGGATCAGCTGATCACCGTGGCCGTTTAACATCAGTGTCTGTGTCATTTGCTGAACAGCGCAAGAGCCGCGCTGACCATTACAGCCAATTGCAGCCATTTCTGTTGAGCACGTGATCACTCTTAGTCATTTAAGAACTCGCTCAACAAGCGGGATAATCATTTACATTAGTTTATTTGCTATAAATGATCGTATTGTTCTGTGCATGTACTTGAGTTTTGTTTGATACCTTTACATTCAAAAAGAGTGTTTTCTTTGAGCAGTACATAGATCTGACTGCTTGTATTAAAAAAAGACAAGACTGTATTACAAATAATACATAAATATATTCATAAATTATACATTTTAATACAAGAATTATTGTGTTGTTAAGTAAAATATCAAATTGTGTATGGAAAGCATCGTCAATGCACTGTGATGCACCAAGATATCAAATTGAACCGAATCGGTGAGACCAGTGTAGGTTTACACCCCTAGTAATCTGTATGTGGAGTTTGAACATGGTTTCTCTCAAGGTTTCTTTCACTTTTGTCAATTGGTGAATGTTCCTTGCCACTGTCACCACTGGCTTGCTTGGTTTGGGACTTGTGGAGCTGCGCATCGTTGGATTTGCTCTTCAGTGTTTGAACTTTCAGCAGTGAAAATTAATACACCGATCTGAACTAAACTGAACATCCACTTTGAAAACTGGACTGACACAGTTTACATTGACCAGAACTTCTATGTTAAGCTGCTTTGACACACTCTACATAGTAAAAACACTATTGAAATAAACATATAATTGAATTGATGCGGAAGGGCGCCATGTAGCCTCTGGTATGAATGAAATGGAAATAACATTTCAATGTATGCTTGCAACCCTGTTTCAGAGGTCTCAAACTTTTTTTTTTATTATATTTATTAATTTTTTCAAGAACAACCACAGAAAGACACACACACACACACACACACACACACACACACACACACACACACA
>CAIGQZ010033112.1:34557534-34567969 GCA_903798205.1 Danio tinwini
ACACACACACACACACACACACACACACACACACACACACACACACACACGGCACTGTCTCGGACAAATTCCATACAATAAGTCACTGAGGAAAACTACGACAACATAGTTTAGCATAGTTTAGTATAGCATAACATAGTTTAAAGATAAATTAAGTCTTTGAGGAATCCACAGAGGTTGAAAGGCTGGTTTGTTCATCCAGATATTCGAGAAATAAACCCCAGACATTAAATAATTTTTCAATAGAATGAGTCCTCAGAAATCTCAGTCTTTCCGAAATCATGTCCGTTATCCACATTTGAAATGAAGGGGGTGAAGATGACTTCCAGTGCTGAAGCACAAGCCTTTTAGCCACAATCATAGCCAAAGACAAAGACCGCTGGAGTGTATCAAACATTTTTTACTGTCATATTTCATATGATCCGGAAAAGCTTGTGTGTGTTTGATTATGTTTGAGCTCTGCAGGACAATGGGCAAAAGACAGTACATGCTTTTACTCATTTTCATGTGAAACTGTGCTATGCAGTGGAACAAATGTGTACTAGAGAAAAGGAGGCGGGATTTATCCCTAGTGGACACATATTGTCATTAATATCATAATGGCAATAAATACCAGCAAATATTGCAATATAAAATCAATCATCCCTAACTTCCATAGACCACATTGTTTTCCATTTGGCCTGAGATTATCCTAAAGGTTTGACCTGCTGGAGAGTCTCCGACCTCTTGGCCAAGAAGTCCCAAACACAAGCAGGAAAGCAGTTTACCCAAAGCATAATCTTCTGTCCTTTTCTTGCCCAAACTACACCCACCAGGGCATTGTGGGAAGACTACAACTGTTGCGAGTGGGTGGCACATCTGTTCCCAGAGACAGCCCATGCCCTGGGGGTCAACCTGCAACACAGCTATCATTTCACATCCTCCTCTAATAACCGCTCTGATATTCCTGTTGAGTTGAAGACAAAGGGTTAGCATAGGGTCGCCTATTGTCTGATCAGAGGCGACGCGTTTTTAATAGTGGGTGTATTAAAAGTCATGTTTGTCATGCACTGAACTATCTTTCCATCTGGCGCATGTTGTTTTTCATGTAACAGGTTACATGCATTTAAAATAAGGAATATGTTAAGTGCAGCAATCCACTTGTTAGAAGCACCATATGTGTACAATGGTACTGCATTTTCGACTTATTTAGACACACAAACAATGCTTCCGATGCATCCACAAAGGCCAGTGGGCGGTGAAAAGAAATGAGAGAAACTTTCTTGTAAACTTTTTGAAGCTGTGAATTTGGCCAGTGCAGACCAGCACATGCACTACCGATAATGCAAATTTGCTTTTGTAAGTGCCCTAAATAGACTCACTTCTGCTTCTGCTGCTGCCAAAGAAGTTCTTACTGCAGTACGGGCGCAGATGAGCTGGACTGAGGTAAGTTCGCTCGAGAGCTGGAGGTGCGGATAGGCATGTGGGTGTTTGTGTGTCCGTGAGTTGAGGCGTTAGCACTGAGGGGGAGCCGGTGGGCTTGGGCAGAAGAGGGCGAGTAGAGAGCGTGGAGGATGAAAGATGGAGTCTAATCCTCCACATGTGGCTGCTTTTTCTTTTTTTCTTTTTTTTAAAGGAAAGCCAACTGGAGCCATTCTTTGGACTGTAGGCCAAGGGCTCCAGGAAAGCATTGCCCCGAGCCAAAGCACACAGTGTGAAATGAGAAGCTAAAGCTTGAATGTGCTTTTGTTTATCAGAAAAATGCACTCTAAGTGGGATTGGCAGTATAAGGCCCAAACTCCATAAGTCATATAGACTGGCATGGGCCGGAACTGGGAATGTTGCAGGAGGGAGGTTTCAGGCACGAATAAGACTCGCCGAGCCGCTGGCAAGCCCCTCAGCCCATCTTGCTCGCTTCCTAATCTTCGCTCCAGCACAAAGGAGGATCAGCGGGGTCAATCTAAAGTAAGGAAACGTGGTCACAAGTTGAGTTGGGGGAAAAATCTATGGCTATGTCGCACACAAGGTTCGGTGGAAGGATGCTGAATTGCGAAAGGCTCTTACAAAGCCTCCAGAATTGGGCCAAGAACTGATCGATCTCAAACAATAGCTGTTCCTGCACTCACAAAGTGATGGGATTCTGACGATGTGTTCATATGCACGTCAAGCAGCTTCTGCGGCCTGAACAGAAGCACAAAGTCTAAGGAAAGTTAGCGGCTTACAAATTGGCCACTCGGAACAGAGTGTTGTGCATTATTTTCAACAAATTGATTTGGGTATGTCAAAGTGAAATACTTTAAGGATTAGAGATGGAGCGCCAGGCAAGCTAAAGGAATGATGTGCCGGTTGGTAATGCTTTAAAGGGACTACACGCCTCCACATTTGAAGCAAATGCTGCATCTAAAAAACAGACATTGATTTTTTTTTGAGTTGAGTTTTCTGTTCCGTGTGCATATAGGCAATAATAAAGTACTTTTAACATCACTTTATTTTGATTGTCCCATTATGTTGACTATAAGTTGCATTGCAACCACATGCCAACCAATTCTCATTAGAGTATTAGTGGACTGTCTGCTTAATATCTGCTGATACTAACTATAAGAAACTGCAAGTACGTGTCAAATTACACTAACCTTAAAATTACAGTTTACCAATACTCTAATCAGAATTAGTTGACATATATTTGCAATATAACTTAAAAAAAAAATGCTAAAAGGAACTATCAAAATAAAGTGTATTATTCACAAAGGCGTCACCTTTTTGAAAAGTGCTCTATAAATTGTATAACTGAAAGGTTAACTATGTATATACAGTAGGGCTGGGCGATTAATCGAAATTGACGCGATGTGTGAAATTGTAAATTGTGTGTTTTAACTTCAGTTCAACGTTGATGTTCAATAAATATTCATAGAAGGTAGATAGTTGTTTCCTTTAATTATTTTAAAATCAAGTAATGCACCCTTCATTTAGGAATCTCTCACTTGTAATATGTGAGCATATTTACTTTACAGAACCTGTCAGTGAACTATGAGGAGGAAAAATAAATAAACAAATAAGTGTTTATTAGTAGTAAGAGTCAAAATGTTTAATTAATCAAGATTTAGATTTTAGGCCAAATTGCCCAGCCCTAGTATACAGTATACTCTCCACCTTATACTCATTCTGATATTTTGATTGTATTGTAATAAAGTGCATCTTATTATAAAGCTGCTTTGGAATGATAATTGTGAAAGATTCATTTAGATTTATTGGAAAGTTTATGTAGAGGAGTGAAATATAAATATATTTTATACAATTTATTACATATAATAAACAAACTACAGTCATAAATAAACACAATGGAGCAAATACTGAAATAAGTGAAAATAAAGTGAAGTACAGAAATTGAATAATCAAATGTAAAATAACACTGCATATTCTTGATCATATAATTATTCATTCAACCTAGTGTATCTTTATTAAAGTTCTTTATGCTGTTTATGTTCTCTTAAAATGCTTTAAACCAAGGGTTCTCAACCTTTTTATTTATTTATATATATATATATATATATATTTTTTTTTTTTTTTACATCGGGGTCCACTTCTTCTCCAACCAATTTTTCTCCAATCAATTTTTAAAGGCCCACCTGTCTGACATTTTCTCTAAAATGTTTGTATAAAATGCTTATTTAAACCTTTTGTTTGTTAACACATACATTATATATATATTAGGGCTGTCAATATTAGCGCGTTAACGCATGTGATTAATTTAAAATATTTAACACGTTAAAAAAAATTAACGCATTTATCGCAGTTGCAGTTTTTTTTTTTAATTTCCTGTTGTTGTCGACGTGTGTTCAGGGCCGGCGCGCCCATAGAGGCGACCTCCTCACTTTCATCCACGACACCCACCCCCTCCCTCCCGGTCCTCACTTTTAACCGCAAACCGGTAAGTTTCTATTTTTACTTTCGGGTTGAGGGCGACGTGATCAACTTTTGTAAAGCGTCTGCTTCACGTTGATGTGTCAGAATCCTTGATTGAGAAATAAAGCCATACTTTAAAACGCTTAGTTTAAGCAAATTTGATTCGATCGTGCGTGTTGATGATCTGAAGGGAGTGCGCGGTTCTCACTCTCTCTGTCTGTGTGTGTGTGTGTGTGTGTGTGTGTGTGTGTGTGTGTGTGTGTTGTCCCCGATAATGTCAAAAGACTGGTCTGTCTTAACAACTGGTTAAATCGTCACCTTAGAATTATAAGGTTCTGTCTGACATTTTTGTCAAAATTGAGTTATTGACATATTCTTATTAAATGACAACTTATTTACATTATGGGATGTTTTTTTATAAGTTGTTTACATTTTAAGACCTTTTATAAAAACAAAAACAAATGTTACACACATGCTGTTTGCTATGGAATGCAAAAACTTTGAAGCTCAATATCTCAAAATCATTCAGAACGCAGACAGAACCTCATAATTCCAAAATGACGAAATGTTAAGGAGGACAAAGCTAAATTGTTTCTACTTTATAATTAATGTTCTCAACTCGCAATACAACTTTACACTGAATACAATTGTTTGTATTCAATACTTTATTATTATAATCTTTCAATTTCTATATTTCCAATGCCTGCATTTAGGATTTTTTTTTTCGTGATTAATCATAATTAATCACACAAAAATTTTTGATTAATTATTACATTTTTTTAAATCAATTGACAGCCCTAATATATATATATATATATATATATATATATAAATTTATATGATTTTCGGAAATCAAATATTATTGTTTGAAAACATTAACAGAGACATTTTTGAGTATTTTTAAAGCACTGTAAAATACTTGCTTGCACAAAAAAAACGCAGAAACTGTTTCTCTATTTTAGCGAAAAATATATTATACTATACTGTATGTGTATATATTATACTATACTATATATATACTATACTATATATATACTGTATGTGTACACAGTATGAGCAGCATCACACAAGTAGCAATGCGATGCGGCTGTATATCGGTACTGGTGGGAGGCGTGCGATGGCACAAAGCCGCAGACAGAGTGCCTTAGTCTCCCACCAGTGACGATATACAGCCACATCACACTGCTACGAATGTGATATTGCATTTATACAACAGTTCGACGACATGTGTACCAAAAAAAAAAAAAAAAAAAGTAAAATATGTGGATATGCAGATATATTGAATAGTTCACACAAAAATACACAAAGAGAGACTTCCACTTCACAGTTTGTGAATGAACAGATTTATGTGTACTAGTTGCAGATGTATTCATGAGGCTGTTTTTGTGCCACATTTGAAGTAATCAATCAGGGATCAGGAGAAAGTGCATTATTTTAATCATTTTAATATAGCATATTAATAATGAAATGCAAAAATTATAGTATAACATTGAGAGTTTATTTTAAGCTAACTCACGGCCCACCTGCAGTATTGCTGAGGCCCACCGGTTTAAAAAACACAAGAAAATGTTAATCTTTCACTCTATTATAATTCAATTCTTCAGTGTCTCCACAAATCCCATGAGTTTTAAACAATAGTTTTTGGTCAACCATACTACCAACTCAATATTGCATGTATTGCGATTTGACCATTGCAGATGCACACATAGCAATGTCAACGCTCACACTATTTTAAATGTGCAGCCCTACACCAAACTCTCCAATATTATCCAAATTCACAAAATTACAAATAGTTTTGATCAGATCAAAATGACAATTAGATTGGCCAACTCTTGTAGAAAGGGCACTCTAGTAAGTAACCATCAACCAATACGAGAGAACGCACAACTGACTGGAGCGTCTTCAAACAGATTGTTGATTTGCCATTCAGCGGCCCTCTGTAGGATCTGGCTCTTTTTAAATGAGTCTGTGCAAACAGAGCAGACGCGCGCGCACACAAGCTCAATGCATGCCTCTCAATGCATCGTTCCATGAAGAGTAGCGGGGCACACCAACAGATGTATGTCTAGACATCGATCTGCACCGCATCAGGGAGGAAGCAGAAAAAGTGTTGTTAGACGCTGATCTCTGGTGCCAGCTGCTCGTTTAAATTGCCTTGTTTTACAAACAAACTGACTCTTAGAACTTTCTCTCAGTTAAATACGGGGGAGGAACGCTGCGGCTGACACGTACAAAGAGACTCTAAATTGGGAGGCAGTGGAATGTGATGCGTTTCGTACAACAAAGCCCAACTGAAAGATGCGCTTAAATGCAATATTCCCCCAGTTTGTAGGCATAAAAGCATGAAACACAGACAAGGTCACTGTTGTTGAATGCCGCATTATGGAAAAAGTGCATGTTCTACAGAACTTGATGTAAGAAAATGTAAACTTGTACTAAAAATCTCGCTCCTGGAAAAAAAAGAAAAAGGTCTAGAACAGAATGTTATGAAAAGAAACAAGGTGCTTTAAAAACATTAGGCTTTATAGGCTAATTAACAGAAATCTAATGAGCCAATTACAGTGAACTGATGAGAGAAGTTTGATGAAAGGAGAAAGTGCAGGGGACTGAATAGAAAAAAATACTTCAGGTTACATGATGAAAGATAAATGAGTGTGTTAAATTGACTGGGGCGATTAAAAGCAGAGCCCAAACTACAATAACGGGTTATAATCAGCTAAATCTAGTCTCCATTTTAATAACGATATGAAATTACAATTTGGTAAAGATCTACTACCAAATTACCCAAAAGAGAAGTAGTAATGTGTCATTTTATTCTGGTTGATAGTTTGGACAAATTATATTTTTGTATCAGTCTGTTTTATGTTTTTCTGGACACATATCGATGATTATTTATGTGATCATATACACTCACTGGCCACTTATTAGGTACACCTGTCCAACTGCTGGCTAATACAAAATTCTAATCAGCCAATCACATGGCAGCAATTCAATGCATTTAGCCATGTTGACATGGTCAAGACGATCTGCTGCAGTTCAAATCGAGCATCAGAATGGGGAAGAAAAGTGATTTAAGTGGATTTTTGTGCCAGACGGGCTGGTCTGAGTATTTCAGAAACTGCTGATCTACTGGGATTTTTTTTTACACACAACCATCTCTAGGGTTTACAGAGAATGATTCAAAAAAGAGAAAATATCCAGTGAGCAGCAGTTCTGTGAGTGCAAAGGCCTCTTGATGCCAGAGGTCAGAGGAGAATGGCCAGACTGGTTCAGGTTAATAGAAAAGCAACAGTAACTCAAATAATCACACGTTACAACCGAGGTGCAGCATGTAGAAGAGCATCTCTGAATGCACAACATGTCCAGACCACACCGGGTGCCACTTCTTTTGGCTAAGAACAGAAACCGAGGCTACAATTCACACATGCTCACCAAAATTAGACAATAGAAGATTGGAAAAATGTTGCCTGGTCTGATGAGTCTCAATTTCTGCTGCAATATTTGGATGGTAGGGTCAGAATTTGGCGTCAACAATATGAAAGCATGGATCTATCCTGACTTGTATGAACAGTTCAGGCTGGTGGTGGTGGTGAAATGGTGTGGGGGATATTTTCTTGGCACACTTTGGGCCCATTAGTACCAATTGACCATCGTGTCAACGCCACAGCCTACCGGAGTATTGTTGCTGACCATGTCCATCCCTTTATGACCACAGTGTACCCATCTTCTGATGGCTATTTCCAGCAGGATAACGCACCATGTCATGGAACGTGATTCATGTCAGACTGGTTTTTTGAACATGACAATGAGTTCACTGTACTCAAATGGCCTCCACAGTCACCAGATTTCAATCCCTTTGAGATGTGGTGGAACGGGAGATTCGCATCATGGATGTGCATCCGACAAATCTGCAGCAACTGAGTGATGCTATCATGTCAATATGGAGCAAAATATCTGAGGAATATTTCTAATACCTTGTTGAATCTATGCCACAAAGGATTAAGGCAGTTCTAAAGGCAAAAGGAAGTCCAACCCGGTACTAGTATGGTGTACCTAATAAAATGGCCGGTGAGTGTATGCAAAATCGCATTAACCATCTTCTAGTGCAGTTAGTAACTAATTGCATAAATATACTTAAGGCTTTAAAACAGATTTTAATGCCTCATTTTAAATATTTTTTTGGTGATATTGCATTTTTGTGTTTTATGTTTTTCAGGACACAATCGATGATTGTTTATGTGATTATATATGCAAATCACATTAACCATCTTCTAGTGCAGTTAGAAGCTAAATGCATAAATATAACTAAGGTTGTAATACATCAATATGCCATATTTTAAATAAAAGTTGTTGTTTTTTTTTAAGTAATTATTTAGATTAACCTGGTTGTCAAACTATCTGGGCCACAAACTCATTGCTTTGATATTTTGCAAGCAAAATAAAATAATTTGCTACATTAGCCTACAAGGTGACGTCATAGTTCCTCTACTCTATTGCACACAGTAAATGGTCACACTTTATTTTGATGGCCCGTTTGCTGAATTTAAGTTACACTGCATCTACATGCCAACTAATTCTCATTAGATTATAAGTAGACTGTTAAGTTGGGGTTGGGGTTAGGGTTAATGTAAGTTGACATGTTCTTGCAAAGTTTCTTATAGTCAGTTAAATGTACTGTTGAAGGAGCAGTATCAGCAGATAATCTACTAATACTCAAATAGACCATCACAATAAAGTGTTACCTACTAAACCTTCCAACAAACAATTAGTATACAAGTTACCATCATGGAAGTTGTAATATATATATACACACATATATACAGAGAGAGAGAGAGAGAGAGAGAGAGAGAGAGAGAGAGAGAGAGAGAGAGAGAGAGAGAGAGAATAGCATATATTTTTTTACTCACAGGAGCATTGGATGGATCAAGCTGTATGAAAGCGCGGCACACACACACACAAATATGCGAGGTGTCGCACGGAGAGTGGCCTGCTGGCCAGTTGTGCATTGGGACGCCTCCAGCTCTCTCCAGCTCCGTGCATCTTTTCACAGCAGGGGTCTGGCCATGCAGAGAGCGGCGGCCTGGGGCAAGACTCTGTGTCAGCAGATAGTGCAGAGGGGTGGGGGGGCGAGCAGGCCGCGGGGAAGATTCAGGAGTGCCGGCCTTCGCCAAGACCCACACTCTCTTGGCATTTTGGCAGGGTGGAGCGGCACAATAAAATGATCCAATTTAAGCTGGTTTAGGAGCGCCTGAGAATATTCAAATATTTATTTTTTTCCTCCCCAGTTTGCTGCTCTGCCGATCGCTGCAGATCCGTGTTCCTGCAAGCCGCAGAGACTTTGTGTAGGTAGCCAGTTGGCGGAGATCTTCTGACCGTCGGGTCCCTTTGGTCTTGTTTCGGACTTTCTGTTCGACTTCTCTGACCGGCGTTGTTGTTGTTCTTGTTGTTATCTCACTGCTGATATTCAACACTGTGCCTGAAGACAATCCAAAATAAATGGAGAGTTTAGGGAGTGCTGAAGAAAAAAAAAGTGTACATGTTATGAACACACACAGGTAAAGTCAGAATATTATTAGCCCTTCTGTACATTTATGTTTAATAGAGACACATTTCTAAACATACCAGTTTTGATAATTTATTTCTGAGAACTGATTTTATTTTTGCCATGATGACAGTACAGTATATAATACAGGGCTCGAAATTGTGACCTTTTTAGTTGCATATGTGCCCGAAATGTAATCTATGCAACCTCCTAATATATTTGGGAGCATTTGTGTGACGGCATATAATGGTTGTAGTGCGACTTGTTTCGATTTTTTCTAAAAACGTGCTGAATCGGACTTCATTGGCGATATATTGGTTCATATTAGCTGTCAATCACTCAAGGCTTTCCGCTGTCAGAAAACGGGGAGCTTTTAAGGGCGCCAGCCGAGATCAATCAAGTGTTTTCGGAGAAGGTGCCCGAATCTCAATGCGTTGCATTCACTGCGTGTTCAGCACAAAATGTCCGCTAAATGTAAAAGTTGCCTTTACTAAGTTTAAAACTGAATCTGCGGCTAATAACAAAGAGCGGTATTTGCGCCGATGATCATCACGAGAATCCTGCTCTGCCTGCTCTTATATTGGGTCGGCTGACTCGCCTGCTTTTCCACAAACACAGAAAAATGAAAATCAGCGCATAACGAAACGATACTATTATTTAGCTTAAAGTACAATTTTAAAGGCTTAACTAGGTTAATTAGGCAAGTTAGTGTAATTAGGCAAGTTATTGTATAGTAGTGGTTTGTTCTGTAGACAATCAAAAATAAATTTGGCTTGAGGGGGATAATAATATTGACCTTAAAGTGGTATTAAAAAAATAACTACTTTTATTTTAGTCAAAATAAATCAAACAAGACTTTCTCCAAAATAAAAAAATATATGTTACAAAACATACTGTAAAAAAAATCCCTGCTTTTTTAAACATCATTTGGGAAATATTTAAATATAATAATAATAATAATAATAATAATAATAATAATAATAATAATAATAATAATAATAATAATAATAA
>CAIGQZ010033112.1:34593698-34618286 GCA_903798205.1 Danio tinwini
TAATATAATATAATATAATATAATATAATATAATATAATATAATATATTTCACCAGATGACTTAAATAACTTTTTTTGCAAAGACTTCAGATTGATTGGCATTATTTTATGGGGGAGTGAAATATAAATGTATTTATGTAATTTATCATATACATATATACAAAATACAGTCATCAACACAATGAAGCAAATATTAAAGTGAAAAACAGTGATTTATGGTTTTATAGGGAGAGTCTAACAATATTTGGTTACAAAAATTGAATAATTAAATGTAAATTAGCAATGCATAGTCTTTATCAAATAAATTGTTCAATAAAATTAATCTTTATTATGCTTTAAACTTTCTTAAAATGCTTACATAGTCACAGGTCTTAAAAACACATGCACATGAATAACTTTCACTCTATTATGCTTAAATTCTGCAGAGTCTCCACAAATCTCATATGTTTTGACCTTTGGTTTCTGGTCATCTATCATCCCAAGATTCCCAACTCAACATTGCATATCTTGCAATGTAACTATTGTAAGAGTGTAAATTATCATATGCATTTGTTTATATGGAGATCATGTCCTTTTTTTACCAAGAAGATCCAAACAGATTCCAACAGCAGATACTGAGAAGATCAAGGCCTGGTTAATCTGTCTGAGGACTTTAGGGGTTTTATAATGCGGTTGATTATAATGCGGTTGATTGGTCAGTTTGTATGTCTCATTATTTAGGCTTTGGTCATATGCTCAAAAAAGATATAAAATAGGTGGTCCATTTTTCTCTGGTCTCTTTTCTTGCTCTGGCTTTTTCCTGCTCTGCTCCTCTCCTGCTCTGGAGTCTATCTTCTCCGACTCTACTGCAGCTGCATCAGGCTCTCTTTATGGCCTACTACCATATGTTTTTATCATTTCATGTTTTATCCTTTTATACAGTGATTTTATATTTATAACTTATTTATAACTAGTTCAGATGTAACCATACCTAATTAATGTCATTAAACCATTTAATTTTCAATTATTTCTGAATTACATTAATACTTAATTGCTCCATTTTTTAACACAATACAATCACATAATAGCAATGCTCTCCCACAATTTTAGCCATTAGAACTGCGCTAATTTCAGTTTTTGGGATGAGATTGCAGAATGAGGATTTGACTAGAAATGTACAGTTTTTCACGATCTTACTGATAACTTTTTTGGTCATTCGGTAAAACTACAATTCGAACCTCTGTTGTTAAAAACCCATTCTTACAGTTTTGCAGGCACGCATTGTAATATCCATGCCTGTATCTGTTGCACTGCTGTACAGTAATAAAAGGGCACTTGACTTATGTATGCAGAGTTTCAAACATTTTTTTAAACAAAAAATGACTTATTTTGTTATACCTCTGAGGCAAGAGCAAAATAAATTGACAGGAAATTCTTTTTAAAAAGCGAGCTTCAAACAAACCAAAGTAAATCAGCCACAGAAACGTGTTCCTTTTGGAGTTTCGCCTGCGTTCAATTAATGCAACAGCCCCACCCAAAGCTGGTGAATTAGCCCTATTCATCTCCGTTAAAGCGTTGAGAGGTGATGCTTCACTTTAACTGCACCACACCATGGTTCATTTTCTTGCTAATCAGCATTTAGTGCTGTGAAAATCCAGGTGTGAGACTACTGTTGCAAGTTAAATCTGTTCCAAGTTTGAGACTTTTTTTTTCCCCCTGAAATCAACCATTAATTAGTCACAAACATTTCTCCTCCGTTTCTAATTGGCTTGTATTTGTCAAGATACAGTTAAAGAGAACGTTTAATTAATTAAACATGAAAGTCACACCTTTCTGAGTGTTGGAGAATACAGATGTAACAGATTATTTTTTTTTCCCTCCAAAAAATCCAGCGCCACCATCAGATTTGCTCAACTCTTTATCGCGTTAATTAGCACCTCAATCCTGTCCTTTTTGCAAATGAGGCTAGGTGAGAGGTGCGGGTATAATGGCTTAAAATGCACAGAGCTAACGAGTTATTCATCCCTCCACAGCTGTTCCATCCATTCAAACACTTAAAACCATTTTTTTGCCTTTATCTTTATTTGTTTTTCAGAGCTTTTTTTTTTATGGCTAGCTAGGTGTAAGCTGTGTGCGGTTGGTCTAGCGATGTACTGTTTTGCTCTGTCTCTATGGCTAAAGTAGATCCAGGTGGAAATTATATTCATTGATAGTTTAAAACAAGCAGGTGCGAGATGTCCAACTCGAAGTGTTATTTTGCTTGTCGCATTAGCAGAAGCAAAGTGACAGAAAGGACTGCTAGGCTTTAAATGTTATCTGTGAATTACCCACAATGCACCTACCGTACCACAAACACCCCGGCAAATGATTTTTGTTAAATTAAGCGTTGTTAAAAGGATTTCAGACAACTATAACACATTTCGCTCACGATCAGAGGAAATCAAAGTGAAATTGTGTCCATTAACCCACTGGTTTTGCTTCATTTCACATTAAACAACATGCTGCAACTCAACATAGTGCACAAAAACCTCTAACAAAAAGTGATCTCATATACCAGCTCATAAAAACAAAACACTCATGCACAAACTACTGCAAATGGTGATTTTCTTAAAAAGTCTATTAGATCTTTAAGTAAAGCTGGTCTGTGCATTAAAGGGATAGTTCATCCAACAATTTGTATTTACTATTTGCTTTTCAAACCTTTATGGGTTTCTTTCCTCTGTTAGCACTGTATAACATGCTGGGATGGACACAACATGTTGTCCCAACACAAATCAATTAAGTTAGCTTAATGGTTTTTACAAATTTAAGTGGATAGAACATAAATTTATTAAGTTGTCCCCAAAAAAGACTTAAGAATAGAGTTGTTTCAACTTATTTAAATTAGTTTGAACAAGCAGCAAAAGTCTTTAAGTGAACACAAAAAGAGATACTTTGAAGCAAGCTGTAACCACTGACGTCCATAGCAGGAAAAAACTAATACTATGGAAGTCAATGGTTACAGATTGTCTACATTTTTCAAAATAACTTATTTTGTGTTCAACAGGAGGAAACTCAAAGTTTGAAACAAATACACAGAAAAATAAAGATTTATTGGATTTACTACATTTTGTAAGGTAAGTTCTTGCAAACAACTTACAGTGCATCCGGAATATTCATAGCGCTTCACTTTTTCCACATTTTTTTATGTTACAGCCTTATTCTAAAATGGATAAAATTTATTTACTTAAAATTCTACACACAATACCCCATAATGGCAATGTGAAAAGATTTTAAAATTGTTGCAAATTTATAAAAAAAAAAAAAAAATTATATATATATATACATCCTGAACTGTAAAGCTCAAAATTGAGCTCAGCTACATTCAGTTTCCACTGATCATTCTTCAAATGTTTCAGTGGCTTACTTAGAGTTCACCTGTGGTAAATCCAGTTGATTGGACATGATTTGAAAAGGCATACACCTGTCTATGTAAGGTCCCAGGGTAGACAAAGGAACTGTCTGTAGACCTCCGAGACAGAATTGTCTCAAGGCACAAGGCTGGGGTAGGTTACAGAAAAACTTCTGCTGCTCTGAAAGTTCCAATAAGCACAGTGGCCTCCATCATCCGTAAGTGGAAGATGTTTGACACCACAAAGACTCTTCCTAAAGCTGGTCGGCAATCTAAGCTGAGTGTTCAGGGGAGAAGGGCCTTAGTCAGGGAGGTGATCAATAACCCGATGGTCACTCTGTCTGAGCACCAGCGTACTTCTGTGGAGAGAGGAGAACCTTACAGAAGGACAACCATCTGTGCAGCAATCCAGCAATTAGGCCTGTATGGTAGAGTTGCCAGGCGGAAGCCACTCCCTGTCTGGAATTTGCCAAAAGCCATCTGAAGGACTCTCAGACCATAAGAAACTAAATTCTCTGGTCTGATGAGACTGAAATTGAACTCTTTGGAGTGAATGCCAGGTGTTACGTTTGGAGAAAACCAGGCACCGCTCATCACCAGGCTAATACCATCCCTACAGTGAAGCATAGTGGTGGCAGCATCATGCTGTGGGGAGGTTTTCAGCAACAGGCTCTGGAAGACTAGTCAGGAAAGAGGGAAAGATGAATGCAGCAATGTACAGAGACATCCTGAATGAAAACCTGCTTCAGAGTGCTCTTGACCTCAGACTGGGGCGACGGTTCATCTTCCAGCAGGACAATGACCTAAAGCACACCGCCAAAATATCAATGGAGTGGCTTCACAACAACTCTGTGAATGTCCTTGAGTGCCAGAGCCCAGACCTAAATCCTATTGAACATCTCTGGAGGGATCTGAAAATGGCTGTACACCGTCGCTTCCCATCCAACCTGATAGAGTTTGAGAGGTACTGCAAAGAGGAAAAATTCCCAAAGATAGGTGTGCCAAGCTTGTGGCAATGTATTCAAAAAGACTTGAGTCTGTAATTGCTGCCAAAGGTGCATCAACAAAGTATTGATCAAGGTCTGTAAATAGTTTATGTACATGTGATTCTTCAGAAAATGTTTTCTGAATTTGCAACAATTTCAAAAACTATTTTTTTCACATTGTCATTATGAGGGATTGTGTGTAGAATGTTGAGGAAATAAATAAATGTAATCCATTTTGGGATAAGGCTGTAACAAAAAATGTGGAAAAAGTGAAGCGCTATGAATACTTTTCAGATGCACTGTATATGGGCTGAATTTAAACAAACTAATTTAGTTTATCATTACTAAATTTAATTTGCTTGTTCAAATTTAGCCCATATACAGCAGGGAAAATAAGTATTGAACACGTTGTGTCTTTTTCCTGGGAATAATATTTCTAAAGGAGCTGTTGACATGAAATTGAACCAGAGTTTGGTAAAAATAACACAAACAATACAACTGGTTTATTCTACACACTGGTCCATTATACAGTTTGATTTTCTTTCTCTGAAGGAATTTAAGCGTTTTCTTGGCCTGCTGAAATGTCCACCCTGGTTTCATCTTCATCATACTGCTAATGTAGATGTTGGACTGATGCAGTGAATATTCATTTACAATGAATGATCTCAGGGCAAAGAGTTGCTAAAGAACAGCTGTTTTCTGGGCTTTCACTGCCTTTCTACAACTCCCTTTCTTCATGTATTCTTTTTTTTCCCTGTGTCATTTTATTACACATAACTTAATTTGTAAACTAATTCGATTTGTTTTCTTTGCATGTATGAATTTTTTTGGTTGTTACCAACATCCGGGAAAGATTTCAAGTCAACGGCATTATTAGAAATAGGTTTTCTGAGTAATATGGTGACTTTTCAATACTTATTTTCCCCGCTGTAAATGATTTGCAACCACTTACCTTAAAAACATTTAGAAAATTAAATGAATAATTTTTTCAGTGTAAAGTGTGATGAACAATTAAATGTTGACAGAGTTATCAGTATTGTGTGAACTATCCTTTTAACGTGCAAGCAAACTGTAGGTCAGGACAGTACTGACCGTGATTAAATTGCATAACACTGAGATGAAGTCATGGCGATTCGTGATCTAACTGTGAGGAGGTGCTGCTGTTTTGGTCACCGCATAAGTGGAGCCATCAGTGTGAGTGGTTGCCAATGAGTGGTGTTGCTCATCCATGAGTTATTGCTTTAAAATGAATGCAGGTAGACAGGTTTTGAAAAAAAGGAAAATAGGTTCAATTAGTACTTCAAATAATAAGAGGCCACTTCAGCTAAATTTCCTGAAAATGAATAAGTGGACACCTAGTGAGTAAATGGCGATGGTTGTGTTGTTCAGAGTATGTTACCCCGCCTGATCCGTCACTGCTGAAAATAAATAAATAATAATATTACAAACTAGCCAATGAACCAGTGTTTGATTTCAGTATACACTGGTTGCATAAGCACTTGAAATCAAGAATGCTGTAACTATTTAAAATAAAACTTTAAACAGCACTAATACTGTTAAAGTGAACATGTCTGTTTATACAAAAATTACATGTAATTAGGGCTGTGTATTGGCAAGGGTCTCACGATACATATCGCGATACATGGGTTACGATACAATATATCGCGATACAATAAATATTGTGATATATTGCAAAAGTTTATATTAGTATGTGTGTCACATTATATTGAAATCTTGATAAAAATCGGCAGACAAATTCAAATTCCAATTTATTTTCCATCCAATTCACTAAAACTGCAGTGTGATTGAACAGTGAACTTTGTATATTGCAAAGCTAACAAATGGCATTTATTTTTTGTCTAATTCAGTACTCCCTGGTATAGCGTTTAGGGTTGGGCTATGTTGACCAATTTGGCATCGTATCATGTCTAATGTGAAACATGGCGATGGACCATGGCATCATCGTCATAGGGGGAGGTGAACTAATTATTTATGAATAATTAATAAATTCATAACTAATTAATTATTTGTAGCCTACCGTTTCAACTACCTGACCCGCATGGCCTTTGTTTTACTCATAACCAAATCATAAATAAATAAATAAATAAAGATAAGTTACAAACAAATTACCACCTGTCAATCACTTTTTTCCGCGGGACTCTGGCATGACTAGGCAAAGTGAACTATGCCGTTATGGCGTCCACACACTTGCTTGGTAAAAAAGCTGCACAACCAACAGGAACTAACCAACAGTATCTGAGGTTTTCATTAAAATTACTGAGTACAAGCGTGAAAGCGAAAGACTGACGCAGTGTACTGACGCTGTGACACGTTACCTGAGAGAATCAAAAGACAGAAGAGTCGTTAGATAGACACAAGATTAATTAAATATCACGTTTAACAACTAACTTATAGTGAGACGCAATCCAGCGGTACATCCTTGATAAACTGTCCGTAACAATGACTGTATAAAATATAGAGTCCGTACACTTCTCTGGAGTTTAGACGAGCGCATGACAGTGTGTGTGTGTGTGTGTGTGTGTGTGTGTGTGTGTGTGGTCACGTGATGTGGGTTTTCAGCAGACGGAGGGCTGTTCAGAAATGCTTGGTGAAACGCCAGTTTGGATGTGGATCATTTTCGTTCTAAAATGCCATTTTAAAACTAAGCTGTATCAGTGTAAATGGGGCCTGAGTGTGTGTTTTTCACGAGCGCGTTTGCAACGGGGGCGGTGCGGAGGTTCGGTAATGCCGCCTCAGTATCATGATGTCTATAGGCCATCGGCGATGGCATTGTCTATCGACCCAACCCAACTAATAGCATTAAAACCAAAGTGCAGCCACACGTCAGCTCTAAAAGCTGGAGGCACCTTTTATTTTTTGCTCACTCCGACTTACTTCTGATACCATACTATTTGGCGTTTTGTTGATCGCGAGTTAGCGACATCTACAGGAGCGGAGGAGGAGGTCATTTGGCACAACTTGAATCGATACTTGAGGTTGGACTATCGATACACTATTGTTAAAGAAATTATCGCGATAGTTAGATGTATCGATAATATTGCACAGCCCTACATGTAATATATGTTTGACATTACAGTTTTCGCAAACTGGTGTTCAGCTACTGTATATAAAACAATAACAATGTGTTGTGCATGAATGACATCTAGGCATGGGGCAGTATAAGATTCTGACGGTATGATAACCTTGGATAAAACTATCACAGTTTCACAGTATTGTGGTTACTGCTCTAAATATATATTCCATTTAAATGTCTGAGTAAAAAAACTAAAACTTTTTCCCCTTTGAACACATTATATTTTAGAAAACATAAATCATATGCTGGATAAGTTGGCGGTTCATTCCACTGTGGTGATCCCAGATTAATAAAGGGAAATGAAAGAAAGCTGTTGCCCTAAAAAAACGTAAAAAAAAAATTATCTTACATATACCACAGGAACAGTATTGCAAAAAAATGTGGTGGTTTTAAAACCTTGACTTTTCCAAACAGCGGTATACCTTGATAACGGTTATTGTCCCATGCCTAATGACATCTAACCTTAAAAAAAGCAATAACACCAGTGGTGGAAAGGGTACTGAAAAATCATACTCAAGTAGAAGTACTATTACTTCCCCAAAAATGTAGTGCAAGTAAAGTTAAAGTGTCTGTTGTGAATATTACTCAAAGTATGAGTAAAAAGTAGCCCTTTTAAAAGTACTCAAGAGTAGTGAGTATTATGCTGGGAAAGATTGATGTATCAACTAGTGCATGAATGTGTGTGAAAACTTAACATTCTCTAGTACATTTAGTACCAGTAATTGCTTGAGGTCATTTGGTGATTTCAGTCATCATACAGTAAACAGCCGCCATTTTCTCATCAGTGACATGCAGTTTAAACAGTCTCTCAGTCACTGCGTGTAACGATTTTGTCATGAGGCTATTCTGTATAATGCGATTTCATTGGATGGCAATCACAGAATGGATTGATCTACTTCCAGTACTCTACTTCTTTATCTTCTTTACTAGCCAATTACTATAGACAAGAAAAAACAATAAAGTAGTGCAGTAGTAAAAGAACAGATACAGCACTAAACATGTACTCAAGTGAAAGTAAAAGTATGCATTTTTAAAACTACTTAGTGAACTACAATTGCTGAGAAAAACTACTCAGTTACAGTTGAGTATTTGTAATTTGTTACTTCACACCACTGAATAACACACATTGTGTATCAGTAAAAAAAAACATGTAATCCTATGCTACACAAAAAATATATACTAAATGGGATTTTAAAACAATGTTCCTTAAATTAATAGTGAAATTTTGCAGAAATAGGTTTAGTTAATTTTTTTTTACAGTAAGAACAACAACAAATGTGATATTAACCTTAGCAAATCACTGTTTGCACACAAAGCAGCAAAAATTACATGCCACTACATAAATTGTGCCATCATAATGGACGGCAGTTTGCATTTGCTTATTTTGTGTGACACCTTTAAACTTGTTCTACAGAAAAGAGCAGACAGTCTAGTGTTTCTAAGAGATAAAAGACACAACTGGGGACGCTGTAAAGCTGCGCTCCTGGCACTATACCATACGGTTGCTTGGCAACATCTCAATTTAGCCGCAAAGTGGAGGTGTTTGAGATCGTCACTGATAAATATTGAGCATGATGATATCTTGATCTGCACCGACCTGCTTTGTAGAGGGTCATCAGCGCTTTGTTCGGATCTGAATGTATTGCATAGGTTTACAACAGGGTAAAATGGTGCCTTGCTGCACAATTACACCGTTAAATTTGATTATTTTTGTAAGGCGCCGAGTTTGGGGCGGGTTAATTGAGCTGAGCAATGCTTGTTCAGTGCAGAGACCACAGGCTTGGAAGTATCTGATCAAGAGACTACAGATCTAATTAGTCATCAGGCCACAGACCTAAATCTGATTGGACCTCCCGATTCCACCTGAATCTGATTAACTTTACACTCCTCGGCTGTGTTCGGAGTGGAATACCAGCAGAAAGTCTACTGCATTCTGTGCAATATGTTCTTTATGCTGTCTAATAACATAAAAAAAAGAAGCATGCAAAAACAAAACAACACAGTGTTTAACAGAAGAGCCAGAACAAACAGAGAGCAAATAAAAAGATGACAAATAGCACTATTGGTTGCCAGCAGAGCTTTCATTTCCTATACCATGCTTAAATGTACTCATTCATATGCAATTATTTTTCTGACTTGATTTAGAACTATTTAGGGCAAATATTTGATTAAGAATGTGTATAAATATAAAGGTTAATAAAATATAAAACTTCAAAAACTAACAATTACAGACACAATATAAAATATTAACACTAAAATATAATAAATAAATATACACTAAAATAATAAATAAATATACAACTAAAATATACACTAAAATAAGCATGTATACTTAGCTAAGTGTGCACATTTTTCTTTTTTTATGCATGCATGCATGTATATATACTGAGCTTTTGTGCATGCATGCAAAAAAAGTGCACGCTTAGCTCTTTATACATGCAGCAAACATAGTACAAGTAGTTTGCATGCAGTTTTTGGGAATCTAGCTCATGGCAGGTGAGCTCAGATTCTGGCCGCTGAATAAGGCTTGCTGTCCAGCCCGTCTCTGCCCTCTTGCCTCTTCAGATGTCTGCTCAGAGGAGCCGCGCTTGCTTTGAATCTATCAGACTGTTTGGACTGGATGGCTCTCATGGTTTTATCAGGCCATCCAGCTGTGCTGAGAGCCGCTGCTGTTCGCTTGTTCAACACATCTCTCCTATTTACAACAGCAACACGTACAAACCAGACTCGCTTTCTCTGCACTTGCCCTTCCAAAATAAATCAATAAAGAAATAAAAAATGTAATATTACAGCTGGCATGGACTGCGTCTGAATGTGTGTTGTCAGAATATCACTGCAAAAGGCTCACTGTAAATGTGGTGGCATAGCCTACATTTTTTAGGGCTGCACAAAATTGGAAAAATCGGATATTGCAATATTTTGTTTTGCTGTGATATACATGCAATATGAATAGAATTTCACTAGATGATTTGAAATCACTCTATTCGGAAAGACTTCATGAATTTAGATTGAATAGGGTGATCAAGTTTTTTTATACATTCCATCCGCATTAAATGTAATCAATTAGAGACTCTAACAAATAATATAAATTTACTTGACTCTAACGTAGTATAAATAATTTCATACAATAATAAAAATAATATTTATTAATGTTTACAAAATCTTATTTTGTGATTCGACTATTGCAGATACACACATTGCAATATCGATGCTCAAAGTATGTTTGGCTGCATGTTTCAGACAACAAATCCACTAGAGGGCGCTGTTTAGATTTTTGCAAATCTGACATAGTTACTTGGGGTACATTTTTTTGTATGCATCCACGAGAAGGCGGGTCTTGTCATATAGTTCACCTAGACTAGCGAATCACTGACCTAAACCCTTCCATAATCTCAACCAATAGTGTCTTCAATGCAAGAATAAGAGAAAAGTGCACTATGATTACATAGTTTTACCTTGATTTTATTAAATCTCCTTGAAGGAACCAGAGCGCATTACAATTACAAACGCTGTTTGAATGTACAGTATCTACCGAGCAAACTGGCTATGCCAGACGAAATGTCCATATAGAGGTAGACAGGTGAAGCAAACGTATTCCATTATAAATCATATACACTGTTGTTTTGTGGTATTTATTTAGTGCTATGCAAATAACTTATAAAAAAATAAAAAATACAGTAATCTTTATTTGCCGAAAATATATTCCTGTAAATATAGCTAGTGTGAAAAAAAAAAATTCACACCATCATACTGCCCCCTAGTGTTTATTTTACCTATAAACTGCTGTCCAACGTATGTTGAAGAATTTGTTTGCAGTTTTAGAAAAATGTAGGCTTAAGCACTTATTTCTAATGAGCTTGTGTTGGTATTTCCACTTTATTTTTTCTTCTTATCGAAAATAAACTTCACTTAGTTCACAGAGTTATAAGGCTGTGCAATATGATCAACTGTATGTGCAAAATAAAATATCTATCATGGCATATTTTAATCTATCATTTAGTTTGTGGTGTCACAAAATACAATAAAACAATATTAACAAAAATAATTCCTTACATTTATGTAGTGCTTTTCTGGACATTCAAAGCGCTTTACACATTTTTGGGGGGGGAATCTTCTCATTCACAACCAGTCGGATGTTTACAATAATACTTTTGCATCATTTGGATAAAATGCAATCTTACACTTCACCATGGATATGCAGACAGAAACAAGAACAGCAGCATTGCGAGAAAGTTTGTGAGTACAACCTTTACATTTAGCATTTTATTTAGCGGTATTTTAAGCTGTGCCTGTAATTATGAGGTGTTTAAGTGTTTTATAGTTCATTAATAGTATTTCAACATTCTTAATCAAATATTTGTGCAAAAGTTATAAATAAATGTAAGAAAAATAATCACACATGACTACATTTGAGTATATACTTTAAAGGGTAAAAAAAGAAAGTCATTTCCAAGTGATCAATGTAACTGTAAACTAAGAATTGATTGAATTTGCATAAAAAGGTACCATGTAATGACGTTCATTCATTCATTCATGCATGTTTTACTTTGGCTTAGTCCATTATTTATCAGGGGTCACCACAGTGCACACCACCTTGCAGCCACAACCCAATACTGGAAAACACCTATACACATTCACACACACACACTTATACACTACAGCCAAATTTGTTTACCCAATTCACCTAAAGTATAGCACGTCTTTGGACTGTGGGGGAAACCGGAGCACCCAGAGGAAACCCACACCAACACAGACAGAACATGCAACCTCCACACAGAACTGTCAACTGATCCAGCGACCTTCTTGCTGTAAAGCAACAGTGCTTACCACTGAGCTACCGTGCCGCCTATATCATGACATATATTATTATAAAGATATGATATAACTAATATTGTGATAGATGTATTGGGTCATTTGATTAACGTTCTGTCTTTTGTACTGTAGGTTAATAGCAGTAAACTGCGGTTTACTTTTCTGGCCACTGGTGTCACTATAATATCAAGGGTTTCTGCTTTCTACATGCAGCCCCTATTAAAATTTAATAAGAATTTACATTCAACATTGAAGAAAAACTTTCATAATTGCTCAAAAGCTCTGGAAAAAAATACAGTTCCAATATAGAAACAATTTAAAAAATCATAAAGTTTGATCAAATCAAATGCTATAAAAATAATCATAATGTCAAGCTTTAAATTAATCGTCTTTTAGTGCTCATAAAATGAAACGCATATGAACTTTTCAATTATTACGAGCGCTCTGTTTTTCCAATGCTATTTGGGGTAAAGTCAATACATAATTTCTGAACGTCATTAAAAATTAGTTTAACAATGATGCTTGGAAATAAAACTTTACATAGCATAAGAGACAAGTCCACATTTAACTTTATATGTATGAGAAGGCACAGATAGAGGAAAAAAAAAAAACATGATTATCTATAAGGCCATTTTGAGAAGTCCTAACTGAGCCATTTTGCTGATCAGACCCTCTAAATGACCCAGATTTTGAAAAAAGAAAGCAGGGCAATTTTAACAACAGGGTTCATCATTTGAAGCATTACATCAAGACTCCCTGAATAGACTCAGCTAAATATGAGAGGATGGATTTATTTTGCTTTCATATATGATTTATCGTCAGTATGTGAATCAGATATGGATTTTTAAGAAACAAAAGCATTGGATTTTGTTTACAAGGATAATAGCACCAAACAAACTACATTGTATACAAAACAACTAAAAGATAGTTTGATAACCACAACAACATGCAAAAAAATCTATTTACCTTTAGCCTATATCAAGTTAATTTTGATAACAGTTTTAACAGCTAGTCAAAGGTCTACCTAATACGCCAGCTTCTATACAATGGTGTAACATTACCCACCAAGCAATTTTGTTTAACAGACATCTAATAGAC
The DNA here is from genome assembly GCA_903798205.1 of Danio tinwini. Taxonomy (NCBI): domain Eukaryota; kingdom Metazoa; phylum Chordata; class Actinopteri; order Cypriniformes; family Danionidae; genus Danio; species Danio tinwini. Next base: position 34,607,059 of record CAIGQZ010033112.1, read on the forward strand.
ATCTAAACACAGACAGCTTGGCTAAGGTAACACTAAATTTGGGCTCTCAAAATTTAGAGCTCAAAACTAAACTCTCTTTAAATAGAGTCTTCACGTGTGTCAAAATACACAGGAATGAATGACAGCCTTTCTGAAAAATCCAGCTTAAACCAGCCTAAGATGGTTGGCTGGTTTTAGCTGGTCAATAAGTCTAGTTTTAGAGGGGTTTTGGCCATTTCCATCCTGGTATTAGCTTGTCAGGATGGGAGTTGACCAGCTAAAACCAGCTTGACCAGCCAAAACCAGCTATGTCCAGCTTAAACCAGGCTGCTTTTAGCTGGTTTAAGCTGGTCATTTTCCAGCCTGACCAGCCAAGACCAGGCTGGAAACTAGCCTGGAAATGACCAAAACCCCTCTAAAACCAGGCTGGTCGACCAGCTAAAACCAGCCAACCAGTTTAGGCTGGTTTAAGCAGTTTTTTTTTAGCAGGAAAGTCTAGTTGTGGGTTATTCTTATAGACGTCTGTAATATTTTCACTGGCAGCCCACATTTAGCCTTGCTTTAGCCAAGCCGTCTGAGCTTGAAGTTAGACTTTTAAACTTATTTTAAACACGCACACACACACACACAAATATTATTGCTGTACATGTACAGTACATTAGTTTACATTTGTTAAATAATTAAAATTGTCCTAAATTTGTAGCCTATATCAGTATTACATTAAAATTTAACATTCACCTCAAAATGCACACGAAGGCCCAAAGATAACACACATTGGAATCATTACAACCCTGTCCTTGTGGTTTTCAGTAACGTTACGTTACATATCGAAATAGGCATTGTTTAATTGTGCATTAGCATTTAGCGTTCATCATCAATGTGCTCATGGCGCTAATTTCCAGTCGATTACAATTACGTTTTTACTACTCACCCAGTCTCCTGCACTTCGGTTTTCAGTAGACGACAATATCTTCTGTCACGGCGTAGAAAAACAACAAAAAAACAAGCGTTGTTTGTTGACGTCTTCGACAGGAAAACCCGAGCTGCACATCACGACGAAACAAGAAAGCCAGCCTCTGTCGGTTACACTGGCGTACGACAACACTCGATATCATACAGCGACATATACCATATAAACTTTAAGGTATTGTATGGTTATTGTTTTATTCGACTCTAATGTTTTTAAGGTAGAATAAAAGCAGTAAAAAACGCGGTTTAAGTTGGTTGGTTTGATTATCTCCAGTGAATCACTTCAAGAAATCTCGTTTGAATCGAGTCATCTGTTGTCATTTACATATTTTGAGTTCACACTGGAACTGACATGCAATACATGCCTATAGTTTGTTAATGTATAAGTTTATTTCAGTCAACCAATAAATAATTTAAATAAATAAATTACTGTAGGCCTACTGAAACGTATCACCGTGTATCTGACAGTTGAGGATTGAATATGGTAACCACCAAAAACGTTGTTGAATATTGGGTGAAGCCATGACGTTAATTCGACATACAGATCATGATAAAAAAATGTCAACGTTGACTTGTATACGGATTTCTGTAACGTTTTCAACCATTTATCGTTCAACATCGTTTCAACTTTGAAGCAACAACTGACGTTTTTTCAACCGCATTTCAACGTTGAAGCCTGGTCATATGCAGGCAGTTTTTCAACCATTGAACATTAAACATTGTATCAACATTATTTCAACGCTAAAAACACACCTGACCTTATTTCAACCATATTTCAATGTTGAAGGTCGGTCGTGTGCCGGCTGGGAAGTGTACTGCTTATTGCCTGTTCATGGTAACCTACATATAGCCCAAGGCCATATGATAATTATAAAAGCTATATGGGTAAAATGTACCCACTACATAATTATGTTCTTACCTGTTTGCATACCGCGATTATTAATACCAATAGCAACCTGTACATATCTATCGTAAATCTCTGTTCATACAACCTATATAAATGTTCATGTAAATATCTCTCTGTAAATATCTTTATAACTTACACCTATGTCCTGCACTTGCTGCTATTGCACTCCTAGTTAGACCTAAATTGCATTTTGTTGCCTTGTAGGCTACTTGTGTAATGACAATGGAGTTGAATCTAATCTAATCTAATATTAAGTAAACAGTATTGATATACTGTATAGTAATAAATGGAGTTAAAAAATAACTTCAAAAGTAGGCTATGTATTTTGTATTATTTGTGTGTGACTGACATTATTTATGAGGTTGCCATTTATATTAATTTATTTTTGCTTGGTCTACTATAGTCATTTTAGCCAATAAATAAGACTCTCTCTCAAAATTTCTTTACAAAATGTGTTAATGAATTATCTTGCTGTTTTTGTATAGTTAGGTTTTAACTTCTTTTTTTTTTCAGAGCAAGGCATAAAGATACATCGAAATACAGTACTTGAGTTTCTGCTGCATTTTCTGTTTGATTTACTGCCGTCTCTGGACTGATGGGTACTGGGTAAGTGTTTTAAACTCCCACTTTATGGCAAAGCCTGTTATTATTGTGTCAGCCTTTCGAGTCTTCATTTATTCTCCAGGTAAATATTGAGTGGAGTATTCTCAAAGGAAGGCTATGATCAGAAAGTCATACTGTACTAACGTCCTACGCAGCATGCAGTGTACAGTAATACTGTAGAAAAAAGGTCATGTGTAGCATTTTGTCACACTTGATTTTATTTTAGAAATAACAGAATATATTTATGTATATTTGTGGTGGCAACAGAAAACATAACAAAATTATATACATATATTGTTTATTATATCTCTAAATTCACCCAATGTTGGAAATGTCTAATATAACAGGTTTTTAAAAGAGCTATTAGGGGTTGATTTAGTATCACAGATATCGTTTTTGCATTTTTGGAAATGACTTTATGATATTATATACATATAAATATTTTGTTGTTTTCATGCAGAGCTTTTTAGACCACATATTTATGTAGTTTTCTTGTCATTTATTTGTATATCAGCTGAAATAGAAAAGAACATTGACAACAATCTACACTGAAAAAAAAAGATGACAAAAATTCATGACAACAAATGTTTTTATGATACTTAAACTTATTTTGATAAGTTAATCAGGTTATAACTTTTTTAATGTTTAACTTATTTTTTTGTCAGTTTGACTAATGTAAGTTGTGATGACTCAAATTTTATTTGATTTATCTAAAAATTGTAAGGCAGTAAGATTTTTTTACAGCGTAAAAATGTTTTTTTAGTAAAATTGTTTTTAGTTAAGCAACCATTGGACAGAGTTTAGTATGATATTCTCAAGTTAAAATTCTAATAAAATAATAAAGATAATAATAAAAATAAAAATAATAAGGTATCACTTTATTTTGATGGTCCCTTTAATGCATTTTGTTGAATTTACGGTAAATTGCATTTACATGCATGGGTCGATAACCATTTTCAAGATATACCGCGGTTTGGAAAAGTCAAGGTTTAAAACCGTCAAAATTTTCTGCAATACCATTCCTAAGGTATGTGCACAAATTTTTATTTATTTATTTATTTATTTATGGACAACAGTATCTCCAGCAGAAAATATATACAAATATGCTGTTTTAAATTGTAAAAAAAATCTGTTTTTTTTTTATATATATGAAGACAGCAGAAGTCAATAATTATTTTGAATTATTACGCCTGACATGATCACTGCTTCAAAATATTTGAAATGTTTCTTAAAATAAAATATATTGTGTTCAAAATGTAAAAAAGTGTTTGTTTTTTACCCAGACATTTAAAAAGAACTTGTTTTATGGCAGTAATTACAATACCGGGAAATCGTGATATTTTTATCCAAGGTTATCATACCGTCAGAATCTTACACAGGTCCATGTCTTACCTACATGCCAACTAATTCTCATTATATTATAAGTAGACTCTGTTAGGGTTAGCGTAAGTTGATATCTACTTGCAAAGTTTCTTATAGTCAGTTAAATGTCTGTTGAAGGAGCAGTATTAACATATATTAAACAGGCGTTCTACTAATACTTATGTAGTTGCAATGCAACTCTTAGACAATAAAATATGCAATAGGGACCATCAAAATAAAGTCTTACCTAATAATAATCCAACAACCAAGTAATCATAGATTAATTTGTGAACAGAAATGTCACTGGCTTGCTTGGTTGGAACTGCTGCGCATTGATGGATTTGCTCTTCAGTGTTTGGACTTTCAATTTACTTGAACGTCTATGTTAAGCTGCTTTGACACAATATACATAGTAAAAGCGCTATAGAAATAGACATTAATTGAAATGTTCAGATCTTATAAAAGAAAGTAATGTATTGTTTGTCACTGTAAACCAACACCGTAACCAAGTGCTTCTGTGGTATAAGGAATTTTATTTAACATTGTCATGAAATTTAATACCTGCTAGTGTACACATTTAAAATATTTAACTTCACATATTTAAAAGAAAGAAAAGAAAAAAGTTACCAATTCATTTCCCCCACTTGCAATAATAACAACCTGCTGTCAGTTCGACAACAAACAATTGTGCTTTGTTCAGCAAACAATTAGCAAAAATGTGAATTTCCCCGTATTTCATATATTACAGTAATATACACACTTTGTCCCCTGCCACACGTGTATATATATATACAAAGATTGCCAAAACAAAGGCATTATTCATAATAAAAGCCAAACAGGTCTGTTTCGAGAACTTACCCACATCCTGAAGTCAGAAAAAGGCCAATTTTCGCCTTGCAATATTAGGAAAAGCATTGGATGCTCGCAGAGGTCACTGATGATTTCTCTCCATATGGGTGAAGCAGATTTCCATACGCATCTCAGAGCTTCACCTGGAGTTCATCGCCAAGTTAAAGCACCTTCACAGCTTTACACCTCCAATCCCCGCAGATTAACTCATTAACAGGGCCTTAACACCTGCCGTCTATTTACCCTTAAACACGCCACTAATACGACTTCATCCACCCAGGAGGTTATTCCTCGCAGAAGGAGCGCTCGACTGCCTCGTCCTGCGCTGTGGATATTTCTTTAATGCACATAAACGCAAAAAGATACCATAGTACAATACAAACAGTTTAATCGTGTCATTAACAATCAGCAACCACTCCTAGTTAGAACATTGTTTTTTTTTTCTGCATAAAGAAACGGAGAAACACTTATAAAACAGTCAGTCGTAACAAAATAACTGGTGTTCTCATTGCAATAAACTCATAAAAAAGAACCACTTTTTTATACATCATATTTATACAAGGAATAGCTTTGAATTGGATCAATAACCAAAAGGAAGACACATTGCAAACATCGATTTTCACACAAATTGCATATGTTTTTTGTTTTTTTTTCTCTCTCTCTAAAGTGGTCTATAGGTTAGTCGTTTACCTAAGCTTATTTGCATGATAGTAAAAATTGCATACAACATTAATCGTGAAGCTCGTAGCATGAGTTGCTTGACATACAGCACTTTTTCTTTTTCTTTTTTTAGGCAACTTTTTAAAGCACATTTCTCCATTTAAAACATTAAGACACTTCTGATTTTACTGCCCATCGAAATCACATTTATAAATAGAAATAAAGATGAGCAAAAACGAATAAAAAAAAAAGTGACCGGAGATTCTCCGGGGGAAAAGACGTAATTACATCAGAACGCGGAAAATAAATAATGCAGGACACGAACGAAGGTTGTGATTCACATTTGAAACATTTGTGGAAATTCAGGATTTTACAGTGACCAAAGTTTTGCAAAATAATCTAACATCGGCAGTGCCATATAGTACAAGGCATTTGTTGGCATAGTTTCTTTAAGACTGTATATTTTTTTATTTTACAGTTAATATATGTCTATATTTATATATATATATATATATATATTTATATTTCTTCAAACTAAATCATAAGACTTTCCCCGGTTTCCCTGCAGGTTAGAGGGATCCAGAGACTGAGCGATCGTTTTATTTCCAAGAGAATAACTCATTAGCCAGCAGTGCTCGACTCAGTACCTCATCATTAAGGCCTTTGTCTACCCCTCTTCTCCAAATTCATGCATATTTTTTTTTCCTTTTCCTTTTTTTGTTGTTGTAAAAATCCAGTTAACATCACATACGTAAACATCAAAGTCTATCAAACTCCATTGACTTTCCTTTTTTTTTTCTTTTTCTTTTTTTTAAATCAGTAGCTCAAAATCAGTGTAAAAACAACAGACAACGAGTGCAGTCGGCAAATATCCACAGCAACATACTGTTGATTTAAAGGAATAGTTCATGCCTATGGGGAAACAAATCTGAATTTTGTCATTTTAAACCCGTTGGACTACAGAATGTAATTTTTTCTGGTCATTCTTTGCTGGATGATTGAAGAAAATTAAAGCTAGGGGGAAAAAACTGTCAGAATTATACTTTAAACATGATATAAGAGTATCGATTCAATGTATGAGTTTGGTATTCAAATTTTCCTTATTTTTCTTCGGCTTAGTCCTTTTATTCATCAGCGGAATGAACCGACAACTTATCCAGCATATGTTTTACAAAGCGGTTACAGCTGCAACCCAGTACTGGGAAGCACCCATACACTCTCACATTCACACGCATACACTATGGACAATTTAGTTTATTCAATTTACGCAAATTGGACTCGAACCATCGACCTTCTTACTGTGAGGCGACAGTGCTAACTACTATTGTCGCCCCGAATTCAAATTTAGTCTTTTATTTTGAAATTCAGGCTTATGCAGGGATGTCAATTTCATTCATTAAATTTCTTTTCAGACGCAGTAGGTACTGCTGTTGCCTCACAGCAAGAAGGTCGCTGGTTTGAGCCTCGGCTGGGTCAGTTGGCATTTCTGTGTGGAGTTTGCATGTTCTCACTGCGTTCACGTGGGTTTCCCCCACAGTCCAAAGACATGCAGTACAGGTGAATTGGTTAAGCTAAATTGTCCATAGTGTATGAGTGTGAATGAGTGTGTGTGGATGTTTCCCAGAAATAGGTTGCGGATGGAAGGGCATCCGCTGCGTAAAAACGTGCTGGATAAGTTGGCGGTTCATTCTGCTGTGGTGACCCCAGATAAAGGGGCTAAGCTGAAAAGAAAATGAATGAACGAATGACATTTTTTTTCAGATAAGTCCCTTTATTAATCTGGGGTCACCACAGCAGAATGAATCGCCAACTTATCCAGCATATGTTTTACACAGCGGATGCCCTTCCAGCGGCAACCCATCACTGGGAAACATCCACACACACACCCATTCACACTCATACGGACAATTTAGCTTAACCAATTCACCTGTATACCACATGTCTTTGGGGGAAACCGGATTACCTAGAGAAAACCCACACAAACACAGGGAGAAACCGAGGCACAAACCAGTGACCTTCTTGCCGTGAGGCGATCATGCTACCCACTGTGACGCCCCGGGGATGTCAATTTAACATGAGTAATTTGATCTATTGAGTCTATTAGGTGTAAAAGTGAGTAAGGTGAATGGATGAAAAGTTGTAATTTTAGATATGTTTATGTATAACATGACAGTAATATTGTATTAAAAAAAGTTCAATGTATAGATGAAAAATAATTAATTATATTTACGGCAATTCCATTATGTATGAAATTACATTAAATAAAATGTAATAAAATAAATAATAGAGAGGAAGATAAATAGATTTAGAAGTTGTTTAATATAGGAGTAAAATAAAATTACAGTTAAACTTAAATAAATTAATACATGAACATATAGTTATTGTTTAATTTGTATTTATGGCAAGTCCATTAGGTTTAAAATTAAAATAAAATAATAATAAACCCTGTGTTTGCGTGGGTTTCCTCCGGGTGCTCCGGTTTCTCTCACAAGTCATAAAGACATGCGGTACAGGTGAATTGGGTGACCTAAATTGGCCATAGTGTATGACTGTGTATGGATGTTTCCCAGTGATGGGTTGCAGCTGGAAGGGCATCAGCTATGTAAAAACATAGGCTGGATAAGTTGGCGGTTCATTGCACTGTCGGGACTCCTGATGAATAAAGCGACTAAGCCGAAAAGAAAATGAATGACTGAATAAATTAAATAAAATTAAAATTTAAAAGAGAGATATGAATAGATGAAATGTATTTTTAATTGTAGTTTATGGCAAGTCCATTGGATTAATTAATAAAATATATCATTTAGATTGTAATGTAATGTAATGTGTATTTATATAGCGCATTTATTGTGTATGATCATACACCCAAAGTGCTTTACAATCATGAGGGGTTCACTCCACAGCACCACCAGTGTGCAGCATCCACTTGGATGCCATAGGACAACAGTGCCCTGCACTCACCACACACCAGCTATAGGTAGAGAGGCAGTGATAGAGCCAATTCGGTGGATGGGGATGATTGGAAGGCCATGATGGGTAAGGGCTGATGGAGGAAATTTACACCACTACTCATTACAAGAAGTGGATTTTTAATGACCACACAGAGTCAAGACCTCGGTTTTACGTCTCATACTGTTTAGAGAAGATTGTTTTAGCGAAAATGATCATACTGTTAAAGTAATGTGGAAAAAGTGCTATTTAAAAGTACTAAAATGACTATTCTTATGCTATTTTTGATCACATCAAACAAATCAGGGTTTTTAAATAACACTTTAGACAAAAATTTCCATCCAATAATGAAGTATTCCTTTAAATATTCCTTTTTTGTGTGTTTTTTGTACATTTTGTTTGATTTGTGCAGATTATTGAAATGATGCACGAGTCTTTACAGTGAAGTAATCCACGCTTTACAAAAAAAGTGAAAGTTCATCATCATCTGATTCAGTCTTGTGTAAAAAGTCAGTTTCCACTCATTGCAAACACAGACAAGAGTGAAAGAAAGAAGAGAGAATATAATAGAGAGTTTTGCAATTACTCTTTAGCCTCTTGCTCAATCTGAACATGCGTCTCGGCCGCCAGATGCTCTTCCATTTTAATGGAGAACATGGTGTTGTTGGTCTGCACGCTTTCGTCCAGCTCGGTCATCAGCTCGGCCTCCTTAAAATCCGTCAGACCCTCGTCCTTGTTGTTGTTGTTTGGGAAGCCGATGGGAGACTCTTTAAGCTTGCCGGCGTGGTTTATATAGAAGCGCTGGTTCTGGAAGAATTTGATGATGGTGTGTTTGGGCAGGTCCAGCTGTGCTGAGAGCGTGTGTATGGCCTCCTCGTCTGGATATAGACCTACGTCCTGGATGAAGCTCTGCAGGATCCCCAGGGCCTCCATGGAGATGCGATTGGGCTGACGGCTTTTGCAGCGGGTTTCGTCCTCTGTTTCGGCGGGGGAGGCGGTGGTGGGCTGTCGAGGAGGGAGACGAGGCTCTGTCTGCTGCTGCTGCTGCTGGAGGGGTTGAAGCGGCTGCTGGGATAGGAGAGGCTGGGATGGGTGAGGAAGGGGCAGAGGAACCTGGAGCTGAGAGGAAGGCTGTTGATGAGTCTGGGAGGATGAGAAGAAGAATATACAGTGTGTATGTTAAAAACGTTAATAGGTTTAAATATTTTTTTAAGTTTGGAATGAGTATGAATTATGTTAGCTTTGCTATTTGAAGCTGCTGTTTTAAATGTTTATTTGGAAATGTTTACTGGTAACCAAAACGGGTTTATCATTTAGCTGGAATCCAATATGAAACTAAAGAAAATACACTAACGTAAATGAATATTTGCATATATATATATATATATATATATATACACACAACAGTTCTGTCTGGCTCTCGAATCTGATTGGCTGATAGCCATGCAATATTCTGCAATATCAGCACTTGTGCAGCCTCTTCACTCGTTTATCACTTCGCCAACATAGAGTGAAAGCAGATCAATAAACTCACTACAGCTTGACAAATATTGCAGCTGTTGGACAACATAATGTACTTTCAGGACTTTTAGGTGAGAATGTAGTTGTTTAGATTACGACTATGCAGTTTATTTATAAGTATAGTGCCTATTTTAAAATATTTATAATTTCAGCAATTCAGCGGCCATCAGCCTGTCATACTGAACAGAGCAAAGGCGATTGCGCCACAAGATGACAAGAGAGACAGCATAATAAGTCCTTAGAGAAGAAAAACTCAGTTTTCTTTTAGTATTTTAAACTACAGCTGATCAAATCATTATAAAACAGGTAAATTACATTCTAAGTCGATCTCTCTCTTTTGTGTGTTGTAGTGCTGTATTTATACCATAGTAATCTGGTTGTGTTTGCTTTGCTTTGGCTTTTTCAGTGTTAATTATTGTGATCTCCCAATTGCAACAGAGAAATACTGAGAAATCTCTGTAGACTGATGGCATTTCATGCCGTTCAGCCTTATAATCTTAAATTATAATCTCAAAATCACCTGTTTTGTCATCACTTTAGACATTATGCTAGAGAATCATTCAAATACTAGCTCTAAAGTGACGTTGGTGAATTAGTAATGGTTTCTGCTGTTCTGACGTCAGCTGCAAATTGGAATAAATGGCGGAAGAAAGTAGTTCCTCGTACAAAAAGAAATTTGAGACTGTCCGTTTTCTTTTTATGTACATGATTTTGCTGTCAAACGGTAATATAAACACAATATCACACTCGTAGCAGTGCGATATGGCTGTATATTGTCACTAATATATATATGCATATAAATGGAAATAAAATAAATACTCTAAAATAAATAGTGAAACAGTTTTAGCTATATTTATGGTCTATTAGGTTTAAATTACAATAAATTAATGTTAATATTTCAAATAAAATAAAAACAAAAAATTGAATATTCTAACACAAATAAAGAAAACAGTATGTATGTTTGCACAACTATTTTTCATTTTCTTAAAGGGATAGTTCACACAAAATTGAAAATATACTCACTGTCAAGTGGTTCAAAACCTTTACGAATCTTTTGAAAACTGGTAACCATTAACATCCATATAGGAAAAACTACATATAGAAAACTATAACATCCTACAAAAGTCAACGGTTACAGGTTTCCAGCTTTCTTCAAAATATCCTCTTTTGAGTTTAACAGAATGAAGAAACTCAAACAACTTTAGAACAAATAAATAATGACAGAATATTCAGTTTTGTGTGAACTGTTCCTTTAAGGAAAACATACATCTACAATACCACCAGTGCCATAATTGTACAAGGTTAGATTTGACAGTAACAGTACCGGCTACATTAAGTGTTTTATATATATATACATACATACATACATACATACATACATACATACATACATACATACACACACACACACACACACACACACACACTC
>CAIGQZ010033112.1:34618686-34641494 GCA_903798205.1 Danio tinwini
ATATATATATACACCGTTTCTCAAAAAAAACAAGCAACAATATACAAAAATAAGACTTATCGTGCTACAGGAATAAGAATGACAAAATTTCATACAGAAATAACAGTGCAATTTGTGCATTAGAATAATCCTTTTATGTACTTTACTTGGCGATGGCGTAATGATGACGTATTTATTTTTAACTGCTTAAATAAAAATGCTGTATTTAAATGGAGATAAGAGTTTGATCAAAGGTTTGAACTGAACTGAAAGGTTTGAACTGAACAAGAACTGAAAGGCTACAGTGCTTCACGTTTTCTTTCTGAATTTCCCACTAAAAACTGAACAAAAGGTAGATCAGATTACTTGTTGGCAAAAATTGGTGGAGAATAGTCGTCCATGCACTGCTCGTACTGTTAAAAATGTCACCACTGTCCCAGACATGGTACTGAGCCAAGAAGATGCAGAACAAGAAGGTAATGCTGTGATTTAAATCAGGTGAGGTGGAAAACGTATACATATCATATAATTTCATCTATTTGCCATCTAATTACAAAATATAACTGGAGGTATTTTGACAAAATTCTGACAGAATTAATTTTCCTTGGATTTTTATCGAGACCCAGTGTATATATATTAAATATATTGAAGTGAATATATATATATATATATATATATATATATATATATATATATATATAATTGTTTTTTCCCCCCAAAATCTTATTTAACTAAACCTCTAATGATAAAAATATGTATAATACATGTCACTGAACAATGCTGTATGCAATATGTTCACTGTTATTGATGCTAACAATGTTGTTAAGAATCGTTAACAAAGTAGCCTCCTAGTAAACTGCGGGTAAATGCTGGAGCAGACGTCTGATCTGCAAATCTTCAGCAGCCATGCCTGGATCTCATCACCTTAAGTGGTGAAAATGGGAGCGAATAAATGTTTTTCTTCCCCGCACGCTATTTTCTTGGAATGACCATATGCTTGCGAGTAAACAAAATAATATCTGATCAAATACGCAGCTGTAAGCGCAAGAACTTGGGGGATTTTTCTGATTAAATATGGATTCGGAATGGCGATGAATTTATCAAAATAGCGAGCTGTCCTTAATATCTAAATGCAGACAAATGATGTTGCTAATGACTGTTTTGCTTACACAGCAGCACAGCGCAGAACCTCCAAACTTCAAATGATCAAAACACAGACTTAATTAGGCATGTTTATGGTAAAAATAAAAAATAAAGGAGGCATTACCATGTGGTTATTTAATACATACAGCGTTTCCAGCAGACGCACTGTAGCCGTGCAGTGTATGGTGTGTGTTGGTGAATCACATTCTTCAGCAATGCATACGTTTACGTGGACTTCAGTAGTCAAATTATAATTACATTAAGATTAAGTTTTGCTTTTAGAATATTTGTTTTACATGTTATAATACAGTATGTGGATTGATTAACATCATTACATACCCACAGTATGCCATCCAACGTTCCCTCCAAAATTTAAGCATCATAATCAAAAAAAATATTACTGCTGCTTGTTTAAACCTGTTTAAAATGAGCTGAAACAACACAATTCTTGTCATTTCTTTAGCCAATTTATTTGTTTTATGTTCAGTCCACTTACATTTGTAAACCATCAAGCTAACTTGAGCATTTTGTAAAGGGACAACATGAAGAAAATGTGTTGGTCCAGCTACCTGGTTAGGAGATTTGTAGTTCCCAATATGCTTTGCATGGGATTGAAGTAAGAGAGGGAAATGTTGACAATAAAAGTAATCTTAAATGTTTAAAGTTAATAGAAAGACTTTGACGTTTGACGATTTAGAAGATTTTCATGTAATGCTTTGAGTTTTGAGATTACCACCTCGCAGAAGCAGCCATGCTTTGGGTGTTGCCAGCTTAATTAGCAAAAATGCAGTTTGTTGCTTTGCTCAGTGAGCAATAACTGTCCTAAAATGAGTTCTGAGATCAGTCTCAATCAATTGTATATGTAACTCATGAAATATGCTTAAAATGGCCTCAAATAAAACTATTACACTTCGAAATGTACGACACATAATTGACATGCATGACATTATCAGACCTTTGAGTTTAAGTTAAATAAAAATGAGTGCTGTTAAAATTAGCGCGTTGACGCACCAGACTAATTTGAAATATTTAATGTGTAAAAATAAATTACGCATTTAACGCAGTTGCAGTTTTTTTAATTTCCAGTTGTGGCCGACGTGTGTTCAGGACCGGCGCATCCGTAGAGGCGGCCTAGGCGTCCTTTGAATAGTGAGCGAACCCCATCGGTTCTCACTTTCATCCGCGACACCCACCCCCTCCCTCCTGGTCCTTACTTTCATCCGTGAACCGGTCACTTTCTATTTCACTTTCGAGTTGAGGGCGGCATGATTACCGTTCGCCTAGAGAGCCAGTTCAGCTTGCTCCGACCCTGCGTGTGTTTAATGAGCAAATACATATGGATAAGACCAAGGAAGCGCTTTTAGAAGGAAAGTTTCAGTATAAAACAACTAAGCTTGCATCACCTGAAGGGAGTGCTCTCTCTCTGTCTCTCTCTCTCTTTCTTTCTCTCTCTCTCTCTCTCTCTCTCTGTGTGTGTGTGTGTGCGTGTGTGCGTGCGTGCGTGCGTGCGTGTGTTGTGCCCCGATAATGTCAATAGACTGGACTGTCTTAGCAACTGGCTAAATGTTAAGGAGGACTAAGCAAAATTGTTTCTACTTTATAATTAATGTTCTCAACTCGCAATACAACTTTACAATGAATACAATTGTTTGTACTCAATACTTTATTATTATTATTATTATTTTCCAATTTCCATATTTGCAATGCCTGCATTATAGATTTTTTTTATTTGTGATTAATCATGATTAATTACTTTCGTGATTAATCATGATTAATCACAAAAAAAGATTTAGTTATTTTTTATCAATTAACAGCCCTAATAAAAATACAAATGTATTTAAACTTTTATTTGATGTAATCATGTTTTACCAACTCAATTGCATTTAATTGTGTAAATAGTATTTGTTTTAGTTGGTGCTAAACTAATTTATTGAATGGTAATCCTGTCCTCAATTAAATTGAGTTTATCCGAGTTATTTTTTTTGAGCGCATATCATATCACGTTAAAATAGTTTTACGAAAGCGCAGGTAAATTTTATGTCATGCTATATATGCAAACACAAGATGGTGGATACAATTTCTTACTCTTTTGTTTTCAAACTGTTGACCACTGTCGTGAATCCTGTCACAAACTGCAGTAAAAAAACACGATAAACATGTCATTAAGGGGACAGTTCACGCAAAACTAAACAATTGCTTCATTTGTTACGAAACTGTTTGAGTTTTGTTCTTTCTGTTGAACACAAAAGAAGCTTGAAAAAAATGCTGGAAACAGGTAACTATTGACTTTCATAGTATTTGTTTTTCCTACTGTGAATGTTAATGGTTACCGGTTTCCAACGTTCTTCAGAATATCTTACTTTTGAGTTCAACAACTAAAAACAAAACTCATAAAGATTCTGAACCACTTGAAGGAGAGTAAACTGTGGGTAAATTTCCATTTTGGGGTGAACTATCCCTTTAAAGTCTGTGTGAAATCAAAATTTACAATGCTTATTTTTCATTTTGGGTGGCACTGTCGCCTCACAACAAGAAGGTCAATGGTTCGAGCCCCTGCTGCATCAGTTGGCATTTCTTGTGTGGAGTTTGCATGTTCTCCCCGTGTTGGCGTGGGTTTTTCCTCCGGGTGCTCTGGTTTCCCCCACAAGTCCAAACACATGCGGTGTAGGTGAATTGGGTAAGCTAAATTGGCCGTAGTGTATGAGTGCGAGAATGTGTGTATGGGTGTTTCCCAGTAATGGGTTGCAGCTGGAGCATTCCGTTGTGGCGACCCCTGATAAATATAAGGACTAAGCCAAAGGAAAATGAATGAATAAATATTTTTCATTTTTGTCAATTTCATGAACATTTAATCCAAGTTAATTTTATTTGTAATATTTTTATTAATCAATTTTGTTTTATAATTTTTTTATATTTTTTTATATTTACTTTTTGGTAATCTTTAATCAAAATCTGACCATTTGCTTTCACGTATGGAGAGGCGACCCTTCTCTAAGGACTTCAGACACAATATTAATAACCATGCCCCTCTTACAAAGGGGAAAGCCCCGCCCCCTACTCAATATTCAGTATCAGCCGGAAGCATATCAACATACTGAAATAAAAGTCTCAGCAACTTCCAGTTCACACAGACTTTAATGTGTGTACACATATTTTTATTATTATCTGTGTGCAAAGAGGCAGTTATGTATGTCAGCCTAGAAATACCTTCTGCTTTGGTTAATAAGACAGTCTGTTAATAAAAGATCTGTTTGTAACCATCTTTTAAAATGATTTTTAGCAATTTCAATAATCTATATTGCACTTCCATAATGCAACTAAAGTAAGAATACATGACGTCTTAATTCGATTTGCATTTACTTTTTATTATCTGTGATTATTTTAGCCAAATTTAGGTCATCAAAAATCTATTTACTCTGTAGATTCTTAATCAGCGTATTGTCTTAAGCATGGTTCACATTGTGTGACTGTTAATAGTCCTTAAGATTGATAATAGTTCTTAACACTGTTTCCCCTGTCCTACATTTCAATTCAAGTTTATTTGTGTACTAGTGCTTTTCACAATAAATATTGTTTCAAAGAAGCTTTACAAACGTTGCACATCATTGCATTATAATCAAAGTCAGAAAAGTTAAGGTTATATTTACCATAACTTTATTAGCTACTAATAACTTTAACTAACTAACTTGAACTAATAGCTTTTAACAGTTAAAATTATTCTTATATAAGCATAGTTAACCTGCAGTTATATAGTATATAGCTGACGTCTAATGAAGCGATGAAGTGTATTGTTAAGTATCTTGTGTATCTATGTCACACCATAGGTTGTTAGACTGTACGATGCCTCAAACACACACACACACAAGCAGATTCATATGGAGTTTTATGTCATCAACTGAAATAAAAGTTAATAAACGTAATACAAAAAATATCAGTTTTTTAAACTAATCATCTATTCCTGCGGTATAGAACGAGGTACTGTATGCATGACGCTTCTTTTTTAATCCTTGTCACGATACAGCGACATGTCCTACAAGCTCTCCTTTTCACTTTATAACTTAATCAGTTTCTCTTCTTGATGTTCTGTCCCCCCGACTCGTTTGAGGTGGTTTGTGCTAATCGTGTCATCAGATTTGTTGCTCACATTGGTTTGATGGCGGTCATAGTTGAAGTCACACATCAAATCTTCTCACACTGACAGAATTTCATCGGAGGAGGAATTTGCAGTGGCTACTAATCGGTGAACAAGTCAAAGGGACCAAAACCTACAGATTTTGGTCGTGGATTATAGGAATATATTATAGAATGTCATACATTGTAAAAATGCAGGGTTTCACGCAATCCATTCATGTTGTCCCATGTTGTTGATTAAGTTTACATAACAAATGTAAGTGGACTGAACATAAAACAATTCATTTGAAAAAAAGTCTCAAGAATTGTGTTGGTTTGACTCATTTTAAGTAAGTAGTTTAAACAAGCAGCAAACATTATTTAAGTGTATAATGGGGTGGCAAAGGGGTGGGCCAAGAACCAGTCAGGGGGGCAGGGCATGGAAAAAAAAATCTATGTTTTATATTTATATAGCCATATTCTCATCAGATGAAAGACAGTTAAATGTGAAGCTGTACTTCAAAAAAAAAAAAAAAGCTACAAGACTACCATGCAAAATGTTTGTTTATTTGATACAAATAGCTGTTTTCTAGTCTCCATCTAAAAATTCCAAGTGTACATAATTAAAACACTACATTTTAGTGTTTACTGCAGACTATTTGTGTGAATGATTGCGGCTTTAATCTTTGAAACAACAGGAAAAATATTAACGACGAATTCTATTTTGAGAATTGTGGTTGTATCGTGGTCGAACAACTATAAGCACAAACTCTAAGGAGCTTTCAGCATATATTAATGTATTTTAATATGCAATTAATATATATAGTCCTATGTAATTATAAATCTATACTTAACTATGAACAGTCAAATTGTCTGCAGCTTATGAATTCGCACTTCAGTTTTTTAAACTGAATTTGAAAGCGCTCTAATCCAATGGCGTTGAGTGTAGGGCTGCTTCGTTATGGAAAAAGCTAAAACAAAATCAAGATCATTTTTGTAAAAACTTTACCCAAGATTATTTAAACTTTTATTTTCAAATCAAAGTTTTTTTCTAGAGCACACTTAATTACAACCTTTGGTCGACCAAGGTGCTGTACAATAGCAGTAGCATGTAAAAAAAAAGCAATACACTACAATAAGAACAACAATATAAAACAATAGTACAACAGTAAAAGTTTCCAAGAAATAAGCAATATAGTATAGCCTGGAACCGCCATTAGGGAATATTGAATGCAGAAAAAGAGTCTTTAACATTGATTTAAAAACTAAATAGATTAAATAGAGTGGGTGCTATTCTGATTTTTACTAGTAACTTATTCCATAGTTTTGGACCCACAACTGCAAAGGCTCTATCGCCCCTGCATTTGAGACTAGATTGAGGTATTTGCAATAGATGGCAGTCGGAATTTGATCTAAGCAATCGGTTATGGGCCTTAGTAGTGATCAAATCAGAAAGATACAGTGGCGCTAACCTAGTTATGCAAGGTTTTATAGTAAAATAAAATAAAAAATAGTCTATTCCGAAATGAGCCAGCAAACAATGTAGTGAGCATTGTTTTTTCAGTTAAACAAGTATGTTTACTTAGCATAATTATTAAATATCTGCACACATATTATGGTATTTTTATGCTTTAGAAGAGTCAAAAACGTACATACAGCACCTTTAAAGTGCTATCTTGTCTGGGTTGGTGTTGTATATTATGCTGTACCACCAGTACATTTTCTGTTATTTTACAAACTTATTTCCATATTTATTATTATAGTATTTCAAACTACTAAAATGGCAAAACGCCATTTTGTTTCAACATTACAAGTCGACAGAGCAGAGATCAACATCCCATAATGCCATTCAAACACCGTAGATAAATACAGAAAGTGTTAATTAACAGATATTTTCTAGAGTTGTGGTGTGCATCGTGTAAAGTGCTGTAGAAAACGCACCTGCAGTGGGTCTGTGGGCACATGCATGAGGTGAGGAGGTCTGTCTGCGTGATGCTGCTGTCCTCCGTTGCTCTCCTGCTCGTAAATGACATCTCGCTCCACTTGGGACAAACTGAGGAAGCGGCGGATCATGGACAGGTTCTCCCAGAGCGTGCGATTCTCTGGGGATGGGTCCTCTTTCCAGCGCAGCAACTCACACAGCCAGCCCTGCAGGACAACACACATGACAAAAAAAATTCAGGTTAAAAATGAAAAAAATAAACAATAATCAAATAATTTTCCCCAATTTCTGTTTAATGGAGAGGTGATTTTTTAACACATTTCTAAACAATAGTTTTAATAACTCATTTATAATAACTGATTTCTTTTATCTTTGCCATGATGACAGTAAATATAATTAATATTTGACTAGATATTTAGCATGATACAAGTATTCAGCTTAAAGGGACATTTAAAGGCTTAACTAGGTTAATTAGGCAAGTCATTGTATAACAGTGGTTTGTTCTGTAGACAATCGAAATAAAATATTGCTTAAGGGGGCAAATAATACTGACCTTAAAATGTTTTTTATTTTTTTTTTTTCTTTAGGCTTAGTCCCTTTATTAATCTGGGGTCACCACAACGGAATGTACTGCCAACTTATCCACATATGTTTTATGCAGCGGATGCCTTTCCAGCTGCAACCCATCACTGGGAAACACTTATACACTCTCATTTACATACATACACTACAGACAATTTAACCTACCCAGTTCACCTATACCACATGTCTTTGGACAAAATGAGTAGAACATGCAAACTCCACACAGAAATGCCAACTGACCCAACCGAGGCTCGAATCAGCGACCTTCTTGCTGTGAGGCGATTGGGCTACCGACGGCCCACCGTGACGCCCCTTTCTATTTTTAAATATCTTTAAATATAATATATTTTTACCATGAAAAGCTGAATTTTCATGATCATTTCTCCAGTTTTTGAAGTCACATGACTACAACAATCATGAATGGAATTGAATATTATTGCCAATTAAAATAACCATTTTCTATACTTATACATTTATTTTCACCATATTTCCAGTACTGGGTTGCAGCTGGAAGGGTATCCCCTGTATAAAACATATGCTGGATAAGTTGGCAGTTCATTCCGCTGAAAAATAATGAGACTAAGCCAAAAGAAAATTAATGAATGAATTTTCACCACGAAAAGCAAAATTTTAATGATCATTCTTCAGTTTTTAGCATCACACGACTACAAGAATCATCAATAGAATTGAATATTATTGTCATTTAAACTAACCTTTTTGTATATTTTTAAATATCTTTAAATATATTTTATGAATAAAGAGATCAAGCCAAAGGAAAATTAATTAATTAATGAATTTTCACCATGAAAAGCAGAATTTTCATGATCATTTCTCCAGTCTTTGAAATTGCTTGACTACAATAATCATGAATGCAATTTAATATTACTGCCAATTCAAATAAGAAATTCCTATATTAAAATATGATTTATTTTTACCAAGAAAAGCAGATTTTTCAGTATCATTTTTCCAGTTTTTAGTGTCACACGACTACAAGAATCATTATTATAATTAAATATTATTGTTATTTTAAAAAGCCATTTATATATTTAAATTCATTCATTCATTCATTTTCATTCAGCTTGGTCTTTATTCATCAGGGGTCACCACAGCGGAATAAACCCAGAAACCCGGAATAAACTTATCCAGCATAGGTTTTACACAGCGGATGCCCTTCCAGCTGCAACTCAGTACTGGGAAACACCCATACACTGCGGCCAATTAGATTACCCAATTCCCACATAGTGCATTTGTTTGGACTGTGGGGGAGATCGAAACACCTGGAGTAAACCCACACCAACACGGGGAGAACATGCAAACTCCATATGGAAATGCCAACTGACCCAGCTGGGTCTCAAACCAGCAACCTCTATGCTGTGAGTGCTATCCACTGAGCCACCATGCCACCTAATTTTCAACTTGAAAATAATTTGCCACAAAAAAACCCTAAATTTTTATCATTTCTCCAGTCTTCAGTGTCACATCGCTACAAGTATCATTAACGAAACTCTTCACCAACCAACAAAGAAGCCAATAACCTCCTTCACGGTTGCCATTCCTAATATAAAACATAGCGAAATCCTCATTACAGGGAGGAAAAGGAGGAAAACAGAGCACCAGTGTATGTTCCAGCAGTCCAGTCCTGGCACACTTACAGACGTGATGCTGTAATCTCCAGGCCAGTGTGTGGCAGCACCTTTCATTTACACAGGATTACCCATCACACACACACACAGAGAGTGCTGCATGGCAAAGATAACTCAGCATTTCTGTTGTCCCATGTTCTACTCCTCCCAAAAGCCATGTAAAGCCCCAGAGAAAGGCTCATCAAGCTCACCTTGTTCCTCTGCCACGTTTATTGTCGCATTTTGTTTTATTTGTGCGCGCAGGGATTTGAGTCGTGTTTCTGCTGTGATGTCTGTAGCTGAGCGCAGTTCAAACACACACACACATACAACACCTTATCGCAGCCATTAAGCACACTATCAGAAAATAATCCTCAATCAAACATCTGCGGATAAAACGGCAAACAAATCCCACTGAGCCAAAAACCAACCACCACCACCACCGGAAGAAAAAAAAAATGTTAAAATCAATGTGCAAGCAAACTGAATAAAAAAGTCAACAGAGGTATTAGCATTAATGCTGCTGCATTATAGAACAAAAGCACAAGGATGAAGTCTTTGCATTGGACGGACACACAGATAGTGTAATGCTCTCCAGGGCCTGGAAGCCGTTTGTTTTTGTCCAATTGCATTTCTTCCACTGTCTTGCCATAAACAGAGAACGCTCGCAGAAAGAGACATTTCTGACAAACGTGGACAACGTGCTTTAATGCAGGATATGAGGATCTATGTACAGTAGTCAACATTTGAAATGGTTCAAAACCTTTTATCAAAGTTTTCCTAAAACTATTAAATACCTTTCGACTGCAAATGTTGGTGTCTTTGGCTGGAAAACAGACTTTGCATAAAATAAAATAAAATAAAATAAAATAAAATAAAATAAAATAAAATAAAATAAAATAAAATAAAATAAAATAAAATATAAATAAAATAAAATAAAATAAAATATAGTGAGACTGTGAAATAAATTATAGTGACATATAAAAGCTTAACTAGGTTAATTAGGCAGGTTAGGGTCATTAGGCAAGTTATTGTATAATGATGGTTTGTTCTGCAGACTATTGAAAAAAATATTGCTTAAACAGGCTAATAAATTTGACCTTAAAATAGTTCTTAAAAAATTTAAAACTGCTTTTATTCTAGCCGAAATAAAACAAATCAGACTTTCTCCAGAAGAAAAAATATTATCAGACATACTGTGAAAATTTCCTTGCTCTGTTAAACATCATTTGGGAAATAATTAAAAAAGAAAATAAAATTAAAAGGGGGCAAATAATTCTGACTTCAACTGTACATATTACATCTAATTTGACTCAGGACAAACATCAGGAGACTTCAGCATAAACTGAGAGACCATTCATGTGGCTACTCAAAAATAAGCTAAAACAAAAGAAAAAAAAACATTACAAAAATTTGCTTATCTTTAAACTACATTGAATTTATAAAAAAAACTACTTTTATTTTTCTAAAATTTAGATCACATTCCTTAATAAAAAACAATTAAAATAACAATGTCAAAACAATAATCAAATAAAGCAAAGAATATAAAACAGAATACCCAATAAATGAATGTCACAGTGCAAACAATCCCGAGCTTGTTATCAAACTCGATGTCATGCATTTATGTATTTAATATTATTTTTTATTTACCATTGTCATGAAAAGTGACCTTAAATATTCTTGACATGTTTGGCGTCAGTCATTTACAGCAGATTATGTTCCCCCGGCACGTCCATGCAAAGTTCTGAACGGGTGAAGTGCTACAGGAACGAGGGTCTCATCGGCCCACCAGAGCCTGCATTGTGTTGAGGGTATAAATAGCAGCGGTGCATTCTGATAAAAATATTTCTCTCTCGCACACAATGGCTGAATTCATGCGTAAGATTCACCCAGCTAAGCAGGATAGCGTGTGCCTATGTGTGTGTGAGGGCCGAGCGGGTCACAAGCTGCCAATGAGCAGCACAGGACGGCTACTGTGAGAGAACAGGCCGTGTTTATGCCAGCCGACCGCATTAATAACATCAGGATGCAGGAGTTCAGGAGCTCCAGACAGTTGTGCTTTTTGCACATCACAGTCACATGGCACCATCAACACCTTTTTATTATCTCATTTGCTGCTTATCGGACTCTCCGTTCAGCCAAGATTGTGCCAGGTTTATAGGAGACCATAGAAATCTCAGGCAATGTCCACATGAACACTGGGATTTTCAAAATGGTAACCAGTTTCAAGGTTTACTGGGGTTAAAAAGTCAGGGTTTTAAAAACTGAAAAACAAAGGTGTTAAAACTGAAACTGTTTTACCATTCCTAATCACGAAATATGTCCCAGGAGCTACTTTTTTTGCAGTTTTTGTTTTCGTGAATCCACCATTGGCCGATGTGTACGCTTTTTAAGATCTCAAATTTCTCTCGCGAGTGCCATTCGCGCCTGCTCTTCTCGCATAAATCCACCAGAGGCTGCTGTCGACTGACCAACTGATTGACCCACCTTCGCTAAACCCAACTGACAGTAGTGGTGGGCAAAGCGAGGCTTCATGAAACACTGAAACAGTCAAAGTAAATGTGTCAAAGCTTCGAAACGTTTTGAAACCCCACTCTATGGTGACACCTAGTGGCCATTTTTTATGTATTGCACTGGAACAGCTTCAGCAAAAAAACAGAGGTATTAAAACCCACTTTGTAGGGTTGAACCTTTAAGTGATTTAGTGGAGCGGTAGGGTTCTTGACTACCATGTGGGGATAGTGGGTTCGAATCAAGGCTAATACAGCTATTTTGAAATGCTTTAATATCAGAATTGCTCTGTTCTTGTATCGTTTTGTTTCAACATTGGTCTGACATCCGAATAAACACTTTGTGAATAAATATGTCTTGCTTGGTCATAAAACAGGTTTGTTGCTAGATCAGACACGGTTGTGGCCAGAAGTTAACAAGAATTATTTATATTATTCATAAAATTTCCCATTTATTGTATTTTATTAATGTCTACCCAAAACCTAAACCCAACCATCAGAGTACTGTAAAAATATTAATTATTGTTTAACAGTGTTACAAAAATGATGCTAAATTGATGGCGTATCAGCAGCTGTATCCTATCTAGACTAAAACATACAACACTAACATAATTAAAATACATAAAATCATGATTTCGGAGTATTTGTACAAGTTGGGATTTGAACATTTGAATGTCAGTCAAATGCAGATTTGTCAGGTCTCGAAACGCTTCTGAACTGATCGATGCTTTGAATCGCTTTAGTCACGTGACTAGGTGTTTCAAAACACTTTAGTCACATGACCTGGATGTTTCGGATCATGCTTCGGAGCAGTGTTTCGAAATACTTGCGCTTCTGGATCTTGACATTGTGTCGAAACGTCAGTTTCACGTCAGCCATCCTTAACTGACAGTGTTTCCCTGACAGTGTTCCCTTCCCTAAAGCCAACCGATAGTGTTTCAAAAGCAATCCAGAAAAAGAAAAACTCTCATGGCCGCCTGATTTTTACCACATTTTCAGATCATTCCACGTTCTCACTCTGTTCTTTACTTGTTTATTTAATTTGTTTGGCTTTTGTTTTTTGTCTTACCCACTTTCTGGAACTGTTCTTTGCCTAACTTGAACCCTGTCATTGTGGTCAACTCCTCTCTGCGTCTCAAGTCTGCCAACATATGCTGCGAGCCACTGAGCAAACTGCTAACAGCGGAAAAGCCGTCCACATGGAGGTAAGCTGTCAGCTGGTAGCTCGAAAAGAAATGGCGGCAGCTAGTATCATTCGTCTTAAAGACTAAATGCAGCCATATGTAGCTCTAGCTACATAATTCATGCTCTTCAGAAATGTATATAGGAGTACATTTTCACAATGAGCCTGTGTTGGCTTTTTATGACTATTTTATTTAGTTTTTTAGGGCAACACTGTCTCCAGCAGAAAAAAAGCCTCTACATATAGAGCTACCGATCAGATTTAGAAAACCGTGAAACCATAAACCGTAAAACCGTGATAGTTATCATACCTCCAGAATCTTATACCAGCCCATGCTTATTTATGTGACTGAAAACGAAACTTTCTCCTTTCTGATTGGCCAACACAGCTGAGTTCACACCAAATGCGGAAGACATGAATGAGGCAAATCTGTACATTCGCTGTGTGTTAATATGTTTCATTTCTCATATAACATGTATATAAATTTTTTCTTATTACATAATAATATTCACTTATTATTATTGTTTTTACATTTACTTTAAGACAAAATTGTATACTAAACTTTGTACTTTGTATACTTGTGTACTATATAGATGAATTACCAGTTTGCAAACTTTTAGGATGCGCGCACAGCGATGTTGCAGAAAAAAAGTGATTTTACAAGAGAGAAGATAAAGGCCTACAAGTCTTTGGATGCCAACAATTGTGTTGGTCATGTGCAAGAAATAATGTTCCATGATTACCATTTCAAAACTATGTAGTGCTAAAAACCAAAGTTCTGCCTAGCCAAAGACAAGGAAAAAAGACGAAGCTCTACAAGGCCTGGGTAATCATCAACAAGCAAAACAACTGCATTCTGACAGCGAACTGCACCTGTACGGCAGGGTATGTGAACGTACATTTTTACATTTCACTCTAAGCATTCAGTGTTCGCAGTTTAATTAACCATATTTAGCTGTTGTTGCTGAAATCATTTCTGCAATCAAAAACAAGCCATGTGTATGATTCAGCATAGCGTGAACGTATGTGATATAAACTGAGAACTGCAGAGTCAACCTTTTTTAATTAGGTCCTCACTCCATTCAGCTCTTATGATGGCTGTTAGCCAAAGACGTCTGCGGCTGGCATTAAAAGCAGTGTGGTGTACAGTAACATTTAGGTTTTCTATTTTTCGAATTTGGCATCATACACTCCCAGAAATATAGGTACAGGAGTTGTCACTGGGGCAGTACCTTTTCAAAAGGTACATTATTTGTACCTGAAGGGTTCATAATGATACCTCAAAGGTACTTTTTAGGTACATTTGGGCACTAATATGCATCTTTGAGGTACCAATGTGGACTCTTTGAGTAAAAATATGTATCTTTTGAAAAGGTACTGCCCCAGTGACAGCTCCTGTACCTTTATTTCTGAGAGTGTACCACACAACATGACATGTTTGCTATTGCAACCGGTCTTTTTTTTTGCAACCAGTATGCACGGTTGAACCCGTGTGACGTCATGTGTGATGTAGGTTGGTAATTCCCCTATACAGTAGTAAGGACAGGATGTGAATTATGACTTTGAATCAGCTGTCTCTAGATCAGTGCTCTGTCCTGTTTACAGTTAAAGTCACTATTTTCTACATTATTTTTTTCTTTTTTATTCTTATTTGTTTTATTTCAGCTAGAATAAAAGCAGCTTTTAATGTATTAAAAATCATTTTAAGGTCAAAATTATTAGTACCCTTAAACTATTTTTTCGATAGTCTACAGAACAAACCATCATTATACAATAACTTGCCTGATTACTTAATTAGTATCTTAAAAAAACATCGTCAAATATTATTTACTGTCATCATGGCAAAGGTAACCGAAATTAGTTATTAGAAATGAGTTATTTAAACTATTATGTTTAGAAATGTGTTGATAAAATCTTTTCTCAATTAAACAGGATTTGGGGAAAGCAAATATACAGGGGGGCTAATAATTCAGGGGGGCTCATAATTCTGTCCTCAATTATATATTATAATACATTATATAAAATGTTAGTTTTTCCCTCATTCAGTAAAATTGCCTACTATACTTTGTCCTTATAGCACAGAAATGATTGTGAATTGTGACGTCTGATCAGCTGTCTCCAGAGCAGTGCTCTGTCCGCTCTGCTTATCAGTCACCACATCACTGGCTGCCTTTCTCAAAGCCGTCAGCAGGTTTCAGTAGAGATAGAGATACGGCCCCTATAGACCTGAGGGCTCGTCCTGACAAACAGCCAAACTCCAGCGGCGGACGCCTGTCCCAAACCCCAGTCTGGGGGGGGAGGGCAGATGTCAGCGCACTACACTTTCTTTCCCATTCTATATAAATAAAGATGCTAATCCATTGTTATGGCTTGAGTCTCAAACGTGCTGAAGTTAAAAAACAAAAGCGAGAAAACAAACATCTTGATGTCAGGCAGAGGCTGCAGTGTTCGGCAGACAAAGCATTATTGTTTGCTGCTCTGCCGCCCCTCCTGAATCTGGCAGAGACTCCGCTTTTGGCAGACAGTGTCATGCAGATCAATCCCGAAGATAATACAGTATGTTCAAACCTGTTCATGTCTGAGAGCGTGTGTGGGGTTTTGCGGATGTGCGAGTGAACGAATTGGACCCGCCGCATGCGCGTCAAGTCCATCTGTTGGCTGAAATATATTAATGCTTTTGCACAGCATATGTGAATCTTCTGCAACAATAAGCAAAAAAAAAAACGGGGGGCCAAAAATAGGCAGAGTACAGACTGCCTTTTTGGATATCTTACTATGCAAATAGACCTGCTCCCAGTGTTTATTCAAATGGTCTTGGCATGCATGAGGGGAAAATGAGGCCAGTGCCCCAGATGAACTCTAAACACACACACAAACGCATCCGGTCCCCACAGATGTGGTCAAGCGGATGCTCTGCTGCCTTCGTCTGCAGGAGAAAAACATGCTGGATGCAAGTGTGCAAGTGCGTCACAAGCACTAGCCATCCTCCGAACACTAGGGGGCGATAGAGTGACCTTCAATGGGGCTATATGCATGGGAAGTGTTTTTCAGCCACTGATGAATTTCCGGTGAAAGGCTGATTTGACTATTTTTGATTTCATAAGGTCTTTTACAGCATCAATAATGTAGTTTAATTCAAATCTAATGAAACTCCATAAAAAATGTGGTAAAATAAATTTCCATATTTTAAAGACATTACGTGGAACGATTTATTTAATGTAGTGCTTCCTATTCATGACCCATTTCATACTGTATTTTAGTCAGGCAGTGAAGATCATTGAATTTAAACAAACCTGATTTTAATATGGGTATTTTATAATAGCATGGCAGTTCGCAGGAAGTGCCTGAGCTGGCTTATTCAAAAATAAAAGTCCCTGTGGTTATACCAAAGACTCTTAAATACACAAGACATGTCACTTGTATCTTTTTGAATGGGGAAAAGTGTAACTGTCAATATAGTGAATAAAGCCCCGCCTACTAGTACATGAGCCAATCACCGATCGATATATGGCGAATAAAGCCTGCCTTCTAGTACAGGAGCCAATCATTGATCGCTATAGACTGACTGTACTCTGGGGGAGGGACTCAGTCCAGACGTGAGTTTCTGCAGATTTTGTGTGATTTGGACGCTTAGAAATGAAACTAAAGAGTCAGTTGTTGTTTAATTTAATTGGTAATTCCTAATATGTAATGTAATCAACAGCTTGGCAAGCAGTTTTGCAGTATTTCATGTTTCTCCATTCAGATGGAATGCCCGAGCATGCTGCCGAGAGATGTTTTAAAGATGGCCGCTGAGTGAAATGACTTGCCTTAAAGGGACTTTGATTCTCCTACATTGACTCACTGTTTTTCCCAAAAGGGAGTTGCATAATGTCTTCATTTAAGCGATAGTTCATCAAAAATGAAATTGTTTTCACTATTTACTCACTATTGAATGGTTCCAATGCTATACAAGTTATTTTTTCACACACATGAACAACACTACAGTAACTTATAGTAAATAGACACATTTTGCCATTGAAAAGACCAAGAAAAATTGTTCCAATTTACCTGAATTCATAGTGTTTTTGAACAAATTTATAGTAAAATCTATTAAACCGTTTTTACTATAGTATTTACAACACTCAAGCAGTGTACTGTAGTATTAACTAAAGAGAACTGTTGAACTGTGATAAATATTGTAGTATACTTTAGCTTTTACTACTGTGGTTAGAGCTGCACGATTAATCGAAAAAAGACCGCAATCCTGATTCGACCCTACACACCTTGTTAATTCAGCTTTTCTATGATTCAGCCAATTATATATTCAAGGTCAGGAGAGGAGCAAGGCGGTCGCACAATTCTTTACAGCAGCATGGACACCTCCAAATGACGTTAAAAGTGTCACATACTATATTTATAAGCAGGGCTTGACATTAACTTTTTTGATCACCAGCCAGTAGCTAGTAGTTTTCCACCATTACTAGCCACTCGCCATTTTCACTAGCCACAATTTTGCTGTTGGGAAAATATATTTTATATGCATAAATTTGACTTTGGCATGGGTTGCGGCATGCTAAATTTACTTTATTTAGATTTTGTGCTATTTCCACTTGCCTCCTCATTCATTTAACTGTTTTTTGTTTATGAGCTTACTCAATGAGCATGAGCAAATGGGTTATGCTTTCATAAAAAAAGTGTCGCATTGCAATTAGTTTTCTTTCACAGGACTTTTCAGGGCTCAGCACAATCAGGATTTACCTTTTTTTTCTCTGGCCACACAAAACTAATCATTTCCCTGCCACAAATTTTAAATAATGTGTCAAAACAAGCAAAATACTGCTGTATACATGCACTTTTTATTCAGCAAAACAATTGACATTTAAAAAAATATATATTCCCACGCATTTAAAACTATGCACAGTGGTCTGTTCTGGCTCCCAGATCACCAGTTCACTATGCATACAACAACATATTAAAGCATTATTATTGTAAAGGATGATTATTAAACTATATTAACAAAAATAACAGCAAGCAAAAGAAAGCGGGTACAAAACATTCTGTGCGCGATAATGAAAGGATGATGCCGCGCACACGGTTAATGTTAGGCCAATTAATAATCTGTTCAAAGAATGGTTAAAGCGAAATCGACAACTGCTGCTGCTTACAAAGAATCTCGAGCCCTTGAAGGACTGTGGGTGCACGAGCATCGCACTAGTTTCGTTTCCAGGCACGGTTGCTTCGAGTAAGGAAATGGCACAGGAGCTTTTAAACACTCGCGCGCATCAAATCATCTGTGCGCGCAACACTAAAGCCCTCGTCAGTGAGTGAGAAAAGCCTGTCTCACCGTGCGCGTGATCCTCTCATTCGTTATTCACCTGATTTCTTTTGCTCACTCGAAAAGCTGTTTTTGTCAGTCGTGCTGCTTCTCAATTCTAAGATCACATTATGCATATTCACAAACGGTCATAAACTAACAGTCTAATCTGTAGTGACGACAAGCCAGCACTGGCAATTTAAAAATGAGTTTCAACCAGCCAAAGTGGCTAGTGGGAGTGTCTGTCTAACCTGTCACAACCAAAATCTACCCGCATTTAGCGGGTTGGCGGGTGTTAATGTAAAGCCCTGATTAGAAGGTAGAATTCACCCAAAAATGTCATTTCTGTCTTAATGTAATGATGTATTCGTGGCCGCAAAATCACACATGAGCTGACCGCAAGCTGTTTGTTTGCTACCGAGAGCGCGCACGCCAATGACGCTTACTTTAGTGAACAGAACCTGCATAGGCTGTGAATAAACAGGTAATAAAGTTGTAAATAACGTTCAGTTTGTTGCACAGAGCGATCGTTTGAGGGCCAAGCGTGAGGTTTGATTTGCATGTGTGTGTGTTTTTCTCACAGTGACGGCAGTCATGAACCGCATTCGAAAGTGAAAGTGAAACCTGTGCGCACATTATTTAAATGATCATATCACATTTTAGAGTTATGATTACGACAAGCATTTGATATGTTTTTTCTTTCATAGCTAACACATAGTGTTGTGCATGAAAACAAATGTTTACTGTGTCAGTATAACTACCTATACCTAGCCTATACAATGTTGAATATATTGCCAGAAGGAATCTGATAATGATAAAGGTCTTATTTTACCAGTGATAACAAATGGTCTAATAATGTTGTCAATGACAAATGACAAGCATATGTCTCAAGCATAATAATTCAACTTTCAAGCATATTTCAACTGTATATAATAATTCAGAATTATGAATAGTTATATTCTGATGTCATCATTTTACTGTGAGTTAACAAACAGGACATATTGAAAGTCTGTTCAAGTCCACTATACTGACTATACAAAACTTTGCATTTTAAGCAACAGTAGATACAGTACACATACGCCTAATATTATTAGTGTTGTTTCACCAAATTTTTGAGAATTGACAATAATAATAGCCTTCTAATATGAACCTTATTTTACATCTACAGAATCGTGAGAAAATCTTGATCTTGATTTAAAGCAAAAAAAAAATCGTGATTCACATTTTTGCCAGAATCGTGCAGCCCTAACTGTGGTGTATTGTAGTATACTAGGCTATACTGTACAAATGTAGAAAACTATCCGCTTGTTAAGTGTGACGTCACACGAAGGAGCTTCCGGGTCCAAACGCTCTATGAAACTGAATGAGGAGACTCATCAAATGCTAATAATAAACGTTTATAAAGCGCTGTAATACTTTCGAAAATCACGATCGCAATATATGTCCATGCCTAATATCTGATGGCCAGAAAGTGATAATTTTTTATAAATTGTTAAAATTTTGGTATTTTAATACAGCAAGCCCAGTGATTGTCTTGTACACTATGACTTTATATAAAATTTACTTTAATGTGTGATATGAATAAAAAGTTATCACAAACGAATATTTAGTCAATTCAAATGAGTGGCGGCTTGGACCCGGAAACAGTATTAAATACGTCACCAACACATCACCACTTAACAAGCCGATAGTATTGAGTCATTTGTTTGTATTACTATAGCTGCTGTGTCACCATAGCAACTGCAGGATTACAACAGAAGATTAATGCAAATACTTTACTATAGTGTGCTTCAAAAACACTGTAGTGTTTGACAATAAATTACTATAGTATTTTGTCATGTGGGTATGATGAAACACAAAAAAGATCTTTGAAGAATAGACATCCATTGGGTGATTAAAATAAGTGGAGGACTACCAAAAATCTGATTATTTTAGGGAACAGTTTATAACAGGGGTGTCCAAATTCGGTGACGGAGGGCCGGTGTCCTGCTCAGTTTAGCTCCAACTTGCTTCAACACACCTGCCAGGAAGTTTCTAGTATATCTAGCTAGATATATTCGTGCGTGTTTGATTAAGGTTGGAGCTAAACTCTCCATGGACACCCCTGGTTTAGAACATATTTATAAACACACATTTACATGAGATTCTAAGGTTTGCCAGATCGGCACTAACGTCACAGCCCAAACATCAGCATCGGTAGCTGAACAATTTTGGTGGGAAATCGCTCGGTAGATGTGCTGTTGTGTCACTTGCTGTGTTTTATGAGAGTGGGCGGAGCATTAAATCTATTTTTGTGTGATTTGCTCACTGCTGCTCTCTGATTGGTGGAAGATAGAAGATAGAAAAGAAGATCGTCTGAGTAAACCTGCAGGTAATATAGATGACAATGGCCCATGGACATGTCCTGTTTGTTGTCAAACTATTTTATAACTGTAACAAATAGCTATTGAATCATTAAAACAGCTGCCATAACATTATTTAGCAACATACAATCCTTTTTGGATTCTCAGAAGCTATGGAAATTAAAAATGAAAGACAGGAAATACGTTAGGACCACTGTTATTGTATATATCCTTCAAAACGGTCTGTACACAGTACACGTAATCATTGACATCCATAATAGAAAAAACAAACTCAGTTACCAGTTTCAAACATTCTTCAAAATATCTTCTTTTATCTTTAGCAGAAAAACTAAACAAAAACAAGGGTAACACTTTCTTTGTATAGCTAATTTGACTATTAGTGGACTTTCTGCTTAATATCTGCTGATACTACTCTTTCAGCAGACATTTAACTGACTATAAGAAACTTTGCAAGTGCATGTCAATATACCCTAACCCCAACCTACCAGTCTACTTATGATCTAATGAGAATTAGGTGGCATGTAGATGTAGTGTAACTTAATTCAACAAACGGACCAAAATAAAGTGTGACCAAAACAAACTCATAAATAAACTTATTACATGTCTGTCTGTAAAGGTTTGTAAGCTCTTGTTAATTTCTCAATGGAAAAATGAATTGATAATTATGTTTTTACAACCTCAAACTGACTTGGTGGGTGGGTGGGGGTTTGCATGGGTAACAAAATGTAAAGTATTTATTGTTCATTCATATTTCTTACCATGCATGCAATGCTATAGCATGACTTGTTTGGTCTCGTCTTGTTTAATTGCAACATGTAAATGTACAGTGTCATTTATTTTTGTTCAAAAATTCCCCCGGGGGTCAATAATACCTGTCTGTTTAACTATCTAGACATCTCAGACAGAATGATTCTGTGCGGGCCTTCAAGAAACCTGCTAAACAACATGCATGACACCATTAATATGCTCCCTGTGAGGTTTATAAAGAATCATTTTAACCAGCTACCAGCAATTTTAAATATAAACAAGATCAACTTGAGTGCAAAACACACTCGCTTCGATAAAATCCTTTACAAAACAAATAAGTGATCTTATATAGTGAATAAAATGAGAGGCAAAGTTTAATTGACAACCAACTGAGCTTAAAAACAACTTAAAATACGATCGATATGTCTACAAAAAAAGCTAGCAAGAAAAAAGCAGAACTCCTTTCATCTGGTGTCCCATTTTAATAAAGCTAAGAGAAAACAGACCCAACATAAAGTGTAAGTAGGTTGATCACAACATAATTTAAACAAAGAGCACTGAGCCTGCAACGAGCCCTCGACACACACACAAGCAACCTATGAGAAAACGCTAGTCCATCAATTATAAGCGTGTGATTGAGATTTAATTCAAAGCTGGAGTTTAATTGCTAATATCAGAGAGTAATTAAGCAGATAAATCATGCCTGATCTTATTGAATTATAGATTAAAACTGCATAAAACCTGCAAATTGTACATGTCAGCTCCAACAGCACTCTTAATTAGCACAAGTTTGCTTTAAAACAGCAAAAAAAAAAAAAAAATCAAGTCGTTAACTTTTATGATGGAAGCTCTTTAAGCATTTGAATTGTTTTATGTTGGTCAATTACGCTACATGATCACTTAGGGTCATATTTTAGTGCTATACATATATACACACAGTGTAAAAATAACATAATGCTCCTATATGTAGCCAGTCATTTAAAGATTTAAGAGACTGGATTTATTAGGTGTGTGTTTGAAAGAGTAAAACATTACAGTTAGTTTTATTCAAGTTCTGAATAATTTCTTCCAAATAAAAGTGTGTGTGTGTGTGTGTGTGTGTGTGTGTGTGTGTATGCACCTGTGTGTATTGTATACATTATTATTGTGATAATGATACTTTTTGCGATATATATATTGTGCAGCCCTAATATTGATGCACGTGTGTATTGCATACTTTATTATTGTGATAATGATAATTTTTGCTATGTATATCGTGCAGCCCTAATATTGATGCACGTGTGTATTGTATACGTTATTATTGTGATAACGATACTTTTTGCGATATATAT
>CAIGQZ010033112.1:34655093-34673058 GCA_903798205.1 Danio tinwini
GAACGTGGACGCACAAGGGCGCTGTTTTTGCACATGTCAGTGTTTACGAATAGATTACATTAAAAAGAACACAAGTAGTCTTGACAAACTGTACATCAGTCTAAAGCGACAACCCTCAAGCAGCAATTGCAGCTAGTTGTTTTTCAACGGGAAGCTTATAAGGAATGTATTTGCTAAATGTGTGTAAGTTGAACAGAAAACGCTTAAGATATGGAGTTAACATCATCGTATTAACAAGACACACATGCATTTATTACTGTACATCACGTTTTTTTTTGAGGTGAGAGTCCTCAGAACAACACCCCATCAAACACGTTTAGTACACCGACACAATAGTGTTGAATTATAGATGGTTATTCATTTGTTTATGTCACAGTTTCTGCCAGAGACCTGTTGTTTACATTGTTTACCATGTTACTTACATGCGAAAACGGCGTCTTTGTTGTAAAAAAGCGAGTCGATGTCATAGCTTACAGTGTTACAGATAAAATGAGACCACGGACTGAATAAAAAGTCAAAGTTATAGTTACTAAAATCTAATCAAAGCAGTCGAGTGTTTTGACGTTCTGCATATGCTGTCTGTCAGTCACTTACTTCCTAGTTCCCAGTTTGACTGATGGAGAATTTAGACAATGGCTGCATGATTCTTTCGACATATGGTGACATTTATTCATCTTTTGGACACATTGTTGTTTTATAGCACTTTGTGCGCTGTCACTGGTTCAGTGACCTGTCAGTCATTATGTGACAGGACGCACCTGTAGCCCTGCATAGCTTTATACCACAGCCATATCACTCTGCAGCCCAAGACCTGTTACTCACTGAAGCTAAGCGGGGCTGAGCCTGGTCAGTACCTGAATGGGAGACAACATGGGAAAACTAGGTTGCTGTCAGAAGTGGTGTTAGTGAGGCCAGCAGGGGGTGCTCAACCTGTGGTCTGTGTGAGTCCTAATGCCCCAATAAAGTGAAGGGCACACCATACTATCAGTGAGCGACGTCTTTCGGAAGAGACATTAAACCGACTCTCTGTGGTCATTAAAAATCCCATGGCACTTCTCATAAAGAGTAGTCTTGGCCAAATTTCCTCTATTACCCATCATGGCCTCCCAGTCATCTCTATCCACTAAATTTAGCCCTATCACTGTCTCTCCACTCCACCTCTAGCTGGTGTTTGGTGAGCACACTGGCTGCCGTCGCATCATCCAAGTGGATGCTGCACACTGGTGGTGGTGTAGAGACCCCCCTCATGATTGTGAAGCGCTTTGGGTGTATGGCCATACACAATAATTGCACTATATAAACACACACATTACATTACACATGCTAACAGTTCAAGCTAACGGCAGAGGACGCGACGAGGAGAATATTTCTGAGGAGAGCTGATACGAAGACGACGTGGATGAAGACTAACTTCCGGTATTTTCTAACGGTGAGTTACCTGTAGGCCTATTATATGACTGTCCTATACGTTTCAGTTTGTCTGTTTGATTCTATTAGGGAAGGGCTAAACTTGGTTGGTTAGGCAGGTTAGGGTAATTAGGCAAGGTATTGTATAACAATGGTTTGTTCTGTAGACAATCAGAAAATCAAATATTCCTTAAAGGAGGCTAATAATATTGACCTTAAAATGTTTTTTAAAAAATTAAAAACTGCTTTTATTCAAGCCGAAATAAAACAAATAAGACTTTCTCCAAAAGAAAAAATATTATAGGAAATACTGTGAAAAATCCCTTGCTCTGTTAAATATAATTAGGGAAATATTTGAAAAAGAAAATCACAGGAGGGCTAATAATTTTGACTTTAATAGTATATTAAAAATATAAAATACTTTAAATAAATAAATAAATATAAAGAAGGTTTCTATATACAAAATGTTGTGCAAAATCAAGCAGAGAATGAATGATGTGCAAAACTGTAGCAGCATAAATGTGCAGTAGTTGTATGGTAAAGTGCATATGTGCAAGTGACAGTCCGTTGTTACTGTTTATCGTTGACAGTCCATTGTTATTGAAGCGTGACAGGCTGCTGAACGTCTGCTTTGAGTGTTAGTGTGTGTGTGTATGTGTGTGTGTGTGTGTGTGTGTGTGTGTGTGTGTGTGTGTGTGTGTATACAGTACCTGGCTTTTGGAAGCGGCGACCTTGGCGAACATGGCCTGGGACACTTTGGCCCTCTTCATCTCTTGCTGGATCTCGTCGTAGATGGAGGAGTTGATGTTTAACACACAACTCTCTGATTTACCGTTCCACTCGCTGCTCAGAGGATTAGGCTTTACCTGAAGATCGAAAAATACTGGTAGTTAGGAGATGGATAGATTTGAAGATAAAAAATAAATGGTATAATAATATAAAGTAGGTTAAATTAAAACACACTAAATAGGTGAATCGAAGAAACTAAATTGGCCGTAGTGTGTGTGTGTGTATGAGTGTGTATGGATGTTTCCCAGTACTGGGTTGCAGCTGGAAGGGCATCCGCTGTGTAAAACATGCTGGATAAGTTGGCAGTTCATTCCGCTGTGGTGACCCCTGATGAATAAAGGGATTAAGCCGAAGGAACTTGAATGAATATATATATATATATATATATGCTGGTTGTTAGAAGATGGATATATTTGAAGATAAACATAATGGTAGAATAAAGTAGATTAAATTAAAATATACTAAAATGTAGAAATATTTTACAAACTATTGTTCAAATGTCTGGGGTGATTACAATTTTTTAAAGACAGGTATTATATCTTAAAAATTATTATTTAATTAAATTTGGATTATCAAAAGCATGCAACTGATTTACGATATTTCACACTAGCAGTTAGAAGATAGATAGATTTGAAGGTAAAAATAAATAGTATGATAATATAAAGCAAATGAAATACAAATAAAGAAAAATTTGGAAATATTTTACAAACTACAGTTTAAAAGTTTGGGGTCAATACGATGAAAAAAATATATTATTATATTATTTAAGAAATTATTTAATTAAATATGGATTATCAAAAGCATACAACTTATCAAAAGTGACTTTGGCTTCCACAAAAAATATAGATATAAATTATATCAACTACATATATATATATAAATTGAATGAAAAATGCCGGTTCTCAGAATATGGATAGATTTGAAGGTAAAAATAAATAGTATAATAATATAAAGTAAATATAAATAAAATAAAATGTAGACATTTTTTACAAAAACTATTGATTGAACATTTTGGATTTTTAAAAATGAATTTCCTATTTTTCTGGATTTGGATTTACTTAAAAAATCTAGCTATAAGTTAGTAATTCATTCATTTTGCTTCAGCTTAGTCCCTTTATTTATCAGGGGTCGCACGGCGGAATGAACCGCCAACTTATCCAGCATATGTTTTACATAGCGGATGTCCTTCCAGGTGCAACCCAGTACTAGGAAACATCCATACACACTCATACACTAAGGCCAATTTAGTTTCTTCAATTCACCTATAGCACGTGTGTTTGGACTGTGGGGGAAACCCACACCAACACGGGGAAAACATGCAAACTCCACACAGAAATGCCAACTGGCTCAGCTGGGACTTGAACCAGCGACCTTCTTGCTGTGAGGTGACAGTGCTAACCACTGAGCCATTGTGTCGGCTAAGTAAGTTATAAAAATTTTAAACAAAAAAAATATACAACACAAATGTAGCGTTTCAGCGTTTATCAATTATTTATTTACACAAGAGTATGCATGTAATTATTCAGAGCAGCAAATCAGTATAATCAAGTCATGCCACATTCCTAAATGTTATTTTTATTTTAATATAAACACATATAGTAGAGTATAGCATATATACAGTACTCTTTTTTTTCCTAGTGGAATGTATACATATATATATATATATATATATTTACACACACAAGCTTATAATCAAGGACAAAATTATGCATCACAATTCCATAAACAATGTACCATATGTGCACTCACAGGAGAGATGCCCACTGGAATTCTGGGATTCCAGTCTTCTGGTCTCACATTGTTACACTCCTCTCTTCTGGGCTGTGAACACACACACACACACACACACACACACACACACACACACACACACATGCATGAAACAATGGCCTAAATAACGCTTAATCAGAATGAACAGATTACTCTGGTCAGATTTATGACAAAAAAGAGCCAATGAAAAGGCTGTTGACAACAGCACTCATTTGCATGTCAAGCATCGGTGTCTAGGTAGAGTTATTTTGTGACCATATCTAATTATAAAAGGATGAGCGTGCACAAACTTGCACGCACTGTCTGACGATCCATTAACGTATGTGGGAAACATACCTTCACATCTATTTTTATGGGCGTCATAAAAGCCTCGCGGCGCTGCGAGACGTGCCACCCTGCTGATTTACAGCAGAAAATCCTGCGAACATCTCACTCATATCTGTCAGCATCAAGCTGCCGTGCATCAAAAGACCTGCTTTATTCATGCCTCATACAACATGTTATCTGAACAATATCATGGTCAACTATCGACAACGCAGGAAAAGTTTTCCCACTCTAAGCCAAATGTCAAATTCCCTCACTCTCACTGACTAAAAAGCTGAATTTCCTTGACCTTCAATGAATAGAAAAACAAACAGCTATTGTGTTGAACAGTCTTTGTAGAATTTAGTGATTCTGCAATCACTGAATTTAATGCAAAATCAAGTAAATGATGTGCAATTTAGCGAGGCGCTTGCAATTTTTTTTTATTGCTGCTGATTTCCCACAGATTTTGCCTAGTCAGGACACAATTCAAATTCATTCTGTGCCATCTACATTGTTTTATGATAAATATCTGCGTATAGATAGTACGTATAGATGCGTATAAATGTAGTGTGTTTAAAAAGTGCTCGATACGATACAATACGATACTGTTGTTATTGCGATAACAATATTGCTTACAATATAACATTTTCCTAGAAAAATTCAGTTTTTATTAGCTATGTTTTTTTAATAATTTCTTTATTTACTGATAATAAAATTAATGTAACATATATTTTTCAGATCTAATTCAATCTAAAAACTGTGTAGAGGTGCAAACAATTAGTCTTTAAGACATTATGAACGAGTGAAAACCTCAGCAGATATTCTGACTCTGATGGCTCTGGGTTCACCTCCAGCCAATAGCAGAACAGCAACTGCTGAGGAGGCGGGGATAAAGATAGTAAGGGCTCATCATTGGTCAAGTTTAGAGAAACAACAGATGCGTAAAACAGATTATTGTGATAGATAATTTATCACACACCTGTGTATTGCATATACTATTATCGCGATTACGATACTTTATTGCGATATATCGTGCAGCCCTAATATTGATACATCCTGCACATTTTAATATCTCTCACAGGTTCTAGAGAGAGCAAACAGATGCCAGAATAGTGTGGAATGATATGCCATATTGTTGTTTAGTATTGCGATAACAATATTTCTCAAGATATAACATTTCTCTAAAAAAAATAGTATTATTATTAGCTATGTTTTTAAATAATTTCTTCATTTACTGATAATAAAACAAATGCAAGATATATTTTTCTGATCTAATTCATTCTATTTCACACTAAAAACTGCGTTGTGGCACAAACATTTAGTATTTAAGACACTATGAATGTGTGATAAACTCAGCAGATATCCTGACTCTGACTGGCCATTAGTGTTTATTATCAGCTCTGGGTTCACCTCCAGCCAATAGCAAAACAGCAACTACTGAGGAGGCGGGGATAAAGATAGTAAGGCCTCATCATTGGTTAAGTTTAGATAAACAACCGATGCGTAAAACAGATTATTGTGATAGATATATATTGTGCATATACTATTATCGCAATTACGATACTTTTTTGCGATATATCGTGTAGCCCTAATATTGATACAAACTGTCTATCCTGCACATTTTAATATCTCTCACACTTCCTAGAGAGATAAAACAGATACCAGAAAAAGTGTGAAAAAATATGTGTTGTTTACTATTGCGATAGCGATATTTCTTACGATATAACATTTCCCTATATTTTTAAATATTTTTTTTAGCTATTCTTCTTATTTCTTTATTCACTAATAATAAAATAAACAGGTAACAAATACTTTTCCGATTTAATTAATTCTAATTCAGACTAAAAAACTGTCAAGATGCAAACATTTAGTCTTTAAAACACTATAAATGAGTAAAAACCTCCGCAGATATTCTGAGAATCTGATTGGCTGTTGTTCATTTTCCTCTCTTCGCCCCGACTCGTCTTTAGCTCTGAGTTCACTTCCAGTCATTAGCAGAACAGCAACTACTGGGAAGACGGGCATAAAGATAGTAAGGCCCCATCTGATTTGTAAAGTTTAGAATAATAATCAATGCGTAAAATAAATGTAGTTTAATTACACACCTGTGTATTGCATATGTTATTATTTGCCATTACGATACTTTTGCGATATATCGTGCAGCACTAATATGGATACACCCTGTCTATCCTGCACATTTTAATATCTCTCCAATTTTCTAAATTCAGATAAAAAATATATGCGTAAAATACATTTAATCACATACCTGTGTATTGCATATACTATTATTGTGATAACGATACTTTTGTGATATATCGTGAAGCACAAATATTGATACACACTGTCTATCCTGCACATTTTAATATCTCTCAAATTTTCAAAATTCAGATAAACAATCAATGCATATACCAAATGTAAGTTATTACACATCTGCGATACGTATATTGGAAATATTATTATCGCGATAACAATAATTTTGTGATATATCGTGCAGCCCTAATATCCGATATTCGATATCTTGAATTGTCATAGACACTGCCCTGTGCTTCTTCTTAGGTGTGACCCGCTTTAGATGCATCATGTGAAATTTTTGCAATGCACATTCAGCCAACACTGCTATACGCTCATTGCATCGATCGCTAAATCGTCAAATTTTAACCTGATTTTTCTAATGCTATAGTTGAAGAGAGTTTTGTTCATTTTGATCATTTACAATAATTTTTGTATCAAATATGATGCAATAAACTGTATATGGTTAAGAGGTAAACACTTTCACTCTTTGATTCACTCAGTTTTCTCTTTATAAATGTAATTAAGAACTAAGATGTGTACATTTGTGTATATTCTATATACAAAACAACACAAGAAATGCTGCAAATATTGCCGTACATTTTGACATTCTGTCATTTTAGACAGCAAAAAAATCCCTAAAATGTCCCTGCAAAATCCAAAAGGATTTGGTTGAGCACTGAGCAGACAAAAACAGCAGACAAATGAAAAAGGAGTAAAATGACAGTAAAAAAATAGCCTAACAATAACAATATTAGGACAAAACATGTGAAAACAGCATGATTTAAAAAAATGTTGATAAATGCAAAGTAAATTGTTTTAATTGACAAACAAAAATCCCTGATATTCCATAATTTGGAAAAAAAATAGACTTTTAACATTTCCATGATATTCCAGAAATCCTAAGACCCTGCTTTTAGTAATGTACAATGGTGCAATATATTATATTTATTGCTGTAAACTAATAAAATAGTCAGATTTAATTAATTACATTACATTAAATTACTATCTATATTTATGTATGTAATGCATAATTAGGGCAGAAGATTGTAGCATATACATT
The DNA here is from genome assembly GCA_903798205.1 of Danio tinwini. Classification (NCBI taxonomy): domain Eukaryota; kingdom Metazoa; phylum Chordata; class Actinopteri; order Cypriniformes; family Danionidae; genus Danio; species Danio tinwini. Next base: position 34,662,718 of record CAIGQZ010033112.1, read on the forward strand.
AACACCAAACTTGACTGAATCAACTCAACCAAGTTTCATTCATTCATAAATTTTTCTTCGGCTTACTCCCTGATTTATAAGGGGTCGCCACAGCGGAATGAACCACCAACTCTTCCAGCATATGTTTTACGCAGCGGATGCCTTTCCAGCTGCAACCCAATACTGGGAAAAACTATACACTCTCGCATGCACACACACACACACACACACACTCGTACACTACGGCCCGGTTTCTTTAATTCACCTATAGTGCATGTGTATGAGGCAAACAGGAGCACCTAGAGGGTGCCATGCCAACACAGAGAGAACATGCAAACTCCATACAGAAATGCAGACTAGTTCAACCAGGACTGGAACCAGCAACCGTCTTCCTGTGGAGCAACAGTTCTAACCACTGAGCCACGGTGCTGCCTGCATGTTTTTTTTTTTTACTCCCTACGAACAGTGTTTCAAATCAGCAACTAATGAGCTTCAGATCCAGGTAGGATGCTGCCTATGCAACAAAGAAGCGTGCCATGATTTTGGAGCGCGGCCATCGTGTACGTGTCAACTGGTGCATCGATATGCCCTCTGATTTAAAAAAAATCACCAATTTGTACTAATATCATCAGATAATGGAGACTTTTGCCGAGCGCTGACGAATTAGCCGCAGTTGCTGAATAATCAGGTTACAGAACCATCTGATAATGGGATCTGAACAGGAAAGCAGCATCTGGTTCGCACACACACACACACTAAAACATGATGCACGCAAGCGCGCACACACAAATGCGTGCACACTTGAGTGAACACTGATGACATTTCGGGCTTTGCGCATTCTGTGTGTGCGAGGGAGTTTTTATCCTGTATAAAAGACTCTCCTCAGTCCATCACACACACAGGAAGGCTTTGTGTCCGATCCACTAAGACACACTCAACTGCGTTTGAAGGAGAGCGCACTGGAGAGCATTCTGCATACCTTTCCGGCCATGTTTAGAAAGCTTCGAGCTCTAGAATGGCTGCAGTGAAAGAAACACTTCCTGAGATTTTGTGTTAATGCACTTTTGTTTTGGCATTCACCAATAATAATTGAAAATACACAGTTATTGCAGTGCATACTCATATATTTAAAGTGTAGTTTATTTATTATTAAAATAAAGCATCATTTAAAAAATGACATTTGCTGTTTGTTCAAACTACTTATTTAAAATGAGCTGAAACGACACAATTCTTGAGGTTTTTATGCAACAACTTCATTGTTTTATGTTCAATAAACTTAAATTTGTCAAATTTAGCAAGTTAACTTAATTCCTTCATGTTGTCCCAACACAAATTGATCGTGAGGAACCCTGAATTGTTTACAGTAATTTTTAAATGCAGATTTCAAATGTTTTGATGTACAAACTGTTTCATTTTGGTACACAGTAATAGCTTGTTTACTTCTTAATATTCATACTCAAATATACAAACACTCAAACTACTTATTTAAAATGAGCTGAAACAACACATTTCTTGCGTTTTTTTTTTGCGACAACTTAAATGTTTCATGTTCAATTCACTTAAATTTGTCAAACTTGAATTTAATGTTCCTACTAACATTCCTTTATGTTGTCCCAATACAAATTGATTGTGTGGAAGCCAGCATTTTTTACAGTGATCTTTAAAATGCAGATTTCAAATGTTTTGACATACAAACCATTTAGTTTTGGTGCACACTAATAACTCTTCATTTATTAATACTCATACTCAAACTTGTGAGAATGTGTAAATGGTGTTTACACTCAAAAAATGATTTTGTTTATTGTTTTTTGAAACTACTCATTTAAAATGAGCTGAAACGACACATTTCTTGAGTTTTTTTGTGACAGCTTAATTGTTTTATGTTTAATCAACTTAAATTTTAACACATTTTTATAATGTAGCTTAATTCCTGCATGTTGTCCCAACACAAATCAATTTTGTGTGGAACCCAACATTTTTACAGTGATCTTTAAAACGCAGATTTTATATGTTTTTTATGTACAAACTGTTTAGTTTTGGTGCACACTAATAACTCTTTCATTTCTTAATACTCAAAAAATTAATTGGTTTATTGTTTTTTTGAAACTACTCATTTAAAATGAGCTGAAACGTCACATTTCTTAAATTTTTTTTTGCGACAACTTAATTGTTTCATGTTCAATGTACTTAAATTTGTCAGATTTATTGAATTAGCTTAATTCCTTCATGTTGATTGTGTGGAACCCAGCAGTTTTTTACAGTAATCTTTAAACGCAGATTTCAAATGTTTTGACATACAAACCATTTACACTAACAACTAATAACCATGCACACTAAAAACTCGTTCATTTCTTAATAATCATCCTCAAACTTGTGAGAATGTGTAAATGGTGTTTACACTCAAAAAATGATTTTGTTTATTGTTTTTTGAAACTACTCATTTAAAATGAGCTAAAACGACACAATTCTTGAGTTTTTTTGCAACAGCTTAATTGTTTTATGTTCAATCCACTGAAATTTGTAAACATTTTATAAGTTAATGAAATTTTTGATGTTGTCCCAACACAAATCGATTCTGTGAAACCCAGCATGTTTTACAGTGATCTTTAGACGCAGATTTCAAATGTTTTGATCTAAAAACTGTTTAGTTTTGGTGCACACTAATAACTTGTTCATTTCTTAATATACTTAAACTTGTGAGACTGCATAAATTGTGTATACTCCAAAAAAATGCTTATTTCTTTCCAATTCTGGGTGTAATATAGACTAAACCAACTGAGGGGTTAATTTTTTTAATTAAATTTAAGATTCAAATTTAACCCAATGTTTGGAGTTTGTCACATAAAACTTGAGAAGTTAAGATGCTTACTTGCAGGATCTCTCAAATCTTTTTACAAAACCTTGAACCCTGTTTTAGACTATATCAAAGGCTTACCCTGTTCAGTTGATATCAGCTGTAATACACAGTTAATAACTGGAAAGAGGAAATGTCATTTTCTTTTCTTTCCTTTCCTTTTTACACTTTTATTGTAAACTTGCTCAGTTATTATTATTATTATTTTATTATTATTATTATTATTATTATTGTTGTTGTTGTTTTCTCTCAGATGATATGTCTGATTTTATTTTTAGGTGATTGTGGGAAAATAAGAAATCTAATGTTTCCTATGTTGTATTGTATACTACGATGTATGGTCTTTTAAACACCAATAAAATAAATAAAGAAAGAAATGTTTGGGGTTTGACCATATTTTACCCAATTTGGGCTTTAACAACCCAGCATTTCATAGAGAACATATTTCCTTTAAAGTAGAGATGCATTAACGATTGATAATTCTGCATTTAGTATTTGGAAGTGCATATTTAATTACTCATCATAAGCAAATAATGTTATCTTCAAAGTAGAAATGCATTAATAAACCAACAGTTTTTTGTACTCACCAATAACTGTGAAAACATATTCATTACTTATGAATACAAGGAATCTTCAAGTACATACTCAATTACTTCTGAAGTAAATTATGAGTATAATATAATGTGATATAAATTTGAGTATAATATTTTTACTTGAAAGAAGACATGCATTAATGTACTAGTATTTTTGTTTTTTGGATCTCACTATTAATTGTAATTAAAAAAGAACATTACTGTGAGTGTATATATTTTGATAAAAAAGTTTTTTTTTAATATTATTAATTTAATCTAAAGTACATATGCTATTATGTACCAGCACTTTGGTTTTGGCTCTAACTAATATCTATAAATAAAATACTTTATTTTAGATGCATGCTCATGATTACTGAATTGGTTGTGAATAAATGATAAGCATGAATTACTCCTCCAAATGTACCAACACTTAACTATAAACATACTTTATTTTCAAGTGCATACTCATAATTACTTATGATTATGAGTATGTTTCCTTAAAACTGAAGATGCAATGAAGTACCTATATATTTGTTTTAGGTATTTAAAAAGTACTTCATTTTTTAAGTGCATGCTTATAATTTAAGGGGAATTTATTTATTTTTGCAATAAAAAAATATATATATAAAGATGCATTGATGAATAGAGACTTTTAATTTGCTACTCCCCAAAAACTATAAAAAGTACTTGATTACAGAGTTTAAACTCATAATTACTTTGTGGTATGTTTCCTCCAATGAAGATGCATTTACGGATACGCTTGTTTATACATTGTGCATCCGAATATGAAAATATAAATATAAATTAAACCATTTTAGTTGTTAACAAAAATAATGCACTGTTTATATTCATATCTGTGTCATTTCAAATGGCATGTCAGCCTTAATTTCTAAATACAGAGTTCAGTATGAGGTCGTAATGGTGTCCTTGTGGTTGTGTGTTAGCACATAACGTCATGTGTGAGCTCCTGACCAACACATTACTACAATACACTGTGATTTAAAATGGCAGTGCAGCATTTCTGTCAAACCAGCCACACAAACTTCACTCAAACAATGATACTACTTATTTAAAATGACCTGGATTAACTCAATTATTCAGTTTTTTTGGGGGGGAAAACTTAATTGTTTTATGTTCAATCCACTAAAATTTGTAAAAACAAAAAAGTTAACCTAATCAATGTGTGTTAAAATTGTGTGTGTTTTTTTTTAACAGTGTAGAACCGCAAAAAAGTGCTGTTTTTGTACAGGTTTCCTTTTTTTGTGGTTAAAAAAATGGGCAGTAAACTCTGAAATGCTTTTCATTGAGTATGTCAAAATCAAAATTACCCACAACAGCTTTAAAGTCATTTTTTCCAGCAGTTGGGGGAGGTCCTCAGAAATGTACACACTAAATTAAAGTCTAAACAGCAGTGCAGCATTTCTGTGAAACTAGCCACACAAACTACACTCAAAAAATTTGTTTTTGCTGCTTGTTCAAACTACTTATTTAAAATGAGCTGAATCAACTCAATTATTCTGGGTTTTTTTTGTTTTGTTTATTTTTTTTGGGGGGGGGGGACTTAATTGTTTCATGTTCAATCCACTTAAATTTCTAAACGTAACTTAATAAACTTGTGTTGAAACTGCGTGGAACCCAGCATTTTTTGCAGCGTATAACTGCTAAAGGTGTTTTTTTTCCGAACAGGTTTCCCTTTTATTGGGTTTAAAAACTCTGCAAGCTGGGCAGCAAACTCTGAAATGCTTTTCATTGAGTTTTTCAAAATCAAAATTACCCACAACAGCTTTAAAGTCATTTTTTCCAGCAGTTGGTGGAGGTCCTCAGGAATTTACACATTAAGTTACAGTCTGCGCAAAGCAAATACTCTGACGATGACTAATGAAAAGCATACCTAAGCTAATCATTCATTATGTTACCGAGCACACGCTAAATATTTGCGCTGAAACTGAGTCTGAGTGTTTCAGCTCCACTTACATTTACATAAGTGAGAATGCAGAATCTATTTAAATTCACCATGACCCCATTTACGTTATTAATGCACGTTTGTGGTCTTACTCTGAATGAATTATCAGCCCATGCTAATTTGAAATAAAATAATTATTTCATGGTATTTTTGCTTTGTCTCATGGTTATTAACATCCTTAGAACAAAATACATTTACCAGAGGAGTAAAAATATATAAATAAACAACAATTGTTCTCGGAGAGTCTATTTAAATCTTTTACATTTATGCATGAAAAAAAAAAAAAAAAAAAACATTTGCCAGATGAGATGAAGAAAAATGAACCCAGCTCAACATATACTCTCTTTGTCTTATTATCTTACAGTATTTGCTTATCTAAATGAATTGATCCTGTTTTAGGCACGCGTGGACGTTTTATAGATATCAGAGCAAAAAGAAATATTGTAGGACTTTAGTTTAAGTCACAATTCATTATATTACATACTGGCTTATTATATCGTCACCTTGGAATTATAAGGTTCTGTCTGCGTTCTGAATGATTTTGAGATATTGAACTTCAAAGTTTTTGCATTTCATATAGCAAACAGTATGTGTGTAACATTTGTTTTTTAAATAAAAAGTCTTAAAATATAAACAACTTATAAAAAATAAACATCCCATAAAGTAAATAAGTTGTCATTTAATAAGAATGTCAATAACTAAATTTTGATAAAAATGTCAGATAGAACCAACCCAGGCTCATTCTAAAAACTTAGTCCTGTGGACGTTTCTGAAGACCGCGAAATACGTTCCGGGAGGTAAATATTTTTGTAGTTTTTGTTTTCGCGGATCCGCTAGAGGCCGCTGTGTGCTCTTTTTCACATCTCAAATTTCTTTCGCGAGTGCCATTCGCGTCCGCTGTTCTCGTGTAAACCCACCAGAGGCCGCTGTCGACTGGCTGCTGTCTGTCTGACTGAATGGCTGGCCGGCCAATCGACTGACTGATCCACCCTCCTCCTTCCCTAAACCCAACCAATTTTATCGATTGACCCGCCCACCCACTTACTTCCCTGAACCCAACCGACGATTTACAAAAGCCGTCCAGAAAAAGAAAACGTGATTTGTACCACGTTTTTGGATTTTACAGCATTCTCACCCTGTTATTTACTTGTTAATTTAAATTTTTGGATTCTGGTTTTCAGATTTGCTTGGATTCAGGTTTTTGTCTTATCTGATTTCTGCAACCGCATTTCACCGGAAATCGTCGTGGTCAACTCCTCTCTGCATCTCAAGTCCGCCGACGTAACGTGACGAGCTAACGGGACAAACTGGTTGCGGTGGGAAAACCCTTCACACGGAGGTGAGCTGGAAAAGGAATGACACCATACCGTCCGGTAGCGTTTGTTTAAAAAAAAGCGAAATAAATCCATACGTACCTCCGGCTACATAATTCGCCGTCTCCAGAAACGTCCACAGGACTACGTTTTTTAGAATGAGCCTGGGTTGGATAGAACCTTCTAATTCTAAGGTGACGATACTGTATGTATCTATTATAAAATAGGGTAGTTTACCCAAAAATGAACAATTCTTATTAATTTCCTCACCCACAGGTCATCCAATAATTGGTGACTTCTTACTTCAGGAGAACAATAAAGACGATTTTGAGCTGAATCTGTGCTTTATATAATAGCATGATGGTAATTTATATAACGGCAGGGAATGGTGACAGTTTTTTTTTTACCAAAAAAAGCAGCGAATGCGCGATTGTAGTCCGTTGTAGTCCTGTGCAAGAGCTGGTGACAAACACACCAATATCAATCAACAAACTGCGTCACCCGACCTCCCATCCAAGCACTTTTGTCATCAAAAGCAACCAGACTACAATCGGACTACATTCGCGCAACCGGACTACATTCGCACATTTGATCAGGCTGTGGAATAAAGCTAATAATATTGTAAATAATGTTCAATTTCTTACATAGACTAATCGTTTTACTTCATAAGGTCTCAGTATGTCATCAGGAGCCATGGCTATTAATTTGGACTTGTTTGTACGTGTATATATATTTTTTTTATCTAAAAAGCCTGTCACCATTCACTGCCATTTTATAAATCACCAAGAATGACAGATTCAGCTCAAAATCTTCTATAATGTTCTACTAAAAAAAAAAAAAAAACATCTTGGATGACCTGTGGGTAAGTAAACTATCAGTAAATTGTCATTTTTGGCTGAACTATACCTTTAAAGGAGACCTATCATGTCCCTTTTTACAACACATTAAATATGTTTCTGATGTCCCAAGAGTGTGTTAGTGAAGTATCAGCTTAAAATACCACACAAATAATGATTAATAACTCTTTGAAACGGACACAATTAGGAGTTGATCCAAATTGTGCTGTTTTGGTGACTGTCGCTTTAAATACAAATGAGATTGAAAAGAGGGCGGAGCTACACATGCCTATGTGTCAGCATAGTGGCAGATTCAAAAACAAGCCTAACGTCCGATGCTAATGAGAGGGGGAAAGTCACTAATTGGTGGGGCTTTTCCCCTCTGATGACTTGTACAAAGGGGGAATGTCAATCAAAATGTTTCTGCAGACTGTTTTTATCAAGAGTGATTTAAAAAATAATTAATAAACATTTACCATTTGAAGCTGGATATATTCACACACTGTTGCCACACAACTGTGTTTAAACCCCTTATAAAAGTAATTTTTGCATAATAGGTCCCTTTTAAAATATTAACTGTATATTAGTACTTATAAATAATGTTCTTATTTTACATCCCTAATCTTATATGATATCCTAAACCCAACTACTACCTTTCTAACTATTAACAAGCAGCTAATTAAGCTAATAGTCTTTACTTAATGGTGACTTCATATTAAAAATGACTCAAAATAAAGTGTTAACATAGCTGTGCAGGTTTATAGCACATATGCAAGTGTGTTTCCCTATGTCAGTGTTGTTGTAGTGTGTTACCTGTACAGGGCGTGAGGGAGGAGTGCTAATAAGCGGTGCGGGACCCATGGCTGAGGCTGCGGTCAAACTTCGCTCTCTCTCCTCCTGGTAAATGCGATCTCGCTCGGCTTCTGGTAGCTGCAGGAAGTTTTGCATCGCTCGCAGGTTGACCAGAAGGGACTGAGATGCCGTTTTGGGGTCTTCCTCTTTTCTAAGGATCTCAGAGAGAAGACCCTGGAGGAAAAACATAATAGACAGAAAACATAAATGTTTCAGAAGTGCAGAAGTGCAACAATGGACTCACAAGCCTGGTATGGCGCGTTGAACAGTCACCAGCATCTTAAATCCTTGAAAGTTTTTAACATTTAGATTTTTTTTTTAAATATATGAACATTTATATGTATTTATGTATGTATTATATCATCTTTGCTTTAAATGACAAAAAACTAATTACCACTTGTGTGAGGTGTTTCTAATGCAGCATCTATGGGGCAGGACAGTAAATCGACCATCGTCAGTGCCATACATTTTTTTTTTCCTTTTTCTGAAAGTCTTGATATCATCATCATGGAGTTTTTCCTTTATTATTTGATCAAATAGGATTGTAAAAAAAGATTTGTTGTACTCTACCATTCACTGTGCTCTAAGTTGTCCCAACTATGACGACTTCCGCTACTGAGAAACCCGGAAATGTGAAAAGGGTCCATTAAAACATTCTATCCAATCCATATGTGATAAGCCACACCCACAATACACTAAACATCCAATAGGAATGCAGATGGAGATTTGTGTTACAAGTGCAGCTAATAATTTAATCGATATTATGGCTTTACCGATAAAAATATGGCTAAATAAAATGATACAAAATAATAATAATTAATAATAATAATAATAATAATAATAATAATAATAATAATAATAATAATAATAATAATAATAAAATAGATCGCCTAACAGCAAAAATGTCGCTGGTTTGAGCCTCGGCTGGGTCAGTTGGCATTTCTGTGTGGAGTTTGCATGTTCTCTCCGTGTTGGCGTGGGTTTCCTCTATAGACATGCACTATAAGTGAATTTGGTAAGCTAAATTGTCGGTAGTGTACGTTTGTGAATGAGTGTGTATGGGTGATTCGCAGTGATGGGTTGCAGCTGGAAGGGCATCCCCTGTGTAAAACATATGCTGAATAAGTTGGCGGTTCATTCTGCTGTGGCGACCCCAGATTAGTAAAGGGACTAAGCTGAAAAGAACATACATGAATGAATGAATAATAAAATAGGAACAGTTATGTAGACTGTTAATTCTCTTTGAATTATATTATTTATAAACTGTGCCATCATCGATGTGTACTAACTATAAAAATTATACAAATATAAATAAATACAGTAAATAAATAAATAAATAAATAAATAAATAAATAAATAAATAAATAAATAAAAAAATAAATAAATCAGAGCAGTTTTGTCCGCTGTCAATTCTCTTGAAATTTAGGACTTAATTTTAATACTCTCTGCTCTTGAAATTATTATTTATATAACTGTATAGTTTAATGTAGAGGGCTAAACAAAGATGAGGTTGGTGTGAAAAGTGCAGCTAATAATCTTATGGATATTATGCATTATTCATTTTCCTTCAGCTTAGTCCCTTTATTCATAAGAGGTCGCCACAGCGGAATGAATCGCCAACTTATCCAGCATATGTTTTGCTTATCGGATGTCCTTCCAGCTGCAACCCAGTACTGGGAAAAACCCATACACACTCTCATTCACACATATACACTAAGGTCAATTTAGTTTATTTAATTCACCTACAGTTTAGCGCTTGTCTTTGAACTATGGGGGAAACCGGAGCACCTGGAGGAAACCCACGCCAACACGGGGAGAACATGCAAACTCCACACAGAAATGCCCCAACTGACCCAGCTGGGACTCAAACAAGCAACCTTCTTGCTGTGAGGTGACAGTGATAACCACTGAGCCACCTTGCCACTTATAATATAATATAATATAATATAATATAATATAATATAATATAATA
>CAIGQZ010033112.1:34702019-34704519 GCA_903798205.1 Danio tinwini
TATATAATAAAAATATATAAAGGCTGTTTAAAGGGATAGTTCACACAAAACTGAAAATTCTGTCATAATTTTTAACTCAAATTCTCATTACTGTAATTGTCTACATATTTCCTTTATTTCATTGCAGTGATTTTTTTAATTTATATACTGTTGAAGTGTATATACTGTGATTTTTTATCATTATTTTCTTTTATATATTTCCCAAGTGCTGTTAAAAGATATAATTCAAGCAAAACCTAAAATTCTGTCATCATTTACTCACCTTTTACTTGTTCCAAACAGTTTAGAGTTGTTTTCTTCCATTGAACACAAAAGAAGATTGTTAAAAAATGTTGGAAACCTGTAACCATTGACTTCCATAGTATGTGTTTATCCTACAATGGTATGTGTTTATCCTACAATGGAAGTCAATGGTTACAGGTTTTTTAGCAAAATATCTTCTTTGGTGTTCAACAAGAAACTCAAAGATTTGGAACCACATGGAAATGAGTAAATAGTGAGTAAATTGTCATTTTTGGGTGAACTATCCCTTTGACCAAAGTTTTTGGACCATTTTTAAGCATAAAAAGTCTCCATAATACTGATATGCTGTATAAATAATTCAATATTTTAAGAGCTTTTTGCATTACATGAGATACACTGTTTAGCTGTCAACTGCATTTTTATTATTTAATTCATTTATTCATTTTCCCTTATTCAACAGGGGTCGCCACAGTGGAATGAACCGGCAACTATTCCAGCATATGTTTTATGCAGCGGATGCCATCCCAGCCGCAACCCAGTACTGGGAAACACCCATACACACTCACATTCACACTCACTTATACACTACGACCAATTTAGTTTATTCAATTCACATATAGCGCATGTGTTTGGACTGTGGGGGAAAATGGAGCACCCGGAGGAAACCCACACCAACATGGTGAGAACATACAAACTGCACACAGAAATGCCTCCGGGTCCAGCTGGGACTTAAACCAGTGACGTTCTTGCTGTGAGGCGACAGCGCTAACCACTGAGCCACTGTGCCGCCGTATTATTTCTTTGATTTAAAACTAAATATTTCTTAATTTTGTTTAGATATTTGTCATTTTTAACCCTGTAAATATATCAAAACTCACTTTTTTAGTATGTGCATTGCTAAGCACTTCATTTAGACAACTTTAAAAGGCAACATGTCTGAGCTTTTAAAGTCACCAATAAATTGGTGACTGTTTCCAAACAGGTTTCCTAAACATCATCTCATACAGCTGAAGTCAGAATTATTAGTCCCTTTTGATTTTATTTTCTTTTTTTAATACTTCCCAAATGATGTTCAACAGTGCGAGGAAATTTTCACAGTATGTCTGATAATATTTTTACTTTCTAAAAAAGTCTTCTTTCTTTTATTTCAGCTAGAATAAAAGCAGTTTTTAATTTTTTAAGAACCATTTTAAGGTCAAAATTATTAGCCCCTTTAAAATGTTTTTTTTTTGCGATTGTCTACAGAACAAACCATCATTATACAATAACTTGCCTAATTACCCTAACCTGCCTAGTTACCCTAATTAACCTATTTAACCTAGTCAAGCCTTTAAATGTTACTTTAAGCTGTATAGAAGTGTCTTGAACAATATCTAGTAAAATATTATTTATTGTCAACACAGCAAAGATAACAAAAAATCAGTTATTAGAAATGAGTTATTAAAACTATTATGTTTAGTGAAAAACATTAGTAATGTAAACTATTAAGTTTTGAAAAAAACTTCTCTCCGTTAAACAGAAATTGGGGGGGGGGGGGGGGAAAAAGGGGGGGGTAATAATTCAGGGGGCTGATAATTCTGACTTCAACTGTACATACTTTTTGTTTATTTTCTTTTAATCTTTAACAGAACTCAAAGTAAGGATTTTTATTCATTGTAAATTATAAATTCCCCACACAATTTATTCATATTCATGAATACATTCATTCCCAACATAAATCAATTACGTTAACTTAACAAATTTAAGTGGATTGAACATAAAACAATTAAGTTGTCCCCCAAAAATCTCAAGAATTGTGTTGTTTTAGTTCATTTTAAATAAGTAGTTTGAACAAGCAGTGAAATAAATGTTTTAAGTGCAACATTTTGGGTGCATTACATTAATGAGAATTCAAGTGTGTGTTTAGCTGTCAATTGCGTTTTTTTTTTTCTTAAGTAGTTATTTTATTTTGTTGCTTTTTTTTTACATTTAATTTGTTTCATTAAAAAAAGCAAACGTACATATGCATTCTGTAAAAAAACACACTACTTTGCATCCCTTCTTGGCATTACAGTAATGAGAATTACGCCATTTCAAATGCGGATTACCCCTAATGACCATTAAACACAGCACAATGCACAAATGCAAACAGCAAATCATGGCCTTGAAAATAGGTTAAAAACACGGCGTGTTGACAGGTTTCGTGAGATTCACCCATAACAGTCGACAGCTTGTAATGCATTATCAAGATCTTGGTGGTTCACCCATTGTTTACCCC
>CAIGQZ010033112.1:34707019-34718861 GCA_903798205.1 Danio tinwini
AAATCGATTAAGTTAACTTAACTCTTTTTACAAATTTAAGTAGTTTGAACATAAAACAAAACAGTTGTCCCAAAAATCTCAAAAATTGTGTTGTTTTAACTCATTTTAAATGAGTAGCTTGAATAAGCAGCAAAAATCTTTTTTGAGTGTACTCGCTTTAACAGATACTGCACGTTTTTACACTCTCATTCCAACATCAGTGCAGACAGCTGATTTTAAAACACACATATAAGAATCTAACGCGGCAAGTAGCGATTACACACATCACTTTATATAAAAAGCCTTCCCGGATTAATTATTAAAAAAGCGCAATGCTGATGGTTTTCGCCGTTCTTTGGAGTAATTGGATGAGCGGCAGTACTGCTGTAATGTGCAATTAACACGTCCATGTTTGCACATAGACACACACACACACATACACGTGCACAGAAAAAGAAAAAGCAATCGGATCCGGCACACCTTGAAGTGTGAGACAGAGCCGCAGAGCCTCTGGAGACTTGTCACACACACACACACACAAATACACAGATGTACTGTACATGGATGTGCATAGAAAAAGGAAGAGGTTTGCCCGTGTTTGCCCACAGCAGTGGCTTGTGGGGGAAAAGCAGCAGTATATGTGGCTTGAGTGGGTATACAGTAGATGGAAACACTGACCTGTGTAGCTGGATTTTCAGCGTGACCACATGGTACACATCCTGTAACATGTCTGCCACTGTGGCGTCTGGGGCATCCGTCACGTAGGAAAGAGGCACTGGGTTCCACTTGCCCACCTGAATCAGACCTGCGGTGAGGAGATGAGAGTTACCACACACACTAACACATACATTAACACCACAGCATGATGGATGGAGGACTAAATGACTATTGTAAAAAAAAAAAAAAAAAAAAAAAGTAGTAACACTTTACAATAAGTTTGTATTAGTTCATGTTAGTGCGTTTACTAGCATGAACAAACAATGACCAACACATTTATTACAGTATTTGTTTATGTTCGTTAACGTTAGTTATTAAAATAGTTGTTCATTGTTAACTCAAGTAATGCATTAGTAAATGTTCAACTATGATTAACAGATCCTGTACAAGAAGTGTTCATTACTAGTTCAAGATAGTAAATACATTCACTAATAAAACCTTATTGTAAAGTGTGATCTAAATAAATAAATAAATAAATAAATAAATAAATAAATAAATAAATAAATAAATAAATAAAAACTCTTATTGTGGTACTGTCTGGTAAGAATATGCATGCTGCAGTATAAAAAAATCCATAAATTAAAGTTTTCCATACTTTGTGATTCATGTTTTTATTTATTCTCATTTATTTACGCTTTTGAATTGCATTGTGGGATTTTGAATTTTCATCCAATAACTTTTAACCTTTCAAAAGTGATTTTTGTTAACATTTGCAATAGTTTAAAGTGATATATTGACTGACTATTATTTCATTTATTTATCTTTTTCATGGCTTCCATGCATAATGCACTATGAGAGAAATTATGGTTATTCATTAGTTTTCTTTTCGGCTTAGTCCCTTTATTAATCTGGGGTCGCCACAGCGGAATGAACAGCCAACTTATCCAGCATTTGTTTTACGCAGCGGATGCCCTTCCAGTCGCAACCCATCTTTGGGAAACATCCATGCACACTCATTCACACTCATACACTACGGACAATTTAGCCTACCCAATTTACCTGTACATCACGCTTTTGGACTGTGGGGGAAACCGGAGCACCCGGAGGAAACCCACGCGAATGCAGGGAGAACATGCAAACTTCACACAGAAATGCCAACTGACCCAGCCGAGGCTCGAACCAGCGACCTTCTTGCTGTGAGGCGACAGCACTTTTTACTGCGCCACTGCATCGCCCGAAATGATGGTTATAAACAGTTCAATTATTATCATATCTAGAATCAAATTTAAACTGTAATTTATTCTAGTGAGTCCTATAAAGCTGCATTTCCAGCTGATTTGTTTACTTTTTTTATCACAAAATTCTTTTTATAACATTATTAATTTACTTAAAAATAAGAAAAATGCAGCTTTCTTTGTGACTAGCTCTGTTTACACTGTAAAAAATTCAGGCTTCCACACAATTAATTTGTGTTGCCCTAACGCAAATCGATTAAGTTAACTTAACACTTTTAACAAATTTATGTGGATTGAACATAATAATTAAAATGTTCCAATGAAATCTCAAGAATTGTGTTGATTCAGCTTATTTTAAATAAGTACTTTGATCAAGCAAAAAACTATTTTTGAGTGTATAAAATGTATCTGTATGCTGACTTTCTAAAACATATAGGACTCTATTATAACGATCTAAGCGCAAAGTCTAAAGCGCATGAAGCAAAAGCATTAAGGGCGTGTCCGAATCCACTTTTGCTATTTTAAGGACAGAAAAATATGCTCTGCGCTCCGGTGCATGGTCTAACAGGGTTGTGCTTATTCTCTTAATGAGTTATGGGTGTGTTTTGAGCATAACATGCAATAAACCAATCAGAGTGTCATTTCCCATTCCCTTTAAGAGTTAGTTGCGTCGCGTCATGGTGCATTTGCTATTTACATGGCGGACTTTGTAAGTGAAAAAACTAAATGCTACACTAGCGAGAAAACAGTTAAACAGTCCATCTGCAGCGTGACAATAAAGAATGAGCCTTCTCCATTCAGCCTCTTTACTTTCTTTTTACTTTACTCTTTCCTTTACTCCTTTACTTTCGTGGATAAGCACACAGTGTTGTACGCACCCCACTAAAGACATCCATTAACCTACATATTTAATTTAGTTTGTTAAGTGCAAAGATCTGTTTTAAAACTATTTCTAAATTAGTTCTAATTTCCAGCAAACAAATAAATAAGGGCCTATACTGAGTTATATCCAAACACATGTCCTGTTCTTACGCCCCATATGGTGATGCAGACGTCTCCAAAACCCAACAGGTGGACAAATCTAAACTTGTTTTATTAAAACAAATATAAATATGCTAATACTGATATAATATAATAATGATAATAATATATAACATCATACTAATGCATGAATAAACTGACAAAAAGACCCCTGAGGTGAGGCATAGAGGCTGTGGTTTTTATATTTATGTAGAAAATAATAATTTTTGTAACATTTTAATACCTTTTTTTGTAATATGTAGAGATATTTGTGTATTGCTGAACATCCTGTGTGTATTAAGCAATGTGTAAGCGTTTGGACCTGCATAGGTGCATAACTAACATGCTCTGCGCTGGGCGTTAGACCTGCTTTCAGTTGGTCAATGGCACCGTCTATTTCAGTTCTTTAAAATAGCAAAGCACCAACAATGCGTCTTAACACATCTCCTTTTCAGACAAGCACGCCTATGAGTCCACAAAGTGGCGCAAATGGACATAACAGTGTGACGAAAAACGTGAGAATTACTGTTGCGCTGGTCTAAAAAAATAGCTACAAATCGCAACATACGTCTTGCGCGTTATTGCGCTGGGTGTATGATAGGGCCTATACAAGATGGCGCTGGGTGTATGATAGGGCCCATATAAGATCTTTTTAAAGACATGTTTTTATTGGTAATACCACTATATATTTACAGTATACGGAGCTGGAGTAAAGCTTTCGCTCTTAAAAAAAAAAAAAAGAAGCTTGACCATGTGCTTTATTTTGACTGCCACTAAACGAGTAACAGAAAAAAAAGAGATCGAAAGAAAACAGAAATAATGATGGACAGCCTGCAATAAATTACAGGCTGAAGGCTAGAGCTCTTAAAATAGCCCCCAACTCCATAAAGCGAGCAATTAGAAACCCGCAGGTCCACCTCCACACTTGTTCCCATTGAGAAAAGTGTGATTACAGAGAGCAGGAGGTGCACCTGTGTGCTCCCTCTCTACCCACAATCCCCTGACCTCGGCTTCGGGTCAGACCCATGCCTGCACGACCAGAACACAGCCAACAAATAACTCCAAAAATACCGCAGTTTAGCCTCCAAAAATATCGGAGCATCTGCCTCGATGACTCATAAACTTGATCTAAAAGCATGCATGCGTTCTGGAGAAACAGGTGGAATATGTTGGGGTTTTGGAGGGTGGGTTGTGAAATATGACGATGTATACAGTTGAAGTCTAAATTATTAGCCCCCCTGTATATTATTTTTCGCACATTTCTAATCATAATAGTTTTAATAACTCATTTATAGTAACTGATTTATTTTATCTTTGCCATGATGACAGTAAATAATATTTGACTAGATATTTTTCAAGATACTAGTATTCAGCTTAAAGTAACATTTAAAGGCTTAACTAGGTTAATTAGATTAATTGGGCAAGTTAGAGTAATTAGGCAGGTCATTGTATAACAGTAGTTTGTTATAGACGATCGGAAAGAAATATTGCTTAAGAGGGCTAATAATTTTAGTTATTAAAAAATTAAAAACTGCTTTTATTCTAGCCGAAAAAAACCAAATAAGACTTTCTCTAGAAGAAAAAATATAATAGGAACTACTGTGAAAAAGGGCAGCACGGTGGCGCAGTGGGTAGCACGTTGGCCTCACAGGAAGAAGGTCACTGGTTCGAGCCTCGGCTGGGTCAGTTGGCGTTTCTGTATGGAGTTTGCATGTTCTTCCTGTGTTGGCGTGGGTTTCCTCCCGGTGCTCTGGTTTCCCCCACAAGTCCAAAGACAGGTGAATTGGGTAGGTTAAATCGTCCGTAGTGTGTGAGTGTGAATGAGTGTGTATGGATGTTTCACAGTGATGTGTGGCGGCTGGAAAGGCATCCGCTGATATGCTGGATAAGTTGGTGGTTCATTCGGCTGTGGCGACCCCTGATTAATAAAGGGACTAAGCCGAAAAGAAAATGAATGAATGAATACTGTGAAAAATGCCTGAATCTGTTAAACATTGTTTGGAAAATATTTGCAATAGAACAAAAGAGGGTGAATAATTGTGACAAAATTAAGAGTGTATTGTATACTATTGTGCTCTATCATTTATTTTGTGGTGTCACAAAATATATTGTTTGGGGAAATAGTTTTTCATAATTTATATGAGTGCAATGTTTTGGGGATGCAGAAGGAAACACGAATAACAGCACCGTGAGAATGTTACAATTCTGTGAAGCTGTTTAAGTGCAATGTTTGCATTAACATTTTATTATCAATGTTTTAATTTTTTTACGTTAGACCTGTAGTCATTCGTTTTATTATTATTTTTAAGTGTTTTATATTGTATTATAATTTATTAATATATTTTTATATATTTCTTTCTGAACATTTGTCCTGAAATATGATCACATACAAAATGAATGAGAACATTTTGTGAGTATATAATATTTAAAGTGTAAAAATAAGAAATAGTCCTTTACATGTAGTCAATATAAACATGGCTTTTATTAGATAGGACAGTAATGAGAAAGGAAGCGAAGTGGGAGAGGGTGGTAGGGTTGGGAAATGTCCTCGAGCTGGAATTCGAACTCAGGACGCCCTGACATGCTACTGCACCATATGTCAGCACGCTAACAACTAGGCTATCGCGCCAACGATTTTAAGTGATTTTAATAGAGCAAATAAATTATATTTAAATTAAAAATATATTTTTTTCCTCTTGAGGAAGTCTTATTTCTTTAAATTTGAATAGGAAAAAAAGTCATTATAAAGCCAAAAAGACATTTAAAAATCCTTTTAAAAAATCATTTAAAGTCAATAGTATTAACCCCCCTTTAAGAAATATATACATATTTTTAAATAGTCTACAAAACAAAACACAATCGTCTAATAACTTGCCCATAACCAAACTTGCCTAGTCAACCTAACTAATCTAGTTAAGCCTTTACATTTTAAAACTTTAAGATGAATAGTGTCAAGCGGAACAGTATTCTGTACTGTCTTCGTAACAAATATAAAATAAATCAGTTATTAGAAATGAGTTATTAAATCTATTATGTTTACAAAAAGTGTTAAAAAATGTTCTCTCCATTAAGCAGCACTTGGAAAATACATGAAAGTACAGAAATGGTGATATATTGTGCAATATATCGTTATCAGGATGTTTGCCACACTGCCAAAAATGCTTTTCTCTCTTTAATAATTACTCTTAAATATTGTCTTGTTTTCAGAAATAATATGATCAAATTAAATGGGTTTTTTCTTAAAACTAGCTAAATTATCTGCCAATGAGGACAAAATTGCAGCCGCCTAGACTGCAGCTCTGCACAAGACGTTTGGCCATAGGAGAAATGGTCGTGCCCAACTGAGCCTGGTTTCTCTCAAGGTTTTTTTTAAATCTTCACTTTCGCCAATTGGTGAAGTTTTTTCCTCGCCGCTGTCGCCACTGGCGTGCATGGTTCGGGATCTGTAGAGCTGCGCATCGATGGATTTGCTCTTCAGTGTTTGGACTCTCAGTAGTGAATATTAACCCACACTGACCTGAGCTAAACTGAACTGAACTTAAACACTGAAAACTGAACTGACACTGTTTCAATTCACTAAATTCTTCTATGTGAAGCTGCTTTGACACAATCTACAATGTAAAAGCGCTATACAAATAAAGATGAATTTAATTCAATTTAATTGAATATTAAAAAAGCAACAACATGATTGTTTTGCGTACCCCATTGGCAGATTATTTCTTGTTTTAAGGAAAAGCTCACCAAATTTGACCAAATTATTTCTGAAAACAAGACAATAATTTATACTTCTCTTGAAAACCTGTGTTGATTTCAGAATGTTTAGATAGGCTAGACAAAACATAAAAAAGATGCTCTTAGAGTTTTTCTCTTGTTTCTAGTCCAAATATCTACAAATGAAAGAAGCCTTTTCTAAACAAGCAAACCATATTGTTTTGTTTTAATTAATATGTCAAAATTAAGTGAGTTTTTCTTTGAAACAAGCTAAACAATCTGCCAATAGGGTAAATATAACATTCCCATTTTTTTTCTTTTGACATCCTACCACAAATGACAAAAAAAATTGAAGAAAAGCTTTTCTTGCATTGTATCTGCCATCCCAAGGTGTAATTATTCTTTACCTTTAGCCTGCGCGGCTGAACTGTGCGAGTAACCCAGAGAAAGCAAGGCCATCTCGATGAGCTGGTTGAAGAGCATGTCTTTTCTGACCAGGACGAACTCGGCGTGTTCCTCTTTGCTGTCGAACTCTAACGGGCTCTCGTAGTGCTCCACCACACAAAACACCGGCAGCATGTTACCTGCAGACACAACACAGCGGGATTTACACTTCAGAATTCATTTACAAACTCGGCTCTATTGCTCTATTGTCTGTTTTACACTGCTTTTCTTACTTGCTTATAGTCTAAATGTCTAAAGCTTCTTCAATCAAGAAGCATTTTCTAGACAAGCAAAACATATTGACTTGTTTACAGAAATAATATGCTAAAATTAAGTGAGTTTTTCCTGTAAACAAGATAAATATTCTGCCAATGGCGTCAGCAAAGTAATCTTGTCTTTGCTTTTGACATAAGGTTATTTCGCTTACCCCATTGGCAGAATATTTAGCTTGTTTTAAGGGGAAAACTCACTTAATTTTAGCATGTTATTTCTTAAAACAAGACAACACTTTTTGCTTGTCTAGAAAATGCTTCTTGATTTAAGTTATTTGGTTTATTTTTAGACATTTGGACTAGAAGCAAGCCCAGAGATCTAAGCAAGCATGTTTTGCAGTTTATGCATGTGGTCATTTGGTTGCACAGTTGATGCTGAATGATTGATGCTACTGCATCCTTATATTTGGCCTGCATACTGATATCTATTGGTCATTATGTCTGATAGTTGAACGAGATGACATTTAGATTCATTTAGAGTCATTTAGCAGATGCTTACAATTGAGGAGGCGTTCAGCAATTCAACACGAAGAGGCAATACACACAAGAAGAGCTAATTATACAAAGGAACTGTTAGTGCTCAGAGAATTAAGTGCTGGAGTTAGGGGGGGGGGGGGGTGTTTTTTTAGAGAGAAAAAAATGTGTCTATAGCTGGTTTGTCAAACCCACTCACCTGTGTGAAGCTTACTTCATAAATGCCCAATGTTTTTGGTTTTTGAGTGATTGTAAGAAAGTGTCGGCTGCAAAATGTGCAAATAACTGGTGCAGGTGTGGGTTAAAGTGTCAGAGGGATGAAAGAGTGTGTTTTCTACAGGTGGTTTCTCAAGCCCACTCACCTGTGTGAGGCACACTCAGAATTGCATTATGTTTTGAGGTTGTTAAATGGTGTGTTGGGGGGAAGGGGGCGTGGGGTTTCTGTATTTGTTCCCAGGGGTTCATGTGATCGCAGAAAGGTTTATTGGTTTTTAGTTGTTGTCTAAATGATAGTAATGTATCTGCAGTCCCTAAATGGGAAGATCACCAGTGAGGAACATTGAACGAAAAGGTTTTGGAAAATGACTAATACGCGATGGTACCACAAGGCAGTGTGTTGATAGTGTTCTGCTAGTTTTACATATAGTATAATTTCTTAGTTGATTGTTAATTTTTTTGTTAGAAATGTAGTAAATATGTATTCTGAAATGTGTTGTTGTTATGTGTTGATTAATCTTTAATACTTTTAGATCAGCTGTTTTACTATTGGTCCAGGGAATGCATTTACAAAATAGCCCTTTGGCTAAATCTTTTGACTAATTAATAATTATTAATGTGCATTGTACCTGACAAGTAAACCTTGATTTAAAAAATAAATAAATAAATAAATAAATAAATAAATAAATAAATAAATAAATAAATAAATAAATAAATAAATAAATAAATAAAGGTAATGATAATTTTGATGGTCCATTTGAGTATTAGTAGACTGTCTGCTGATATCTGCTGATACTGCTCTTTCAACAGACATTTAACTGGCTATAAGAAACTTTGCAGGTACATGTCAACTTACACTAACCCTAACCCCAACCTAACAGTCTACTTATAATCTAATAAGAATTAGTTGGCATGTAGATGCAGTGTAACTTAAATTCAACAAACGAACCATCAACATAAAGTGTGACCTAAATGAAAGATTAAAGTGCAATAAAACAGGAACGCTTATAAAATGCAAACAGCATAAATATGAGTTACAATCATGCAGCAATGCTTTGTCAACAGGCAACCTATTCAGGTTTATTAACAAATATAAATCTTAAACATTTTGATACTAATACAAGTTCATATATATATATATATATATATATATATATATATCACAAAGAGTATTTTTGACATATAAAAAGTGATGACTTGAGCAAAATAAATAAAATAAATTAAAATAAAAAAACAAGAAAAAATAGATTGTGATTATTCTGAGCATTTTACAACATTTGCAAACTTTTATTTCCTTATTAATAACTATGCACTTTAATAATTTTTATGCATTTATTTTTTTGTGTTCAAAATGGACCCGAATGAATTATGAGGGTAAAAAAAGTACTAGTATATTTCTTAATTACAAAAACAAAGTAACACCGTAAACTGAAGTAAAATTCCTAATAAAATAAAATAAAATAAAATGTGAGTATTTTGAGCATCTTGCAGCATTTGCAAACTTTTATTTCCTAAATAATAACTGTGCACTATAGCTTTTTTTAGGCATTTCTTTTTTTATATTTTCAAAATGGACCAAATGATTCAAATTGTATTGAACTAAACTGATTCTAATCCACTGTAATGGTGTTACAATAAAGCAGCATTGTAAAAAAAATATATAAAATAAAATAAAATATGGATATTTTGCAAACTTTTATTTCCTTAATAATAACCATGGACTTCAGTAATTTTATGCATTTGTTTTTTAATGTTCAAGATGGACCAGAATGAATTATGAGAGTTAAAAAAAATTGCTAGATTATGTCAATAATTACAAAAAACAACAACCAAGTAACATCATAAACTGAAGTAACATTTCTCCTATACTCTCAGAAATAAAGGTACATGAGTTGTCACTGGGTTGGTACCTTTTCGAAAGGTACAAATTTGTACCTAAAAGGTCCCTATTTACACCTCAAGGGTACATATCGGTACCTAAAAGTACAAAAGGGTTCCTCTTAAAATTTTGTAGGTACTAATATATACTTTTGAACTACCAATATGGACCCTTCAAGTACAAACGTGTACCTTTTGAAAAGGTACCACCCCAGTGACAGCTCACGTACCTTTATTTCTGAGAGTGTATAAAGCACCGCCAAACAATCTTCATTTCCAACTTATGAAAAATCATTTATTACAGCGCTCTAATGATCAATTGATTCTAATCCACAGTAATGGTGTTACAATAAAGCGGCATAGTAAAAAAAAGGTAATAAAAATATATAAAATATATATAAAAAATATAACATAAAATAAAATAAAATAAAAATTTTGTTTTTTGAGCATCTTACGGGATTTGCAAACTTTTATCTCCTTATTAATAACTATGGACTTCAGTAATTTTTTATGCATTTGTTTTTGTTTTATATATGTTCAAAATGGTCCATAATGAATTATGAGGGTTAAAAAATTGCTAAGATATCAATAATTACAAAAAACTAAACAAGTAACACTGTAAACTGAAGTAACATTTCTCCCATAAAGCACCACCAAACAATCTTCATTTCCAACTCTTGAAAAATCATTTATTACAGTGCTCTAATGATCAATTGATTCTAATCCGCAGTAATGGTGTTACAATAAAGCAGCATTGTAACATGCATAATAAGATCAGAGACGGCGTCACACGACGAAACAGCTCTGCTATTTAAACGTGTTAGCGCACTAAAAGGTTAGAGCTCAACGCGGGTTTAGTGCTTTATTTATTGTTAAGGTGCTAAAATCGCATTAAAATACTTCTTCAGGCGGATCCCGGAAACCCTTCCCATGATGCACCGTACAGCTCCCAACGCACCGTATAGCCTTGAGGTTTTACGAGGCTGTGTAAACAGCACAGCGCTATCAGAGAAAAGAAAAAAATGAAGAATCTCCATCCAAAGCTGTCATGTGTTCGGGTTTACTGTGCAAATATCACATAATACCAGCCAGCTGCAACACTCCGGTGATGAAATTTCAGGAACTTTCTGATCTCCTGGACTCGGGATCTTTATTTTTACAGGCTTTAATAGAGACTAGGGGGTAATATCAACATGGGCAATCGTAATAAATCATATTTCTCCAACCCCGTGGTCACTAGGCTTCCTAAGAACGCGATCATTTTTTGGGGAGGAAAACAATCAATAAATAGGGTA
Source organism: Danio tinwini (assembly GCA_903798205.1). NCBI lineage: Eukaryota > Metazoa > Chordata > Actinopteri > Cypriniformes > Danionidae > Danio > Danio tinwini. Next base: position 34,718,201 of record CAIGQZ010033112.1, read on the forward strand.
ATCATAAGCAGATGCTGGGGAATGTGCTGAATCGAAGCTTTTCCATTTTTAATAGATAAAGATCTAACAATAAAGACTGCTGTGTCGGTTCATTTCAGGATCAATACGCGCTTTGTTCCCAGCGAGCAAGAGAAAAGCCCATGGTAAATATTATTCAGCTGAAACAATGAATACGGTAGCTTCCAAAGTTCAGCAAAAGCACTCAGCAAAAAGTTCACTTTTCCCCATAAATAATAATAACGGTTGCCCGGAGAGCTATAGAACGAAGGCGTGCAGGAGCATTAACAACTGATGCCAGCTGCTGGAAACCCAAACTTTTCTCCTTTATACCGTATGCACACTGCAGAAATATTATAGGAACACATTGTTAAATTTGGTTCAAATGTGCACTAGTGCTTCTGACTGAGTAAATCATAATGACTATTGCACATCATCTGATTTACAGAAGACCACCTTGTAGTAATAGTTTATCTACTGAAAAAGTCTTGACAGGCATATTTAGAACAAGAATGATGGTTTAGGGATCAATATTATAGAAACACATTGTTAGATTTGGTTGAAATGTGCACTAGTGCTTTGAGTAAAACATAATGACTAACACACATCATCTGATTTACAGAAGACCACCTTGTAGTAATAGTTTATCTACTGAAAAATTCTT
>CAIGQZ010033112.1:34759022-34772021 GCA_903798205.1 Danio tinwini
CTCCACCCTAAAGGAGAGATAACTCCGCTCTAAATTACTGATATCCCGCCCTAAATGACTAATAGCCCTGCCCTAACTGACTGATAGCTCTGTTAAAGGACTAATATATCTGCCTAAAGCACTGATAGCTTTACTCTAAGGGAGAGTAAGCTCTACCCTAAGGGAGAGATAGCTCCACCCTAAATTACTGATATCCCTGCCCTAAATGACTAATAGCCCCACCCTAAATGACTGATAGCTGTGCTAAAAGACTGATATCTCCGCACTAAAACACTGATAGCTCCACCCTAAAGGAGAGATAACCCCGCACTAAAATTACTGATATCCCCACCCTAAGGCACTGATAGCCCAACCCTGAGGCTTATAGCTCTGCCCTAAGGCACTGACAGCCCAACTCTAAAGGACTAATAGCCCCGCCCTAAGACACTGATAGCCCCACATTAAAAGTCTGATACCTCTGCTCTAAATGACTGGTAGTCCCACCTGGTAGTCCCACCCTAAAGACTGATAGCTCCACTCTAAAGAAGATATAACCCCGCCCAAAATTACTGATATCCCTGCCCAAAACACTGACAGCTCTGCCCTAAAGGACCGACAGGCCAGCCCTAAATGACTGATAACCCACTCTAAAAGATTGATACCTCCTAAATGACTTACAGCCCCACCCTAAAGGACTGATAGGCCTGCAACAAATGACTAATAACCCTGCCCTAAACGACTGATAGCCCCACCCTAAAGGACTGATAGCCCACCCTAAAGAACTGATAGCCCCACCCTAAAGGAGAGATTACTCTGCCCTAAATTACTGATATCCCCGCCCTTAATAACTGATAGCCCCACCTTAAAAGATTGATATCCCCGCCATAAGGCACTGATAGCCCAACCATAAAGGACTGATAGCCCTGCCCTAAAGCACTGAAAGCTCCACCCTAAAGAAGAGATGACTCCACCTTAAATTACTGATATCCCCACCCTGCCCTAAATGGCCGATAGCTCTGTGTTAAAGGACTGGTATCTCTGCTCTAAAGCACTGATAACTCCACCCTAAATGAGAGACAACTCCACCCCAAATTACTGATATCCCCGCCCTAAATGTCTGATAGCTCTGCGCTAAAGGACTGATATCTCCGCCCTAAAGCACTGATAGCTCCACCCTGAAGGAGAGATAACCCCGCACTAAATTACTGATATCCCCGCCATAAGGCACTAATAGCCCCGCCCTAAAGCCTGTTTCACACCGCAAGCGTGAGTATGTTTTTTCGGCGTCCATGTTTCAGCTTTCATAGCGCATACAGAAGCAGCCGGTCAGTGTGAGGCGTGAGCATCGCTAAAGCAGCAGTGCTGCGATGAGTCTATTTTTGCTGAGCTGCTCACGATCAATTAAAGTGACAGTGCACTGACAATGACCAAAAACACATTGAATGACAGTAAAAAGTAGCAATTTTACTCAATAAATGCATCAACAATGTCCACTGATTTTTATAGATTCAATCAAATGAACCTAAACGATTAAAAACGGCAACAAATATTTATTTGGGCCCAATCTACAAGCCAAAATTTTAATACAATGTCACTATTAGTTTTGCTTAAGTTATACACTACTTTGATCATGTGTATATATCATTATAACTATATTGTATAAATATTTATATAACTATAGGCCTACATTGTTTCCAGTGAAGACTTAGAGAAACTTGTTCATGCTTTTATCAGCAGCAGGGTGGATTACTGTAACGGCCTCCTCACGGGCCTTCCCAAAAAGACAGTCAGAGAGTTGCAGCTCATCCAGAATGCTGCGGCCAGGATTCTGACAAGAAGTAGGAAATCAGAGCACATCACACCTGTCCTCAGGTCTTTACACTGGCTTCCAGTTACATTCAGAATAGATTTTAAAGTATTATTACTTGTCTATAAATCACTAAATGGTCTAGGACCTCAATACATTACAGATATGCTGACTGAATACAAACCTAATAGGTCACTCCGATCTCTAGGATCATATAAACTAGAAATTCCAAGAGTTCAGTCAAAGCAGGGTGAATCAGCTTTCAGCTACTAACAGCGCCCCTCGCTACTGGAATCAGCTTCCAGAAATTATCAGATGTGCTCCAACATTAGGCACATTCAAATCCAGACTGAACACACATCTGTTTAGCTGTGCCTTTACTGAATGAGCACTGTGCTACGTCCGACAGATCGCACTATTGTTCTTTTCTTTTTATTCTTTTATAACCCATTTTAACACATTTTTATCTGTTTTTAATCATTCTTATTATTAGCTTTTTTATTTTCTTATACTTGTCTTTTTATTCTTGTTTATGTAAAGCACTTTGAATTGCCACTGTGTATGAAATGTGCTATATAAATAAACTTTTATTTATATTTTTACCTTGCCTTGCCTTACATCATCCTGACAATCAAAAACAAACTGACATGGACATGGTCTTCTGACCGAGCGCACCTGAAAAGACATAAATGACCCTCCTCAGAGCGTGAGAAGCATACAGCTCTTTAGGATCTATATAATTTGTAAAATAAAGACTTGCAGGTTAAGGAAACAGCATAGGAGGAAGCTTCCACAGGCCTTGGTGCAGATGAAAAGAAAAAAAGGTTTATATAGATAGGTAACTAGATAGAATAGACAGAGATAGATTGATCTGTGCAGCAGTTGCCAATGAGCTGCGCGCTGCCGACGCAGCTGGTGTGAAAAGCAAATGCCTGCGTGCTGCTTCTGCTCTCTATATGCGCTGCGCACGCCCTGCCCTAAATGACTGATAGCCCCACCCCAAAGGTATTCCATGTGAACAGAAATTTACAAAAAAAAAGTCATTAGAAAGCAATGAAGGTATTAGTATTTGATTAAATATTATGAGGGCAAATACATTTTTTTTCAAAAAACTAAAGTGCACAGATACATTGTTTATACCAAGTTCTTTAATACAAAAATATAAATATAAAAGGCAGATGAATATTTTTTTTTTATTTAATGATGACTTAAATGCAAATTCATGGTAAGTATTTAAATTTGTAATTATAAGGAGAAATGCACATTTTTAGATGATCATTTACACGTTGCTCCAATTAAGCATGCAGCTTTTGGAACACAAAAGGATGATAAAAAAAATAGAGGTCACAGCTGTGATCTAAAAACTAGTCCATACAACTAATATGTGCACTGCACTACATATTTCAAGATGATTCTTAGTGGAGTTTGCCAGATATGATCTCTGCAAAAACGTGCATATTGTAAAAGATTTGTTGAAAAGTCAAATCTAGAAAGGTTTACTGTTCAAAATGCTGCGTTTGGTAAGCAATATTTTTATTCATCCCTTTTTTTTCATCATTTATTTGATGAATAATACAGTAAACAAAAGAAGAACACCCATACACTCTCATTCACTCACATACACTACAGCCAATCTAGTTTATTCAATGCACCTATAGCGCGTGTTTGGACTGTGGGGGAAAGAAACCTGGAAGAAACCCACACAACACGGGGACCCAGCCAGGACTTGAATCAGCGACCCTCTTGCTGTGAGGCGACAGTGCTAATAACCAGAGCCACCATGTCACCCTACCACAGTTGTTACAATCCAAAAAAAAAAAAAACTTTTAAAACCACATTTTAATTTTGTGTAAGAAACAAGGATTGATTATCAAAGTCTCTATAAACTGCCTTTATACTAAATCCTGATTGAGGGGAGAAATAAATTATATCTTGCTCCTGATAAAACTAAAAGCATATGAAATAAGGCAAGCAAATGATTATTTTTCTCCCCTTTAAGAAGTGCAAATATTCTATAAAAGCTCTCTCTTTCAAAAAAAAAAAAAATGTTTGAGTGAAAAGTTTGGGTTTGCTAAGATTTTCATATAGTCTCATCAAGATTGCATTCATTGATTAAAATAAATTAAAAACAGTAAAACTGTGAATGCATGTCAGATGCTGTGACTCATCATGATTCCTTTCAAAGAAACAGATCACCCAAAAATGAAATAGCTGTCCTCATTTACATTTTCAATATCTGTGTGCAGTTTTCTGTAACATGAGACGGATTCTTTGCTTTTTTTTTTTATTTTTACCACATACAGCAATAGGGTTTGTGAAGACTACAGCTGCTAAAATCCAAAAACTAGTCCATGCAACTAGCATGTGCAATGCCCTACATACCATATTCTAAGTGTTTTTCATCCACATGCTAATTTAGTGCAATGACAAAATGGGAGGAAAAAAAACTTTGTTCTTATTGCAAAAAGTACTCTATACAAATTAAAATTTCATCAAAAAGCTGAAACATCATGAAATGATGTCAATATGGTTGTCACGATACCGGAATTTGTTATCAATCGATACTGAAACTTAAAAAAAAAATGTCCATTTCCCGCTAACACTGGCTGTTGAGCACATTCTTAAACAGTGCTGATTTGCCATTGTGTTCACATGCTCAGAAAGGACTGTGATTGGCCATTGAGGTAATCAGTTCACCAAAGTCACCGCTGTTTACTGAGTGTAAACACAGATACAGGAACACTGGAGCATATAAAATATCAGACAATAAAATATTATTGTCTGAAGAAATAGGTTACTGTGAATAATGGGAGAGCAAAACAAATTAGTCGACTAAGCGTTGATTTGGTGAACATTACACTGACGTGACTGCATTATGTGTACTGTTGGTTGCCAAGTTACCAATACTACAGTCAGCGGCTCTAAAAACTGGAAAACACCCCAAAAATGAATATATTATTTTCAATTAAAATAAAAAACCCCATCAAACTATTGAATGGTAATGTCTTGAAGAAAAAACATGTCATAAAGCCTGATTAAAACCTGAGCCTTGTAACCCGCAAATGAAACAATCGAGCATAACATTGCGTTTGATTACACCGAGAATTAAATGAGCTTCAATTACGCTCTCTTGATAGAGACTTTCCACTTCTTTTCTCCAACCAATTAATCCTCTAAAATTCCATGTTGCTTTTGACAAGCACTCTACATCACTCCATTGAAAGCAATGGGGGATCCCTCAACCAAAGAGAGCGCGTCTCCCAAACCTCGTTGCCCCCGGTGACGCTGACAGAAGTCAGTAATTGCCGCGCCTCAGACGACTTCATTAAGATTAGCGACGTCTGCGCAGCTGATCTCAGAACAGCACAAACGGAGACACGTGGACCAGCTTCCTCTGCGTCTACGGGCGCTAGCATTACTGGGACCGGGCAAATATCCACATCATCCGTCATCCCGCTGTCATTAGCTGGTAATGATTTGATTATTTTGCAGATGAATCGTGATATAAATCTCTTTCACAAGCACTTCCTGGGCGAATTAATCAAAAAGTGTTTGAGTAGAGCTGACAGAGAAAAGAAAGGAAATGTTTGATGTCTGAATTAAGAATTGCATGCGGTTGATTTGAACTTAATACAGTTTAAGGGGTCATAAAAACATTTTTTTTTAACCTGAAGGCCAGTTTTAACATACAGTTGAAGCCAGAATTATTAGTCCTTCTGAATTTTTTTTCCCCAATTTCTGTTTCAAGAGTTCACACTTAGCTGATGATTGATTATAAAGCTTGTTTGGCATGCTGTCCTGGAAGAGAGACCTGAGCTTATAAGATCCTCAAGCCCGGGGCTCCCTCCCATTTGCAAGGCGAGAGAAGACTTTGAGCTCAGGTAGATCTTGAGAACTTCCCTGCTGTAGTAGCGAATGAACAGATTGGGATTGCTCTTAAGAGATAACTACTTACTAGGAGCATGTCTATGGTGCCGATTTGGATTAGTCAATTAACTTAAGTTGCATGTTTTTGGACGGTGGGAGAAAACCGCGGAACGCGGGGGAAACCCACGTGAGCACAGGGAGAACGTGTAAACTCCGCACAGAAACGTCGGCTGACTTGGTAAGGACTATAAGCAGTGACATTCTTGCTGTGAGGCAACAGTGCTAACCGCTGGGCCACCGTGCCAAACATATAGGAAAGAAGGAGGAGTAGGGGTGGAAGGGGGGATTCTTCAAAACAAAGATGGCTGTTATACAGAACTTAGGGTATTTATAGTGGCTTAGGAATCGTCTGATTGGTGAATCATAAATTGAATAATGTGGGACCAGCTGCAAGCAATCATAAGCACGTGATCCTCTCGAAATTAGTTTATAAATAAACTTCACTTAACAGAGAGAAGCTTTTTTTCAACACATTTCTAAACATAATAGTTTTAATAATTAATTTCTAATTACAGATTATTTTACCTTTGCCATGATGATAGATATTTTTCAAGATACTAGTATTCAGCTTAAAAGGACATTTAAAGGCTTAACTAGGTTAATTAGGCAAGTCATTTGTAATCGGAAAATAGGGAATCTAATAATCTAATAATATTGACCTTAAAATGTTTCTTAAAAAATTTAAAACTATTTTTATTCTAGCTGAAATAAAACAAATAAGTCTTTCTCCAAAAGAAAAAAATATATTATATGAAATACTGTGAAAAATTCCATGCTCTGTTAAACATCATTTGGGAAATATTTGAAAAAGAAAAAAATAAATCACTGTGTATGATCAATATTCAATTTTAATGATCATTATTTTTATTTTTTTTATGTTTAATTAATAAAAATATGTGTAACACTTTAATTTAAGTAATAATTCTCACTATTAACTAGTGGCTTATTATACACTACATACTATTAAGATATTGATTGCTTATTAGTCCTCATATTGTGTATGATCTTATTCTACATTATACCAATCCTAAACCTACTACCTTAAAACCTATTAATAAGCAGCAACTTACAGGTTTGTCGAGCTAAAAGTCATTGTTAAGGTTTTTTAATACAGAGAATTTTATCTTAATATAAAGTTACCAAAACATTATTTTCTTACCTTATAAGCATACATATCTAGTCAATATTCTGCAAAAAATAAATTTGTTGTGTGTCTTAAAGGAAAAAAAAACATCATCTTAATTATCCATTATTAAATTTTGCTGTCAAATCTAAAAATATTACTTTAATTTTCCCATCTTCAATAACTGCATCACATTACGGCAGCTTCACAAAACATTTCTGGCTCAAATGTTATGCACAAACTGTTCATGTAAACAATAAATTCTTATGATGTTCTACAAACACTTTTTTTTTCCCATTCATTTTCTTTTGGCTTAGTCTCTTTACTCACCAAGGGTCGTCACAGCAGAATGAACAGCCAACTTATCCAACATATGTTTTACACAGAGGATGCCCTTGCAGCTGCAAACCAGTACTGGAAAACACCCAAACACACTCATTCACACACATACACTATGGATAATTTAGTTTATTCAAATCCACACGCATGTGTTTGGACAGTGGGGGAAACTGGAGCACCCTGAGGAAACCCACATCAACACGGGGAGAACATGCAAACTCCACACAGAAATGCCAACTGACCCAGGCGGGACTACACCCAGCGACCTTCTTGCTGTGAGGTGACAGTGCTAACCACTGAGCCACCGTACCACCCACACTGCAAATTACAAGAATAAATGTAAGTATTTCAAGTTTGCAAAACATTTGCAATGCTTTAGGGAGTGGGCGGAGCTAAATATCTTTTGGTGCATTTTGCTCACTGATTGTTGGATTTTTTTTGTAAAGCATTATGGGTAATGTAGTTTTCCCATGTGAAAAAGCTGAAAAATATAACATGAGGCCATTCAATTATAATTTATTCATATTTTTAAAAAGCATTGTAATCTCATGAAAATCATTACAATTCAAAAGATCAGGTTTGGTTAAAAACTCTGGTCAAGGCTGCATTTATTTGATGTAAAACTAAATATAAACAGTGAAATTGAGAAATATTTAATAATTGTTTTGTTTTTTTCATTTCAAAATATTGCTAATAATTTGCAGTGCTTCAGAGAGTGGGCGTAGCTAAAGATCCCTATATGCCCTTTGCTCATCACAGCTCTCTAATTGGTGGGATTTTTGTAGAGCATTATTGGTAATGTATTCTCCCACATAGTATTCTGCTATTAAAAGTGTTTAAAGAGCCCCTATTACGGATTTTTGAAAATGACCTTCATGTAGTGTTCAACACAGCTCTAAGTGGAGTGAAATATCCAGCTAAGGCTTAAATCTGAGTGCACAGTGTTTAAAACTATTAATTCATCTATAAAAGAGTCGATTCAGAGTGCTTCAAATGAATCATTTTGATAATGAGTCTTAACCCGTTTCAGCGTGACATCGATATAAAACCTAAGCCCCGGCCAATTCTTGGGTGCGCAAACCCGGGCAAATTGAACCCCCCGCCCCTGCCCACAAACACAGTAGCAAAGAAAAAAAGGAAGACAAACACCGTAGCAGATCCCAGTTGAATCAAGTGGGTGTGCTTGGCTGGATATTATTGGAAGTGTGAGGGGAAAGTTAGTGTTATTTTTTCTACCCAAAGATGAGGCTTGAAGAGTCAGTGGTTGAGGTTTATTTTTGCAAAAATACCTCAGCATTATAGCCAGTCAGTCTTGTGCTGTGGTCCTGTCTTTTTTCTGACAAGTGTCACTTTGTTTACGGATTTAATACGTTTGTGAGCTTGCGTTCCACTGCTGTTTGTCGTTGCTATGACCACCGTCAGCTGTTCCTACACACGTGTGGCGGTAAAGTTTCAGAATAGTTGCATTAATATGTGCATTAATTCTGAATATTTGTCAATGTTTTACTTATGATTGAGAATAGAGCAATGTAATGCACTTCTGCATTGGGCTCACACATACCTGCCAAGATTTGGGGTGGGGGGGGGGGGGGGCCGGGGGTGAGGTGTCTGAATAACACTGTTGAGAACCAGGTACTGTGTACTGTGGTGTTAGTAACTACTATGAATCGTGTTTCGGGCCGCCACTGCTATCGAATCCTATACCAATGATGGCGACCCGGGAATTTCACAGATCGTACCAAAATTTAAATTATGGGAGTTTTCCAGGATAAATGATGAAATGGGAGCGTGGCGGGAGATGGGTATGAAATACAGGAGACTCTCAGGAAAAACATACCTGTTGGCAGGTATGCTCACACATACACTATGCACTCTGAGTCCTTCAATATTGTTGATAAGCCGTGGTGGGCCTTTCACTCAGTCAACCAATCACAACAGACTGTCATCCAATCAGCGCAGCTTAGCTTTGCGCTAAGGAGGGGTTTGGGAACAAATGCATCGCTGAATGAATCATATGGGAGTCGCTGGGATAATTATGTAAAAATAAATGCAGATTATAAGACAATGAAAGTGTTTTTTGACCTTGCATGCATATCAGACTGTTGTTGGAGACCCCCAAAACCAAAATATGACCCTTTTTAATGTATTATAGGGGCTCTTTAAAACAGTGTTTCCCAATCCTGTTCCTGAAGGCACACTAACAGTACACATGGTTTACCTCTCCCTAATCAAACACACCTAAATCAACTCATCAGAACATTAGAAGAAACTCCAAAACCTAAAGTTAATGGGTCAGATAAGGGAGACATCCAAAATATGTATTGGTGGTGTGCCTTCAGGAACATGGTTGGGAAACAATGGTTTAAAAAAAGAAGTTGAATTCATGTTAACAGATGGGTTCAGCAAATGCATATACACTCAATTAGCATCTTGGGAGATCACAAGAGGTTTGTCACTGAAGGTTTTTTTTCTGTAATTGTTAAAGTGCATGTTTTAGTAGAGAACATGTATGGAGACTTTACTTATGGAACCCAGCTGTTGCGCTCTATAGTAGCATAATTAGCATATCATTTAAGCAAATGAGAAAATTATGCTTCTAAGAATGGTTTCCGGAAACCCTAAAAAAGCTGTTTTTAATCATACAAAGTTTTATCTTAATATATCAATTTGATTCCTCATAATATGACCCACTTCTAAACACATAGGAAAATGACTATGGAAAATGAAGATAACAGGCCATACACATGTGCACCCTATCTTTAAATTTTAAAAAAGCTTTTTTAATCCAGCATGACTAACCATTAACTCAGATGAGTACATATACTGTAATTATGAGTAAGAAAAACCACAAAAGCAACCCAACTGCTGCAGGCCGATTATAGCAAATGTCAGATAGATGAAACACAATCTTGCTTTGGTTACCACTGACAGAAAAAAAAATTACAAATATAGTAGCAACTCATGCATTCCACACACTGTAAAAAAGGCTGAGCTCTACACAATCGATTTGAGACAACATGTAAAAATTAATGTACTAGTTTTTACAAATTTAGGTGAATTAAACATAAAACATTTAAGTTGTTTCCAAATAAGTCATTTTACATAAGTAGTTATGCAGCAAACATAATTTTTTGAGTGCACACCTATAGCCAACTCAGGCTCATTCTGAAAGCGTAGCCTTATATATATTTCTGGAGAGCAGCAAAAAACATTCAAGAAGCTATGTTTTTTACAGTTTTTGTTTTCGCGAATGTATCAAAGGCCGCTGTGTACGTTTTTTCAGATCTCAAATTTCTCTCGCGAGTGCCATTCGAGCCTGCTGTTCTCATGTAAATCCACCAGAGGCCACTGTCAACTGACTGACCGACTGACTGACTGACTGACCAATACTCCCACCCACCACCTCCTTAAACCCAATCGATAGTGTTTTAAAAAAGCACCATCTGACCAGCGCAAACCACCTTCCCAAAACCCAACCGACAGTGTTTTAAAAAGCAATCCAGAAAAAGAAAAGCCCCCTGATTTTTACATTTTCAGATTTTACAACATTCTCACCCTGTTATTAACATTTTCAAAGTTTTATTTGTTGTTATTTCAAACATACAGAGCATTATTGTAAAGTGTTTATTATTGTGGTCATACTTTAGTTTAAGGTGCAATCCTTGCTACACTCAAAAATTGACATATGCTGTTTGTTCAAGCTACTTATTTAAAATGAGCTGAAACAATTCTTGAGGTTTTTTTTTGGTGACTTCCTTTTCTAAACTCAATTACTTGTGTAATTGATTGTTTCTTGTGAAATCCATTGTGTGGAACCCAGCATTTTAGGAACCCAGCATTTTAAACAGTCCATTAACAAATCATTACCTATGACTTTTACCTCAATAAACTACTAGTTTGCTACATATTAATAGTTAGGGTTAGTTATTGTGTACGATTAGGGATGTGGAATAAGATCATGCTGAAGATGTATGTTATACAGTGCATCCGGAAAGTATTCATAGAGCTTCACTTTTTCCACATTTTTTTATATGTTAGAGCCTTATTCCTAAATGGATTAAATTTATTCCTCAACATTCTACACACAATACCCCATAACGACAATGTGAAGACAATGTGTTGCAAATTTGTTAAAAATAAAAAGCTGAAAAATCACATGTACATCAGTGATGCACCTGGTGATGAGCGGTGCCTGGTTTTCTCCAAACCTAACGCCTGACATTCAGTCCAAAGAGTTCAATTTTAGTCTCATCAGACCAGAGAATTTAGTTTCTTATGGTCTGAGAGTCCTTCAGATGCCTTTTGGCAAATTCCAGACGGGGAGTGGCTTCTGTCTGGCCACTCTACCATACAGGCCTGATTGGTGGATTGCTGCACAGATGGTTGTCCTTCTGTAAGGTTCTCCTCTCTCCACAGAAGAATGCTGGAGCTCAGACAGAGTGACCATCAGGTCATTAATCACCTCCCTGACTAAGGCCCTTCTCCCCCGATCACTCAGCTTAGATGGCCGGCCAGCTCTAGGAAGAGTCCTGGTGGTTCCAAACATCTTCCACTTACGGATGATGGAGGCCACTGTGCTCATTGAAACTTTCAGAGCAGTAGAATTTTTTCTGTAACCTTCCCCAGCCTTGTGCCTCAAGACAATCCTGTCTCGGAGGTCTACAGACAATTCCTTTGTCTTCATGCTTGGTTTGTACTTTGACATGCACTGTCAACCCTGGGACCTTATATAGACAGGTGTATGACTTTTCAAATCATGTCAAATCAACTGAATTGACCACAGGTGAACTCCAATGAAGCTGCTGAAACATCTCAAGAATGATCAGTGGAAACAGAATGTAGCTGAGCTCAATTTAGAGCTTCACAGCAAAGGCTGTGAATACATATTAACGTGATTTTTCTGCTTTTTTTATTTTTAAAAAAATTTGCAACAATTTCAAAAACTATTTTTTCACATTGTCATTATGGGGGATTGTGTGTAGAATGTTGAGGAAATAAATTAATTTAATCCATTTTGGAATAAGGCTGTAACATAAAGAAATGGGGAAAAATGAAGCGCTATGAATACTTTCCGGATGCACTGTAAATACACCTAAACAGCCAATATTAATAATAGGCAAGTAATAAAAGCCATTAGTTAATAGTGAGAACTCAAACTAAAGTGTTATCATTATTAAGTAGCAAATACATTTTAGTAAAGGTATTTACAATGTTAAATTGTTACAAATTATTTCTATTTGAACTTTCTATTGATCACATAAATATGTATGACATTTTTAACATCGATAGTAAAAACATTTCATGAGGAGCGAATGTAGAATTATTTATTATTTCTAAAATATAATTAGTTTATTTAAATGCTGGGCAAAGATTAATCACATCCAAAATAAAATTTGTTTTGACTTAAGAAATATATAACACACACACATTCATATTAAGTATATATGATACACACACAGGCAACACGGTGGTGCAGTGGGTAGTGCTGTAGCCTCACAGCAAGAAGGTTGCTGGTTCAAGCCCCAGCTGGGTCAGTTGGCATTTCTGTATGGAGCTTGCATTTTCTTCCATGTGGGCGTGGGTTTCCTCCGGGCGCTCCGGTTTCCCCCACAGTCCAAACACATGCACTTTATGTGAATTGAATAAGCTAAATTGGCCACAGTGTATGTGTGGGTGTGAATGCAAGAGTTTATGGGTGTTTCCCAGTGCTGGATTGCAGCTGGATGCTGTGTAAAACATATCCTGTTGCCCTAACATCTGTGGCCATGAAGTCATTTGAAAGACTGGTGCTAGCTTATCTGAAGGACATCACTGGACCTTTGCT
>CAIGQZ010033112.1:34808823-34830274 GCA_903798205.1 Danio tinwini
ATATATATATATATATATATATATATACACACAGACTGTTGTAATAGAAACTTTCTTGTGCATTATTCCAGCATTTAATAAGCATTTCTGAATGACTCTGAGACACTGAAGTAACGTAATGACAAAAGTTTTTAAACACGAGAATAATTAATATTTTAAACATGAAAACAATTACTTTAAATCAAAAATAATATTTAAAGACCTTATATATATATATATTGGCCAAATAATTGCAGCCTTAGTTAAAGGCATTAAACAAACCCATTAACCAGGAATTGAATGCGTTATCACAAAATCGCTGCGGTAATCTGGACATTAAGGCTTTAACGTGTTTGAGAAAACCACCAGGAAAACCCACTCAAAGCAGAGAAGCTGCCTCTGCCCTCCTAAACCATGTGAAGGTGGACTAAATTTAATTACAGCCTCTATAAAATCCATTTGGCAAATATTTCAAGGTACAGCACAAGCCCAGAAATTGCAAACAGGACTGGCAAGCTCACACAGCGGCTGATGGTGAGTGACAGTAATCCATGAAGAGAAGAACCAAATTACCGCGTTTATTCCCAACCCTGTTTCCTATTCTGTGATGCATTTTTTCCCCTTTTACTTATAAAAAAAAACTAACAAAAAAAAGACAGAGAGAGAAAACACATCTGCTGAGCAAATATTTCAAATAATGTCTGTTTCATGTTTGTGTACTTCCATGGAAGCCAAAGCTGAGAAGCTGAGCCAGAAACACAACTGTCAGTCTTCCCGATTCACTCATTCGGGTGTTAATTCAAGACGAAACAATCAAAAAAATATATAAATAAATAAATAAAAGCAGAAAGAGAAAAGAAAGAGAAAGATTGTTTCACTCTCTCGAGCGAGTGATTGTTGTTAATTGCCATTTAGCAGTCGCTTTTTTTCTACAAAGCGTAACACCACACACAAATGAAATGTAGTTCTTTTGGGACATATGGGCACTTTGTTATTGTTCAAACGTTTGATAGGCACAAAGTCTGAAAGTGTTGTGTTTATTCGTAACAAAGAGCCTTTAATGCATCTAATAAAGCGTCACATTTGACTACATCCACTACTATTCATATGCATAACACTGGAATATATATGTGCAATTAATTGAAATCCAATTTCAATTTTGCCATCCAATTATTATAAACAAATAATAAAGTCAGTGTAATCATGTAACGTGACTTTTGGAGCATGGGATATGCTTGATATATTGAAGTTTATTACATTAATTCAAGTTATTAAACCCTCATTCTGAAAATGTAGCCCTATATTAATTTCTGGAGATCGCAAATTATGTAGCCAGAGGTACGTATGAGCGCTACACGTATAAAACGAACGCTACACTGCGGTATTACGCTATTCCTTTTCGCGTTTACCAGCTGACCGCTTACCTCCATATAGACGGCTTTCCCACTGTTATCAGTTTATCCAGTGAGCTCACCATGCATATCGGTGGACTTGAGACGCAGAGAGAGTTGACCACAAGGTTCGAGTTTGGTGAAAACGGTTCCAGAAAGCAGGTAAGATAAAAACAAAAGCCCCAAAAAATTAAATAAACAAGTGAATAACAGGGTGAGAATGTGGTAAAATCTGAAAATGTGGTAAAAATCAGAGGAGAGCTTTTCTTTTTCTGGATTGCTGATTGTTGGGTTTAGGAAAGTGAGTGGGTCAATCGGTGCTTTTAAAAACACTATTGGTTGGGTTTAGGGAAGGTGGAGGGTGAGTCTACGCGAGAACAGCAGGCGAGAATGGCACTTGTGAGACAAATTTGAGATCTCACAAAGCATACACAGTGGCTTCTAGTGGATTTGCGTAAACAAAATCTGCAAAAAAAAATTACCTCCTGGGACGTATTTGGCGCTCTCCAGAAATGTATATAGCGGTACTTTTTCAGAATGAGCCTGGGTTGGCCAAACACATATTTTTACTTGCCTCATTAAAAAAATATATAATTTAGTTATTTCTAAACAGCATATTTAAAATTGTGTCAAAACAAGCAAACTCTATAGTTGACATTTTTCAACATAACAAATAAATCAACATAAAAAAAGTAGTTAAAACTATACTAAACTAAGGCCAGGCTCATGTATACATGGGTATATGTATGAGTTTTTCTTGCTTTCATAAAAAAAATAAAAAAACTCTGTTTACATGAATACACAAAAATGTGATGTATGTTAAGTGCACGCCAAACTAGCAGACAGCAATAATGACACTTTTTTGCCGGGTTCACACCAAACAGGGAATTAAGTATTTTCATGAGCATGTTGCATACAAGTCAATGCAAGCATCAAAACAGGTGAATTACCATCCCACGGTGCAAACGACAAAAGGTTTACACACTAGGGGTGCAACAGTTCAATCTACTCAATTGTATGTATCACGGTTGTAAAGTCACGGTTTCAGTACAGTTTGTGCTTTGCTTAAAAAAATGCCTACAGAACAATTCAAAGAACAATAAACCTATTTACTGGGGAACAAACACCTGACAATGCAACAGCTTCACACACGACTTTAGATTTGCATGTTCTCGCATTCATTAAATAAAAGTAGGGCATTTAGAAAACTGTGTTCAAATAAACTGCTTAAGAAAATAAAGAGAAAAAGCTTAAATTTCCCATTTTTCAATTTTACATCTTGACTCAACAGTCTCAACCAATTATGCAGATAATAATTATGTCAACACATCTTAATAATTGAGCACTTATAAAGTATTGATTACTTTTGTTTACATTATGCTTGCATTACCAAGGCAACAGCGCATTTTTATTAGTAATTTCTTTATGATTTTATTATGATTCGTTTCGCTTCGTTTCCCTTAGCACCATCCTAGTGAATGAAACTTAAGAATTAAGCCAAATGCTCTCTCTTTGCTTAATTCAGCAGGAACAGTCAGTCGAGAAGAACACCGTTTTTACGAATGGCAGGTAAAAAAAAGTGAAAAGCAGGAGTGATCGGGTGTGGAAGTATGTTCGTGTCCGTATGGGAAGTTTCTGGGTGTAGACACAAACCTCAATCGACCTGTTAGGCCCAATCCCAATTCTACCCCTTAACCCTTTCCCTTACCCCTACCGATTGTTTTGCGCATTCACGTCAAGGGGTGTCCCAATTCTCTTTAGCTTGAAGGCGTAGGGCTAAGGGCAAGGGGTATACACCCCTTCGAACAAAGATTTTTAGGATTTTTAGGTTTCCCAGAATACACCTGATACAACGGTAGTATTGCTGAACCTGGAAGTAAGGAGATTTTTGTCATTATTTTTGTCATTATTATGACTTTTTATGACAAACAAACACGTTATAATATATTCATAACCGCATTCATGTTTTACCGTCATGCTTATTAAAAAAAACACACAAAAAAAACCCGCTAAATTTCGCGATCTATAATCCCTAATAATAACTCCTGTACAGCAGTCCTACAACATTCTGACACTCGATGACACTCGAATACCCTGTCAGAAAAGTCTAGTGGCTGAGAATGAGCCTTTTACAGTGTCTGGGATAATATTAATGTTGTTTTTGATTGTTTACATAAATGAATATGGCCACTGTGTAAATACACAGAATAGTTATGATCTTATTGCCACATTAGATCGTTATGATAACATAATCTATGCCTTCAGTGATTTCCTGAAGATAAATACCAAAAAATAACACAACTGGAATAACTACAGCAGTCGTGATCATCTGATCTCATATGAAGCAAGAAATCTCGATGACTTATGATGATGTGTGCAGGTGTTGAAGTGCTGTCCCAATTCTTAGGGGTAAGTTTTGAAGCCCTTCCCCTTAACCCTCGGTTGTAAGGGCCAAGGGGAAGGGCAAGGGGAAGGGGTTCAAAAATAGATTTGGGATTGGGCCTTAGTGACCACTGATCTAGGCTATCTTTGCAACAACAACAAAAAATGACATTGGTTATGGTTTTGTGTCTGTCTGAATTTATATTGAGTGTCTGTTGAAATGCTGACAGCAATGCACTGTGATTTAGTCTCTCCTTTACTTGCCATGCTGAAACCCACAGAAACTTCACACACACGCCGACACGTGAGGAAACGTGATGTCAACAACAGATTTAAGAGGGGATTGGACAGATCTTTGCACGTGCAAAGGATGGAAAAGGTAATTGGAAGCATACAAAAGCAGTTGTTAAGGTAGTTTTTATTAACAAACCAATATTAATAATGCATGTTCTGAACGATGGAAGAACAACGGGACGATACGCTTTTTTACCAAGAAGTAAACGCAATGCGTTAGCCTTGAATGTTCGGAAATGTGTCTCATTTGTGTATTCCGCGTTTGGTTGAACTTAGCCGTGTTAGCCAATCAGAAAGGAGAAAACAGCGCACATGCTGACAACATGAGGTGAAAGCTCCAGTTTTAATGTCCATACAACCACACTGTACTCAGAGTTTAGGAAAATCCTTACCCTGGCTGAAGTTTTCAAAAAGTTTTGGTTTCAGTCACCTGGTACTCCGTTTTCATGTGGACAAACAGCTAAACCACAGTTTTGAGATCTCAATTTTCTCTCGCGAGTGTCATTCGCACCTGCTGTTCATGCATAAACCCACCAGAGGCCGCTGTCGACTGACTGAATGACTGACCAATCAACCGACCCACCCTCCTTATCGTGGTCAACTCCTCTCTGCATCTCAAGTCCTCAGACGTACATGGCGAGCTAAAAGGACAAACTGGTTACAGCGAGAAAGCTGTCCATATGGAGGTAAGCGGTCAGCTGGTAAACGCGAAAAGGAATGGCATCATACTGCCCCGTAGTGTTCATTTAAAAAATAAATGCAGCCATACATACCTCTGGCTACATAATTCACGGTCTCCAGAAACATATATAGGGCTACATTTTCAGAATGAGCCTACTGTATGTTGGGCCTAAATGTAAATGCGTAAATTGCTGCACTATGAAACAGATTCATTTCAATGGCGTCCATCGTGCAAGGGTGGATTGTTGCTGTGGCAACTAAAGTGCAAGATCAGCAGAGCGCACCGTCAACTAACTTGTGTAAGCTTTACAGTCAAATTTCAAAATAGCTCAATATCTCTCTTATGTGTACGTATACTTAACTATGCATGAACATGCTCAACATTAAACAAAGTCCACTCAAATAACGCAATAGCCACTCAAATAATATATATATAATATATATATATATAATTGTTATAGGCATGCAACAACATGAATCTTTTGGGCTGAAAATAATTTTTTGCAATAATTGTAATAATGGGGTGATGCAGTGGCACAGTAGGTATCACAC
This sequence comes from Danio tinwini, assembly GCA_903798205.1. Taxonomy (NCBI): domain Eukaryota; kingdom Metazoa; phylum Chordata; class Actinopteri; order Cypriniformes; family Danionidae; genus Danio; species Danio tinwini. Next base: position 34,814,103 of record CAIGQZ010033112.1, read on the forward strand.
TGTCGCCTCACAGCAAAAAGGTCGCTGGTTCGAGCCTCGGCTGGGTCAATTGGTGTTTCTGTGTGGAGTTTGCATTTTCTCCCTGTGTTCACCAAGAAGAAGCCAAAAAGAAAATGAATGAATGAATAAATTGTAATAATTATGTATTATTTCATTAGATCATATAAAGTAATTTTGTAATTACTTAAAAGTTTTGTGACTTTTTAATTTTAACTTCATAACTTAATTTTATATTTTATTTATTTATATATATTTATACAGATTTTTTTACAGATTTATACTGTAAAACCCAACAGTCAACTTTATCAAATGAAATAAGTGTAGTTAAGTCAAAATGTACTGAAAGTTAATTCTACTCATTTAAAAAGAGTTTTGAACTCAGTGATGAAGGTAATGAGTTATTCCTCGAGTTGCTTTAACTTATTGGGTTTTACAGTACTCAGCTGATTTGAGTTTTCTTAATTTATTGGGTTTCACTGTGCTCAAATAGCTTTGCTTATATGTTATTATACATTTTTGTATAATATTATATTTTAAAGATATATATATACATACATATAACATTTTTACTTTACAATATTCAATATATATATATATATATATTCAGAAATTATGCTTTATTTTTGAGCTCCTATTGTCTGACTGCTTCCAAACAGGTTTCCGCTCTAAATGGTATCTGCATAATAATCTGAGATACAAAAATCTTCGCTGTCATCTTAAATATTACTAGTGTGACCACACGTGCAGTAAGCTGCATTACAAATACCGTTAGCATGCCACACTTTCCATTATGCAACATTGTCTGTTCTGAACAAAAGGCACATATCGAAGACAAAAGTTTACCAAAAAACACAAAATCCCCCACATGAGCCGACTCGACGCTCGCTCCACACGGGTGATCTCACAGCCAGGTGAGGATGAAAACAGCAGAGCGTGGCCTACTTTCTGAACGCCGTGTGTTTGTCGTCGATGTAATCTTCAGACGGGCTGAGTTGGAGTGGCGTTCTGCGAATGCACAGACAGAGGAAGACCACACAGACGAACCGGGGCTAAACATTTTACGCTTCCAACACAAGATTACATCGGCCTCACCCACGCTCCCCCACTGTGAACTCGCACGCCCAAAGCCGAAGCTAGGGGACGCATTAAACACGCTTTTGGCTGAGATTCAGGTAGCTGCATTATTCTGCATCTTGGAAGCTGCGATGCTATTATTAAACTGCCACATGCAGGAAACACAACGTGCAGTGCCCTATATTATTGTACACAATGCTGATGCCACAAACCCAGTTTGAGTTCCTGCTATGCATCTTTTGTTGCAGCTCACCTCATTCCCCATATTTATGACGTTTCTCGAGTCATGTCTGAACACCTGACGTGCAGCTTTGGCAGAGAGTTACAAACCAGATCATCGGCGCAGCTTTGTTTATGTTGTGGCCTACAAATGCATGCCGTTAGCAAAGGAAATCCAAAGACGCAATGAATGCTTGGGTAACAGGGGCCATCAGTAAAAAGTTCCATGCAATTCCAATTAAAATTGTTTTGATTTATTTAATTATTTTTTTATGCCATATCAGCAACATTGATTATAATCATGCAATCATATCGTTTTTTTAATATCCCATTTAAATAATGCATAAGTATTTTTTTCAGCTGTCATAAATTTACATTTCCACCATAATCACAAGTATCAGAATTTTTTTTTACATATTATGAATATTACTAGCATGTCTAGAGAGACCACACTTTTAGCAAGACATGTTTTACAACAAGGAATGTTAGCATTCAAGTTGTTCCATTATGAAATATTATTTTTGTGAACTACAGGCACATGATTTAAATGAGAATATACAATATATAATACATTTTTATGATATTTATTAATTTATAATTATGCTTTATTGCTTTACATCACTTAGTTTTAATTCTCAAAAATGCTCAGTAAACATTTCTGAGCTGTGAAGGTCACCAATAAACTGTTAACTGTTTTCAAACAGGTTTCCCACACATTATCTATCTATCTATCTATCTATCTGTCTGTCTGTCTGTCTGTCTGTCTGTCTATTCATTCATTTTCTTCATCTTAGTCCCTTTATTACAGTTTTTCTCAGTCGCTTTGGTGCATTTCTCACAACACCATTTACATTTGCACAACAGTTAATGCATTTCTTAAAACAATTAGTATAAACTGCAAAACCTAGTGGATAACCTGCAAAAGCATGTCACTTGCTCAAAATGAAGAGCTCATTCCTCAAAAGCAAGTATTCATGTCAATGAAAGTGTTAGTGTCATCAAAATGAAAAGTCCTGACACCATTGTTTATGAACAAGATGGTCAAATGGCTTTGTTATGTTTTCATTATGTAAATTTTTTCCAATGCAAAAGAGTCAGATTTTGGTGGCACATCCTGAAAATGCTCAAGACCGCACTATATACTATTTGCACAGCCATTTAAAAACTACAGTAAAGTTAGACATCACTGCATTTAGTGAGGTATCTGAGTACAAGACACTGAATATGTATGTTTAACATTTTTACTGCAGATGCTATTTACAATTCTAATTTATTCACAGCATTGTGCAAAAGAATAAACACACCCTTATTTACAACAAACATAAACTTCCTTTGGGCAGAGCTGTGCACAACTGTAAACAATATTGCAGTACATATTGGAACTGAACCTACAACATACACAGCTCTGTAAATCATTCATCAAATTGTTCAATTTAGAAGACATTTTCAGAAAAAAAGATTTAATGTTTTTTAATAAAATGAGCTTGACAGATTTTGACAACTAGTTCAACATTTTTGTATGTAATGACTCAAGTAATGAATGAGGACTTTTAGTTTTATATGGAATGACTATTCGGCATTCACAAGTTTAGTTAATTTTGACTGACATGACATAAGCAAATAATAATGTTACAAACAGCAGAGAGTTGTATGAAAGCAATTGATGCATGTCCAAAAGCATTTGCAATTTCTTGGAAGGAATGAGAAATTGCTACTATGATGTGCACAAATGACTAATTGTTTTGAGAAATGCATTAACTGTTGTGCAAATGTGAATAGTGTTGTGAGAAATGCACCAAAGCGACTGAGAAAAACTGTAATCTGGGGTCGCCACAGCGGAATAAACCGCCAACTTATCAAGCATATGTTCTACGCAGCGGATGCCCTTCAAGCTGCAACCTATTACTGGGAAACATTCATACACAGTCATTCACACTCATACACTAAGAACAATTTTAGCCGACCAAATTCGGCCTCCTTGCTGTGAGTCGATCATGCTATCCACTGTGCTACCGTGATGGCCAGTATATATATAATATATAATACATTTTTATGATGTTTAAGAAGTTATAATTATAATTCTAAGTTATAATTATTATGCTTTATTGCTTTACATCACGTTTCATTTATGAGAAGTAAAATTAAAAGTAAATAAAAATTTCTGCATTTCTGAGCTATAAAGGTCACCAAATAAACTGTTGACTGTTTCCAAACATATATAAATATATATATATTCATTTTCTTTGGCTTGGTCCCTTTATTCATCAGGGGTCACCACAGCAGAATGAACCGCCAACTTATCCAGCATATATTTTACACAGCGGATGCCTTTCCAGCCGCAACCCAGTACTGGGAAACACCCAGACTCTTACTTTCACACACACACTCATACACTACAGCCAATTTTGCTTACCCAATTCACCTATAGCACATGTCTTTGGACTGTGGTGGAAACAGGAGCACCTAGAGGACACCAGCGCCAACACGGGGAGAACCTGCAAACTCCATACAAAAATGCCAACTGACTCTGTCCAGGGCTCGAACCAGTGACCTTCTTGCTGTGAGGGGATGGTGCTAACCACTGAGCCACTGTGTCACCCATATATACTCGTTGACTAAACATTTATGTCTGTGTTGTTATATATCATTTTGTTTATTGTTTAAATCTTTAACAGAACTCAAAGTAAGGATTTTTTTTCTGCTGATCTAGATTGTTGGTCTGTCAATATTTCCACTGGCTTTACTGCCTAATGACTACAGCCCCATTGACACCCTCTGCCAATGCATTGATGAAATTAACAATTGGATGTGCCAAAACTTTCTTCAGTTAAACAAAGAGAAAATTGAAGTCATTGCGTTTGGGAACAGTGATGAAGTTCTCAAGGTGAATGCGTACCTTGGCTCTTAGGGTCAAACAACAAAAAATAAGGTCAAGAATCTTGGTGTGACTGGAGTCAGATCTGAGTTTCAATTCTCATGTCAAAGCAGTTAGTAAATCAGCGTACTATCACCCAAAAACATTGCAAGAATCAGATGCTTTGTTTCCAGTGAAGACTTAGAGAAACTTGTTCATGCTTTTATCAGCAGCAGGGTGGATTACTGTAACGACCTCCTCACTGGCCTTCCCACAAAGATGAAAAAGAAGACACAAAGAAGAAATCAGAGCACATCACACCTGTCCTCAGGTCTTTACACTGGTACTCAAAATAGATTTTAAAGTATTATTACTTGTCTATAAATCACTAAATGGCCTAGGACCTCAATACATTACAGATATGCTCACTGAATACAAACCTAATAGGTCACTCAGATCTCTAGGATCATATAAACTAGAAATTCCAAGAGTTCAGTCAAAGCAGGGTGAATCAGTTTTCAGCAACTACGCCCCTCGCTGCTGGAATCAGCTCCCAGCTAAACACATCTGTTTAGCTGTGCCTTTACTGAATGAGCACTGTGCTACGTCCCACAGATCGCACTATTGTGTTTTTCTCTTCTTTTATAACCTGTTTTTAAACACATTTTAATCTGTTTTTAATCATTTTTATTATTTGTTTTTTTATTTTCTTTCTTTTCTTTTATTCCTGTTTATGTACACCCCTTTAAATTGCCACAGTGTATGAAATGTGCTATATAAATAAATTTGCCCTGCCTTGCCTTGCCTTACTGTAAAAAGAAATGTGGTTTCCATTTTAGTAGCATATTCTACATGGAGTGCAGAATTATTAGGCAAATGAGTATTTTGACCACATCATCCTCTTTATGCATGTTGTCTTACTCCAAGCTGTATAGGCTCGAAAGCCTACTACCAATTAAACATATTAGGTGATGTGCATCTCTGTAATGAGAAGGGGTGTGGTCTAATGCATCAACACCCTATATCAGGTGTGCATAATTATTAGGCAACTTCCTTTCCTTTGGCAAAATGGTCAAAAGAAGGACTTGACAGGCTCAGAAAAGCCAAAAATAGTGAGATATCTTGCAGAGGGATGCAGCACTCTTAAAATTGCCAAGCTTCTGAAGCGTGATCATCGAACAATCAAGCATTTCATTCAAAATAGTCAACAGGGTCGCAAGAAGCGTGTGGAAAAACCAAGGCACAAAATAACTGCACATGAACTGAGAAAAGTCAAGCGTGCAGCTGCCAAGATGCCACTTGCCACCAGTTTTGCCATATTTCAGAGCTGCAACATCACTGGAGAGCCCAAAAGCACAAGGTGTGCAATACTCAGAGACATGGCCAAGGAAAGAAAGGCTGAAAAACGACCACCACTGAACAAGACACACAAGCTGAAATGTCAAGACTGGGCCAAGAAATATCTCAAGACTTCAAGATTCTCTCAAGATTTTTCTAAGGGTTTATGGACTGATGAAATTAGAGTGAGTCTTGATGGGCCAGATGGATGGGCCCATGGCTGGATCGGTAAACGGCAGAGCGCTCCAGTCCGACTCAGACACCAGCAAGGTGGAGGTGGAGTACTGGTTTGGGCTGGTATCATCAAAGATGAGCTTGTGGGGCCTTTTGGGGTTGAGGATGGAGTCAAGCTCAACTCCTAGTCCTACTGGGACATCTTCTTCAAGCAGTGGTACAGGAAGAAGTCTGCATCCTTCAAGAAAAACATGATTTTCATGCAGGACAATGCTCCATCACACCAAGTACTCCACAGCGTGGCTGGCAAGAAAGGGTCTAAAAGAAGAAAAACTAATGACATGGCCTCCTTGTTCACCTGATCTGAACCCCATAGAGAACCTGTGGTCCATCATCAAATGTGAGATTTACAAGGAGGGAAAACAGTACTCCTCTCTCACCAGTGTCTGGGAGGCTGTGGTTGCTGCTGTATGCAATGTTGATGGTGAACAGATCAAAACACTGACAGAATCCATGGATGGCAGGCTTTTGAGTGTCCTTGCAAAGAAAGGTGGCTATATTGGTCACTGATTTGTTTTTGTTTTGTTTTTGAATGTCAGAAATGTATATTTGTGAATGTTGAGATGTTATATTGGTTTCACTGGTGAAAATTAATAATTAAAATAAATATATATTTGTTTTTTGTTAAGTTGCCTAATAATTATGCACAGTAATAGTCACCTGCACACACAGATATCCTCCTAAAATAGCTCAAACTAAAAACTACTTCCAAAAATATTCAGCTTTGATATTAATGACTTTTTGGGGTTTATTGAAAACATGGTTGTTGTTCAATAATAAAATTAATCCTCAAAAATACAACTTGCCTAATAATTCTGCACTCCCTGTATATCCAGTATACGTTTACATTACTGAAAATAATATTTCAGACAAAAACTTTTTTTTATTCTCCAAAGATTCTTTTTTTTTTTTGCTGACATGTATTTGTACTTGCCAGTTTTCACTGCCAATGTGTTCAAATATTTCCCAAAAAAATAATACTATGCAAAATTATGCAACATATTATATATTCAGTATACGTTTTCTTTAAAAAAAGTTACAAAAACATAACAAAAAAGGAAAGAAACTATTGTCAACTAGTAGACTTAAAATAAACTTATTATAATGCATGTTCTTTCAACTAACTTTGTTACATTCTACAAAATGTTGGGTTGTTTCAACTCATTTTGCTCATAAAAATCACCAGACATAACTAATCTCTGGGTTAAAAATACTACTTAAAAACTGAACCCAGTGATTGAGTTCCTCATTTCTTTACTCAAATTTTGGCTAAAACAATCCAACTTTTTTTTAAGGGCGTAATGTTAGCTGATAAACAATCAGCTGCACATGACTAATAAATCATAAATGTCTATTAAATATCACTAACAAACACAATGCATGCTGGCATCATTTTTTTCTACAAAAATAGCAAGTGTGAGAAATTATTTTAGAAATATTGCCTTAATATTAATACAAACACGGTGGTGCAGTGGGTAGCGCTGTTGCCTCACAGCAAGAAGGTCACTGGTTCGAGCCTCGGCTGGATCAGTTGGCATTTCTGTGTTGAGTTTGCATGTTCTCCCCGTGTTGGTGTGGGTTTCCTCTACAAGTCCAAAGACATGCGCTATAGGTGAATTGGGTAAGCTAAAATGACCATAGTGTATGTGTGTGAATGAGAGTGTATGGGTGTTTCCCAGTGATGGGTTGCAGCTGGAAGGGCATCCGCTGTGTAAAACATATGCTGGATAAGTTGGCGGTTTATTCCGCTGTGGCGAGCCCTGATTAATAAAGGGACTAGGTGAAAAGAAAATGAATGAATAAATTAATATCAATACAAACATAAATACAAAACATGTTAACATCCAACTTTTTTCCATTATAAAGCAACTTGTCAACTACAGACATACAGTATGATTCAAATGAGTATTACTACTTTAAACCTTTTCTTTTAACCTTTCTTTTCCCAAATTTGGGCTGAAACAATCCAACGCTGTCTCTAACAATTAATTAATGTTGATAAAATATTATTAACAAACACAATTTATGTAGGCACAATTTTCATGTTTTACTCCAAAATAACAAGTGTGAGAAATTATTTTAGAAACATTGCATAAATATTCATTCATTCATTTTCCTTCGACTCAGTTTCTTTACCCATCTGTCATGATCACCAGCAATCTAACCACCAGAGATCGCTGGAATACATTCACATAAACTACAAATCTGCCAGTCTATGGACTACAGATCCCTGTCATGCAATACACACACAATCACCTGCTCCAAGTCACCATTGATTAGACTCACACAGCTGAAGCTGATCAAAGACTGATTACTTGAACTATAAGTACAGCTCAAACACATACAATATTGCAGAGTCTTGGTATTGGTTTAAGTGACATTACAATGCATTTTCCTGGTTTGTTTTCCTGTGTTTTGATCCTTGCCTTGGTTATCTGTGTATTCCTGTCTGCTGCCTGCCTCTGACCATTTTCCTGCTATTTTGTCTACGACTCTGGATTGCCGTGTTTGCTCCTGTGTTGATCATTGCTTGCCTGACCATCTTGTTAATAAAACCCTGCATTTGGATCCTCACCTCCGTTGTCAGTGTCACATCCATGGTTACACCATCAATGAACCGCCAACTTATCCAGCATATGTTTTACGCAGCGGATGTCCATCCAGTTGCAACCCATTACTCCTGGGACATATTCGGTGCTCTCCAGAAATGTATATAGCAGTACATTTTCTGAACAAGCCTGGGTGGCCCACAACAACATTAAAATAGTGTAGATTAGTGTACAATGTTTTATATTTATTTTTTAGTCATCTGACATTAAAGTAACGCAATAGTTACTTTCCCTGGTAATTAGTTACTTTTATAATTATGTAACCCAGTTACTATTTGTGAGAAGTAACTAGTAATTACAACTAATTACTGTTTTAAAGGAACGTGCCCAACACTGGTTACTAGTAATTTAGTTAAAGTTACTAATAAAGATATGGTAACTAATAACCAGTGGTGGAAAAAGTACAAAAAAAATCATACTCAAGTAAAAGTACCAATACTTGCCTAAAAATTTTGTTCAAGTAGAGTAAAATTATAAAGTATGAGTAAAAAGTAGCCCTTTCTAAAGTACTCAAGAGTAGTGAGTATTATGCTGTCTAAAGCTGATGTGTTTGCACGTAAATGTTGAGCCAACATCTTAAACCAACGTCTTATATGTCATCAAATACTGATGGTATTCATCAGGTACGGCAACCAAAATCCAACGTCTGATAGATGTCATGAGGATAACATTCACACAACGTCAAGCTGTAACATCATTAGACGTTGATATTTGATTGGTTTTAGGTTGGACATTGGACATTGACCTGACGTTGGGTTCTGACGTCAACCTGATTTTCATTTCCAAACAAAAATCAAAGTCCCCATGATGTTAGGGTTCAACGTCAATCAGACGTCATGTTGACGTCCTGTGCCTGCTGGGTGTTTAAGGCCATTTCGGTCATAATGCAGTAAACATCCGCCATCTCATCAGTGACATGCATCTAAACAGTCTCTGGGTCAATGCATGTAAAGATTTTGAAAATCTTAATAGATACTTTTAATACTTCCAAACAGTTTGCTGCAATTATAAAGTGCACACGTCTTGAGGTAGTTCATTATGATGCGATTTATCTTCTACGGTGTGTGCGATTTGATTGGACAGGAATTTCAGGACAGATTTTTCTAATCCCCATGGACAAGAAATAATAAAGTAACGACTGCAGGTTGAAAGAAAGTAGTGGAGTAAAAGTACAGATACTGCACTAAAAGTGTCCTCAAGGAAAAATAAAAGTGCACATTTTTTAAAACTACTCAGTAAATTACAATTCCTGAGGAAAAACTACTTAATTACAGTCATTTGAGTATTTGTAATTAGTTACTTCATACCACTGCTAACAACCTTAAGTTTTCTGAATTTTAAAGTAATGCAATAATGTACACATTTGTAAAGCTACTTTGAAACAATAAATACTGTGAAAGGCGCTATACAAATTAACATGCATTTAATAAATAACAAAACAGGCTTATTCTGAAAACGCAGCCCTATATAAATTTCTGGAGATCGCACACTATGTAGCCATGGCTTGCATTTTGTCTTTAAAACAAACGCTACAAGGCGGTATGATGCGTTTCTTTTCACGCTTATCAGCTGACTGCTTACCTCAACATGGACGGCTTTCCCGCTGTTACCAATTTGTCCAGTAGCTCGCCATGTATGTCGGCTGACCTGAGACACAGAGAGGAGTTGACCACGACGATGGGGTTTGAGTCTGGTGAAGAACGGTTCCAGAAAGTGGGTAAGATAAAAACAAAAGCCAAAAAATAATATAAACAAGTAAATAACAGGGGGAGAATGTGGTAAAATCTGAAAACGTGGTAAAAATCAGGTGAGGGCTTTTCTGGATTGCTTTTGAAAACACTGTCAGTTGGGTTTATTGAAGTGGGTGAGCGCTGGTCAATCAGTGCTTTTGAAAATACTATTGGTTGGGATTAGGGAAGGAGAAGGGTGGGTCTGTCAATCGGTCAGTCAGTGAATCGGTCAGTCAGTCAGCGGCCTCTGGTGGATTTATGTGGGAACAGCAGACGCGAATGGCATTCGCGAAAGAAATTTGAGATCACAAAAAGCGTACACAGCAGCCTCTGGTGGATTTGCGAAAACAAAAAATGCAAAAAAAAAAAAAAACGTAGCTACTGGGACATATTTGGCACTGTCCAGAAATGTATATAGCAGTATGTTTTTAGAATGAGCCTGGGTTGCCCACAATAACATAAAAATAGTGTAGATTAGTGTACAATTTGAAAAAGATTTTTTTTAAAGTAACACAATATTTGCTCTTCCTGGAAATTTTATAAATTTATAATGCTTTTATAATTATATAATTTTGTAACTCAGTTACTAACTCATTTACTATTTGTGAGAAGTAACTAGTAACTATAATAATTACTATTTTAAAGGAACGTGCCCAAAGTCCAGATGATTGCGCCAGGACTGGAAACACCAGTGTATGGTCGGTTCTTCCTCATAAACAGCATATCTGTCTCTGACGTTTTTGGGGGCTGCAGTCTGAAGTCTGAGTCTGAAGGTTGCCTATTTTTCCTTGAGTTGGGCCAAGATCTATATACAGCTAACAACATGTTGTTTAGTGAAATGAGTTAAAAATAATTTTTTTTTTTTCCACCGCAAATGCACTTGTCTTCCCTTTATTTGTGGTGACCGTTTCAAGGTCACAACAATGGTTACTAGTTATTTAATTAAAGTTACTAATAAAGTTTTGGTAACTAATAACCTTAACTTTTCCATGCAATTTATTTTTTTGTTTAATTTTTTTATGCAATAAATGTATACATTTGTAAAGCTGCTTTAACACAATAATTACTGTGAAAAGCACTATACAAATAAACATGAAATGGGGGAAAATACACAAAATACTGAAAACTGTGTAGTGTATATACATTTTCAGTCATCAATCTCCTACAGAACGGGCCCTTGTGTGCGGGTGCCATGCAGTGGGCAGCCCATGCATTGTGCCATGCGCTAATGGGCAAAACCCAGAGCGGGACGCCTCTAATCAGCCAGGCTGGGAGGGATCAAGCCTGATTTTTTCTTTTGCCACAGGGCATTTAGCGTTCCTGAAGAGGCACGGATGGGCCGGTGGGAGGGGGTTATTGTCTGCCACGGCTGTGCGTTATAGGATTGAGCTCAAGTTTCCTTTGTGCGCTGATTTTTGTTGAGGGATTATGTTCTTTGAGAGAGTTGGGGACGGAGCGGAGGCGGCAGGCGGAGGGAGGCGCGCCGAGCCCTTGTCTTTGTTCAGAGCGCCGATCGGCAAGAGGAGAGGATACACAGAGAAAAAAAAAAGAAAGCTCAATAAAGCAAGCATCTGTGTTCCAATGTCATTGGGCTAGATGTCATGTAACCAGCCATGTAACAATTCAAAATCAATTTACCTCCCAAGACGAGAAGCCACGTCTATGGTAATCGCCCCGGAAAACTTTCTGAATTATTCAATTGGACTTCTGACACTTATAGATGGGATCAGATTTAGACGAATGGCTGTGGATGCTCATTTGTAACGGTCCTATGGGAGCGCTTAAAACATCCAAGCAGTCCATGTAGGCTGTCAATTAATGTGAGGTCATAAAAGAGTGGCACAGTGGTTAGCACTGTCGCCTCACAGCACGAAGGTCGTTGGTTCAAGCCCCAGCTGGGTCAGTTGGCATTTCTGTGTGGAGTTTGCATGTTCTTCTCATGTCGGCATGGGTTGGCGGTTCATTCCGCTGTGGTGACCCCTGATAAATAAAGGGACTACGTCTGCAACACTGAAATTGATCACTTGTTACAATGTCTTTGCAATGTACATACCATATTTATGCATTGTACTTAATCACGCATGTAATTAATTTCTGTACATACATTTATAATTGCACTGTTGACCATCCCTTACCCCTACCCATACCACCCTAAACCCTCAATACACCAGAGATAAACACAGTAAGCACATTGTATCTATTTTCTAGAGCCTAAGTACATGTGGTTAAGGCCACTTAATATAAAGTAGGACAGAATCAAGCTGTTTAAAATAGTTGCAACAGGACATGTCAACTCTTCAGAAGTGTAGACATTAGGTGTAAAATTTAAAATATATATAATTTAAATGTGGTGTTTTGTTTTTTTGCTCCACACATTCACAATCGCACATTGTGGACTTGTCAGATTTGCATCGGATAACCAACATATAGCGCATCATTTGCATGCCTGAAAGTACACTTGAGTAACCGTAATTACACGTGACACCAATTACTCTGTTACTTTGTATTAAATTATAATGGAAAATTCCACTAGAGAATTGGAGCCTAATTGCATCTTAATTTGCATAATTTTGCATATTAATCACATCTCAGATGAATAATAAATTTCAGCAGATTTTTTAATTTATGCATAGATACAAAAACAAGAAAAAAATAATCTATTGGGGTGAGTGGGGGGGGTAGCGGGAAAAAATCAGAAACTATTACTTTGGCATTTGCACTGATTCCCTCATTATCCAACGTCAAAGTTATGGTTCGACTGTGTCACTCACACTACAGTAACGTCTTAATATACAGTATAGCTGTCATGTTTTGTGTACAAAAGGTTTTTATTCATCTAAATGCTTTTGTAAGATGATAGCGCATAAGAAAAAAAAGCTAAATGATTTCTACTCGCATTAATATGCAAACTAAAAGCAATGGTGTCATATACAGTAGTGGAAGCTGGAAATAAGCTTTTCAATTATGCCTTTTTCATTTATTATCTGTTCTTTTTTTTCAGCAATCAAGGCTATTTTGAATCACGCAAGTCCTAAATAAAATCCTGATAACAACCGGCAAAAAATAGAAAGGTTACCAGTGTGAATGAAACTTTTTATCCGAGTTTCTTTCCGCTATAAAATCACGACCTAAAGTTTGTAATCACTCTGGTGAAGTAATTAATTGAAATCGGAACTGCTGCAAGATTTTTTATTATTCTGTTCATTCAAGCCACAGATGTAAAAGCATTTCAGACTGACAGAGATAATTACTATAATACATCTTGCAAAGGTTTCCATATCTGAGCGCAAATTCAATAATGATGAGCCGCAATAGCAATTATTTATCAATAAAAATAGTCACAGAATTTGGAGGGGCGGGTAAACCGCGCAGGTGTCTCTGTAGTCTTGTTTTTTTTTTTTTTATACGCCTCAACCCTGAATGAATAATCATCATTTTCAAAAGAAAACACAGATAGCAGGCAAATACAAAAGCTTATGACCTGTAATCAGCGGAAACAGCAGGAATTTAATGATGTTTTGCTCTGCTGATCACATTTAAGCTTCTGAAACAATGATGTTGTGCACCTGTGAGGTGTGTTTGGGTGATGCCGCGAGCTTCAGAAAGGGGGGGAACGCTTAAAGCGGATTGCCCACCTGTGTCACTCATTTGCATTGTATGATTCAACATCAACACTTGCTTAACCTGCTCAAACACACCGTGTATAATGTGCTTCCTTTACTGCATATTAAAGATGCATTAACTTGGGAAGTCCACTCACAGTAGATATTAGGTTTTGCTTTTTAACTATGAATTCTTTTAACATTTCTTACAGCATTAGCAGATGTTGTTCCTGTTATTTTGTAAAGGATGTTAAAGGAAAGATTAAACAAGTTTGCTCCAGAAAACTAAAGATTAGGCTGACTATGGCTAGTTGTCACATGGGCTTTAAATCACACACATGATGTTTTCACTAGCAATGCTTTTGTAAGTCTAGCTCAGAACTCTTTATTTTGTCATTCATATTTCTATAATGATCTCAGAACAGGGAGATTTTTTTAATAAAGCCAAAGCTATCATGTTTAAAATGTCAGAAAATCATTTGTGAATATTTTTGGGTTTTGTACTTTTTTTATAATCGTTTAACTGTTTAAATGTGTCTAAAAAATCTATTATTGCTCTGTTTAATTAAATATTTCACTGTGATGACTCCCATTCACATACATATCCACAGCAGTGGGAATATGGAGTGCTCAGCATAACTGAGTTCACCCCATTTTGAAAATTAATATTTTTCTCCATTTCTCAGTAAATATAGGCAGTGTATTTTGGTGCATTTAAACAAAACAGATTAAACATACATACATACATACATATATATATATATATTTACTTAACCTGCTTAAACATAATATATATACTTTTTTTTTTTAGATTTTAGTCACCAAACGTATTAAGAAATTGAAAGATAATACAATTAAATTCAAGAAAACATTGAAAAAAAATTTACAACCTACAAAATTTCAACAAATTATATATATTTTTTTTCAAAATAATTTACAATATTCAATTCATCTTTATTTGTAGAGCGCTTATACAATGTAGATTGTGTCAAAGCAGCTTCACATAGAAGAATATAGTGAATTGAAACAGTGTCAGTTCAGTTTTCAGAGATTAAGTATTTTAACATTCATAAAAAAACTTGAAATAGTATCTCAATAATAATACCACAGGTCTTTTGAGGCTGATAAATGCCTAAATAATGCCATACAATTATAGCAAAATAGAAGTTCCTTCATGAAATAAGGGAAACAACATCTACCAATGAGACAAGAGATAATAATATAGTTAAAAGGAAAACTATTTTATATTAGAAAGCAAGACCTAATTTCTAGTGTGAGTTTGCTTCACAAGCAAAACCATCTTTACTTAGGAAGAATTGGATATGTATAATATAAAACAAGACTAAAATACAAAATAATACCATCGTTTTTAAAGTACATTGAGAAATACTCACGAGAAGACAATAGCGTCAATGTAGTCCTGGAGGAAGAAAAAATAGGAAATATTGAATGTTTGATTGTCGAATTTGGGATGAACTGAATTCATATATGCACTAAAATCACAAAAACAACATATATTCATATGTAAATAAAAGGCTGTGAAGAAAACACATCGAAGAAACGACATTCAGACATGTTGAGTTTCCAAATAACTTTGAATGCGTTTATTTTCGCCCGAAGAATGTGTGCCTATAACAACAAACAATTATGTGACATTTTGGGAGGAAATACACATTAAACGCACTCAAAGCTTGAACGCATGTAGCATTTATCACTAATAAATGTCACTTACATTGTGAGGAGAGTTTAAAGTCCATCCATCAGCATCCTCATGCCATCCAGCGTCTGTACGTCATAGTGTGCGAGAGCGCGCATGGCAAACACGGGTCTGTGCCTCCATCTACCGGAGAAATCACACAAGTGATGATAAACCAAAAGCATTATGGGTACAATTGAGTTTCATAAGGGCTCCGGAAGCGACGGCGAGGACTGTTCTTCTGTCATTCACAAGTGTTACAATGACCAGTTTGCGATTGCGCAGTTTTAATTATGATGCAACGACTCGCGTGTTTGGCTGCACGTCGGGAACTCGCATCTCTGTCCTGTCCGTGGAATAGGAATATTTTATATCCTAAACACGAAACCCCTTGCCAACCGTGGTGGCATCAGCGCGCGCGCTTTCATGCCATCTGCGTGACCTCTCCAGAGCGCGCATGGCATCACCTGCGCAGACGGTCTGCGCAGTTCAGCGGCAAGCAGCGCAGATATTACAGTAAAGATGCAGACAAGGAGGACTCTGGGCATCCTGGCATCACAGTGGTGGGCACACCAGACCCCATTCTGTGGATCAGGAATAAGGTCATGTTGTTTCTAACCGAACTGTACTTTGGCTTGAAGTTCAATGTGGAGTTTGACAATGGTGTGAAACAGGTTGGTATGATTATAGAGTCGCATTAAAGGGGCAGTTCACCCCTAAATGAAATTTACTCACAATTTACAATCCCTCAAGTGCTTTGAAAAATAAGATTCATTAGATTTGCAAAGATTTTTTAAAGGTAAGTGGTTGCAAACT
>CAIGQZ010033112.1:34830674-34841066 GCA_903798205.1 Danio tinwini
ATATATATATATATATATATATATATTTATATATCAACTAATAACTTAATGTTGAAATAAATTGTAGAAATGTGTAATTTCTTTAAAAAAAATTATCAAACCTTTTTTGTATAAATTGAAAACACAAAATTACTAAAACTTAATACTGAAAACAGAAAATATCTAAATTAAATTGTTTAATTCTGTTATGCTTGATGTATTAAAATAACTACAACTACCTACATACAGTGCTCAGCATTAATGAGTACACCCCTCACAAATCTCTCATTTAAATTCATATTTTTTATAGGATGATTTACAATATTATATCTGTGCGTATACGTTAGATTAGTCAGTACTGAAGCCAAATCTGGAGCTAATCTAACAAAATAACCTAAACTTAAAATAACAATAACGGCCCAAAAATTAGTAGCCCAAATTTATATATTAGGGGAAAAAAGTAAATAAAATTTAAAAAAGAGGAAAAATCAAGAGGAACAAAAAAATATATATAAGGTTTTGTTGAAGTTCTGTAGGTTGTAAAATTATTGTCGTAATATTTTACATCAATTTAATTGTATTATCTTTCTACTTCTAAAGCTGTTCGGTGACTAAAATATAATGTTAATAAATAAATCTGTTTAATAAATCTGTTTTGTTCAAATGCACCAAAATATATTATCTAAATTCACTGAGAAATGGATGAAAATATTCACAAACTTTCAAAATAGGGTGTATTCATTTATGCTGAGCACTGTACATACTATTATTAATAATAATATACACTCACCGACCGCTTTATTAGGTCCAACTGCTCGTTAACGCAAATTTCTAATCAGCCAATCACATGGCAGCAACTCAATGCATTTATGCATGTAGACATGGTCAAGACGATCTGCTGCAGTTCAAACTGAGCATCAGAATGGGGAAGAAAGGTGATTTAAGTGACTTTGAATGTGGCATGGTTGTTGGTGCCAGACACCTGGGTCTGAGTATTTCAGAAACTGCTGATCTACTGGGATTTTCACGCACAACCAACTCTAGGGTTTACAGAGAATGGTCTGAAAAAGTGAAAATATCCAGTGAGCGGCAGTTCTGTGGGTGCAAATGCCTTGTTGATGCCAGAGGTCAGAGGAGAATGGCCAGACTGGTTCAAGCTGATAGAAAGGCAACAGTAACTCAAATAACCACTCAGTACAACTGAGGTATGCAGAAGGGTATCTCTAGACACACAGGTCCAACCTTGAGGCAGATGGGCTACAGCAGCAGAAGACCACACCGGGTGCCACTCCTGTCAGCTAAGAACAGGAAACTGAGGCTACAATTCACACAGACTCACCAAAATTGGACAATAGAAGATTGGAAAATGTTGCCTGATCTAATGAGTCTCGATTTCTGCTGCAACATTCAGTTGGTAGGGTCACAATTTGGCGTCAACACCATGAAAGCATGGATCCATCCTGCTTTGTAGCAACAGTTCAGGCTGGTGGTGGTGGTGTAATGATGTGGTGGATATTTTCTTGGCACACTTTGGGCCCATTAGTACAAATTAAGCATTGTGTCAACGCCACAGCCTACCTGAGTATTGTTGCTGACCATGTCCATCACTTTATGACCACAGTGTACCCATCTTCTGATGGCTATTTCCAGCAGGATAACGCTCCATGCCATAAAGCGTGAATCATCTCAGACTGGTTTCTTAAACATGACAACGAGTTCACTGTACTCAAATGGCCTCCACAGTCACCAGCTCTCAATCCAATAAAGCACCTTTGGGATATGGTGGAACAGGAGATTCACAATATGGATGTGCAGCCAACAAATCTGCAGCAACTGCATGATGCTATCACGTCAATATGGACCAAAATCTCTGAGGAATATTTCCAGTACCTTCCAGTACCAACCAATAGTAAGGTGTACCTAATAAAGTGGCCAGTAAGTGTATACTGTACATACATATACACACTAAATTATTAAAACAGATATAATAATCCACAATATTAATAACATCAACTAATAGCATCTCAATAATAATAATAAAACCCCTGCTCTCCTGACAATGTAAACAAACACTACATCAGTGTGGCTGATACATGCATAAATAACGCAATTTAATAATAGCAAATTAGATTTTGGACCAAAAAAAGATTTTCAGTAATGAAATAAACACTTATTTACATGCAAATTAGACAATATAATGATGTCTAAAATGAGAAATCAATATGATAATGTCTTAATGGACAAAAACCCAGCCCACCTGATCTGTCTGTTAATCAGTAATAGGTGTCTAATTAGTGCTCATGACTGAGATCTCTCCACAGGCTGCGGTTCACGTGTCTAACTTGCTGTCCAAGAGCAACTTTGAGGAGTTGAGGAGTGTGATGTCCGGAGAGGTTCGTTCATTACTGTAATTCACTGCTCTGGCAAACAATCAAGTCATGGAACAGCTATGAAATGTGATTTTTTTTTTTCCTGTTTGCAGGCTGTGGAAAATATCAGAAAGAAATGTAAAGCGCTCTCAGAGGCCCAAAAGAGACAGCTTGCCATTTCTCTTGACGACATTATATTAGTTCTGCCTGAGGATGTGTCTGTATTCTTTGACCAGAGAGGTGAGTCTGTTTAGTCTTGTTATCAGTGATATTTGAATACTGTAACTTTTTATTTATTTTGAAGTGATAAATACATAAATCAGGGGCAGCACGGTGGCTCAGTGGTTAGCACTGTCGCCTTACTGCAAGAAGGTCACTGGTTCGAGTCCCGGCTGGGTCATTTGGCATTTCTGTGTGGAGTCTGCATGTTCTCCCTGTGTTGATGTGGGTTTCCTCCGGGTGCTTCGTGTATGTGTGTGGATGAGTGTGTGTATGGGTGTTTCTTAGTGCTGGGTTGCGACAGGAAGGGCATTTGCTGCGTTAAACATACACTCCCCGGCCACTTTATTAGGTACACCTGTTCAAATGCTCACTATTCGAAGGCCGCTTGACCAAAATCTCTGAGGAATATTTCCAGTACCTTGTTAAAGCCATGAAGGATTAAGGCAGCTCTGAAGGCAAAAGGGGGTCCAACCCGGTACTAGTAAGGTGTACCTAATAAAGTGGCCGGTGAGTGTATGCTGGATAAGTTGGCGGTTCATTCTGCTGTGGCGACCTCTGATAAACAAGGGACTAAACCAAAGGAAAATGAATGAATCAATACATAAATACATAAATGAAATACATAAAGCAGCATTCGGGGTACACCTGTTGGTTTTGAGATTTTGTTTTTTTTTTCTTTTCTTTTCTATTTTTATTGGGAAGAAAATTTTTAAAATACACTTTTAAATCTTTCTTTTAATCACTGTTTATGTTTATCTGTGGATTTTAATTATAATAAAGGCTGTTACCTAAAAATGCTTTAATATTTTTGTGTGTATAGTTGTGTTTACGTACGCCAAACTGCAGAGTCATATCTGTATTCTAAAGATTTATACAGAGAGATTTGTTCAAAATGTAATAGATCTGGGGTGCATTTCCGAAAACCATCGTTAGCCAACTAACAAGTTTCCCAAATCAATCGTTTCAACGAACATTCGCAAACTGCGTTGCAAACTTGTACGCTTGCAACTTCGCCTCTGGAGCTGTAGTTAGAAACATAGTTCCTGGCTGTGTTCTATTCCCAGTTATCCTCCCTATGCCCTATTCATTTAGAACATTCCAACATTTAAACTTGGCAAATAAAAAGCATTAAAGTCATCTCTCTTATGTGCAATGTAGTTTTACAGTATTTTTACAGTTCAGTTTTAGCGATCTTTATGTTTACAATTGCGCTCCCTTCGTAGTGCACTTTGAAAACATTGATGTCATTTTGAACACAGCCATGGCTCATGACCTAAGCTATAGGTGACATATTATTTACAAGCGGAATTTACGTCTCCAAAGCTTGTGAAAACAAAAAACATAGTGTACGTTAATGCTTTTAATATACTGGATAGTAGGAAATTTATTAAGTATCTGTACTGTATATGACATGGGCCTGTTGGTTAGAGCATTTCTGCAGTGGTTTGCATGTGTCAAACTGTAAAAGTAGACTTTAAAAAAAATAAAAATAAACAATATCCTACTTAATAATAATAATAATAATAAAGTATTTTTTTCATTTCCTAATAAATATTAAATTTGATTTCTTAATAAAGTGCCTCATTATTTATTTATTTATATGATTTATATATGATATTAGAATACATGTTAGCTTTTGTAAGTGATTTTATGTTTTAGAGTAGGATATGTAATGTTCTCAATAATATTTGTAAAGTAAACACAGGCCCTATATGTGTTATTTACATATATTTTAAATAATATAATAAACGAGTGCATGTTTTTAGCTAAACTAATATTGGATTTTATTTATCCGTGTGCATGTAAAACAATATAATTTGCACAATTAAATTATGGGGTTCTTCTCTAAAGAAGTGGTTACTCCACTCCATTTAGAGCATCATTATGGGCGTTTTTTGCTATAACTAACGTGGTTCAAACGACAGATCTGCGACAGAAACTACGGGTTTTGGGAAACACTCTTCACTACATCGTTCTTTTCCCAAACGATGCATCGTACTGTGATAGTTTAGCCGCAACTTGCGTCGTTGTTTGGGAAATGCACCCCTGGTTGCATACAACATTTTATTCTACATTTTTTCTGTCTGTTTTTATTATTATTTTATGGATTTATAAATAGCGATTTCCAAAATCCCCTTTTTAATAATATTTGGCTCTAATATATAAACTAAATAAATAATAGTGGTATAAAATAATTTCCCAGTACTGGGTTGCAGCTGAAAGGGCATCCCCTGTGTATGTAAAACTATAAAAAGTGCAGGATAAGTTGGCGGTTTATTCCGCTCTGGGGACTCCTGATGAATAAAGGAACTAAGCCGAAGATAAAATGAATGAATGAATATTAAATAAATATATATAATCATAATATTAATAAGTGTCTAGTGTTAAGATTTTAGAGCTAGAAATGTATGGAACTATGTGCATATTTAAATGAAAGAATGCCTCATTTGCATATTCAATCAACATTTTAGAAACTGGGCTACACGGTGGCGCAGTGGGTAGCACGATCGCCTCACAGCAAGAAGGTCGCTGGTTTGAGCCTCGGCTGGGTCAGTTGGCGTTTCTGTGTGGAGTTTGCATGTTGTCCCCATGTTGGCTTCGGTTTCCCCGACAGTCCTAAGACATGTGCTATAGGGGAATTGGGTAGGCTAAACAGACCATAGTGTATGTGTGTGAATGAGTGTGTATGGATGTTTCTCAGTGCTGGGTTACGGCTGGAAAGGGCATCCGCTGCGTAAAACATGTGCTGGATAAGTTGGCTGTGGCAACCCCAGATTAATAAAGGGACTAAGCCAAAAAGAAAATGAATGAATGAATACTTTTATGATAAAAAAGTCCTATACAAGTAAGTTGATCAATAAACTTCTAAACATAGTAATATTATGATTGTGAAGGAGTGAAATATCTTAATTATTTTCAATTTATTTTGATTGTCTTTTACAATATAATGTATTGAAGTGATAGCAAGGCAAATTCTCACATGACTCTTCAAATATTATTCTGATGTCTAGCAAATATGGGGCTAACTAGAATGTATTTATTTAATATGTATCTATTTAAAATGCAAAGAAAACTGGACATATTTTGGTGGAAAAATAATAATAAAAGCTGTTCTTGAAAAACTGTTACATTATAAATGACATTACTTTCACCCTTTTTCAAGTAAAAGTGGCCTTCACATACAGTAGGTGTGTATATACAGTAGAAGTCAGAATTATTCACCCTCTTATGAATTTTCTTTTTCCCAAATGATGTTTAACAGAACAAGGAATTTTTTCACAGCATTTCTTATAATATTTTTTTCTTCTGGAAAAGTCTTATTTGTTTTTTTTTCCGGCTAGAATAAAAGCAGTTTTTAATTTTTGAAATGTTTTGTTTTAATTTATATTTGATTTTGGGTGGTTAATAATGCTTTACATTAACACCCGCTAAATGCGGGTAGATTTCAGCTTTGGCGGGTTACACAGACACCTCCACTAGTCACTTTGGCTGGTTGAAAATCATTTAATTGTACTTTTCTTAAAAGCAGGATTTGACAATAAGGATGGCCCAATATCCGTGCAAATTCGATCTTAGAATCGAGAAGCAGCATGACTGACAAATATAATCGTGTTCGTGCGGGCAAAGAAAGCCGGTTGATTACCGAATGCTGGGATAATTACTGGTGCCAACAGCTGATGTGATTTAAAACACGTGCCCGCTCCCGTTTCCTTGCTTGAAACAACCGTGCCTGGAAACGCAACTGGTGTGAACGGTTCTCTTTCAAATAGACTAGACCAGGGAAGGGCAAACTTGATAATGGAGGGCCGGTGTCCCTGCAGACTTTTGCTCCAACACTAGTCTAAAGCCGAAGTCACACCAGAGTTTGAGCTTGCGAAATTCTGTCTGAAAAAGCGAGCGATTGCTCCATGTTTTAAATTTCTGTTTAGAGGTCATGTTTTGATCCTGGATCGGTCTCACGCAGTCAAGTGATGCAATTTTGCAGGTCAGAGTTCACCAGGCTTGAACTTTGCACTGCAGCAACCTGCGAAACTCTGACGCATGACCCTGCGTTTCCAGTCTGACACATTTGCGTGCGTATGAATGGAAGTCTATGGGGAGAAAAGCCCAGTGTGACCGCGGCTTAACACCTGTTTCACACTGCAAGTGTCAGCAGCGCGTGAGCAGAGCGTAAGTAGTGCGTGTTTTTCCGGCGTCCATGTTAAAATTAGAGCTTTCACACCGCACACAGAAGCAGCGCATTAGCGTGAGGCATGAGCGTCGCTGAAGCAGCAGTGCCATGATAGTTTCGGCGCTGGGTCTATTTTTGCTGCGCTGCTCACGCTCAATTAAAGTGACAGTGCATTGATAATGACCAAAACACATTGAATGACAGTAAAAATTAGCATTTTTACTCAATGAATGCGTCAATAATATCAACTGATTTATATATAATCAATCAAATGAACTTAAACGATTAAAAACTGCAACAAATATTTATTTAGCAAACCAAATGTAAAACAATGTTAGTATCACTTTTGCTTAAGTTGCACACTAGTGTTGCAGGAGCGGGGAAATAGAAGTGGCCGCTTTAAGACCGCTATTTACAGTAGTTGTAGTCCATAGCGAAGTGTATTTTAGTGCAGTTCGACATGCATGCTGGATGATGCGAGCTCGCTGTGTGCTGTGCAGTTGAAGCAGAGGAAGAAAGTCGGCATTGTTTTATGTTCACTCAAGTTATTCCACTCGGGAGCTGTTTGCTCTGTAAACATGACAACATGAAAATAAGTAACGGAAGAGCATGCATTGATAACTGCTGTCCGTCTCATTCTTTGCACGAGCATAAATTAACGAGCTGTTACTCTGCCGCTGGACATCGCTGAAGCAGAGAAAGTAACACTAGTTTGATCATGCATAAATATCATTCTAACTATATTGTATAAATATTATTATAACTAGTCCTGCAACATCCTGACAATCAAAAACAAAATGACATGATGTCACAGGTGATTGTCTTCTGAGTGCACCAGACATGAATGACACTCATAATGCTTGAGAAGCAGACAGTGCTGTAGGATCTTTATAATTTGTATATAAAGTAAACAAAAAATTGTATTTATATATAGAGAGAGAGATAGGTAACTAGATAGAGTAGACAGAGATAGATTGATCTGTGCAGCAGCTGCTGAAGAACGGAGCTGGTGTGAAAGGTAAACGCCTGCGTGCTGCTTCTGCTCTCCATACGCGCTGCTCACGCCCTGCATTCGCTTACAGTGTGAAACAGCTGTTACACACATGAACACACTAATCAGTGTCTTCAAGATCACTAGAAATCTGCAGGCAAGTGTGTTAGATTAGGGTCGGAGCAATTAAATAGGATATTAACTTCGGATTTATGTGTTTTGTTTTTTTTAAGAAATGTTTTGTTAAATGAAATGTATAGTATACAGCTATATTTAGCTTGTTTTGACACATTATTTAAAATTTGTGGCTAAGAAATAATTATTTATTTATTTTTAGTGTGGTTAGAGATACATTTGGTAAATACTTTGAGCTCTGAAAAGTCCTGTGAAATAAAAACTGTAATACATTATGAAACCGTGACCCATGTGCTCATGCTCACTGAGCAAGCTCATACACAACATACACAAAAAGTAAAATAAATTAGGAGGCATGTGGACATTACACAAAAAATCAAGTAATTTTAGTCATATTTATGCATATAAAATATATTTTCTCAACAACAAAATTGTGGCTAGTGAAAATGGCGAGTGGCTAGTAATGTTGGAAGACTACTAGCCACACTGGCTGCTGATCAAAAAAGTTAATGTCAAGCCCTGCTTCTTATAGCGATTCATAATGACATCAGAGAGACTGGAACGTTCTGTAGTGACAAAAACCAGCAAATACAAATCTAAAATCTACTGATAATACTTACCATTGTTTGTTTGTGCTGCCGTTGTCCCTCCAAAAAGATGTCACTACCTGGAGGGTTTAAACAAAAAATCCACTCATATACAGTACTGTGTTCCAGACGCAGCTGAAACTGGGAAACATCCCACACATTGTTCAAACAGCATATTCTTGCATGAAGTAAGAACAATCCGAATTCCAAGTTGTTTGGAGTGCACCACTAATGCTACTGCTGTTTGTTGGTGCTGCTGTTTTCCCTCCAAAGTGATGTCACATCCTGGAGAATGATATCGCTAATAACTTCTACTTCTAATTTATTGTTTTTGATTTGGGAGTCAGATTGTAAGGAAATGAATTGAAAATTTGAACTCTTTGTGGCCTTTTCCATCTTCACAAATGTAGAGTTGTTCAATGTTTGCCTAATTTTAGAACATTTTGTATTGGCTTAAAACTTTATTATGAATCTGTCTGCCTATCGCAAAATAAGAAAGCTGCTAAAACAACTGAACTGCTGAAAAAAAATTATATTATCATTATAGTCATTACCTTTAAGTTATTAGATCCCTTTTGGTACGCCTATGTAACATTTTTTTAATAATCTGGGAGTAGTTTGAGATGTTTGTTTTTTTTTTTCTTTTGATGTATATTTATGTTTTCTTATTTTGTTTTCTTTGACTGTTTGTTATTTTGTACATGCTATGTTTTTTTTTCTCTCCTCGTGCCGTTTGTGTTACTGGATGGACAATGAAGATGTGTAATTTGTATTCAGGTCACACAATATTAGCACAAGTTGATGTTTTGTGTATTACCTGTTGCTTGTGTATAAAAAAAAAAAAAAAAAAAAAAAAAAAAAACTTCTACTTTGTTTTGTTTTTTTATTGGTGGTTGGCATACACCTTTGAGGTGCATTTCTACCACCTACTGGTTAGGAATGTGGATTAGAAGTGATATGTTTACCTACATATTCTTACTTATTTAGGTTCTATTATATAACCCACTAAGGCAGCATGGTGGCTCAGTAGGTAGCACTAGGCATGGGACGATAACCGTTTCCAAGGTATACTGCGGTTTGGAAAAGACAAGGTTTTAATACCGCCAAAATTTTCTGTAATATCGTTCCTAAGGTATGTGTAAGATTTATTATATACATTTTTTTTTAGGACGACAGTATCTCCAGCAAAAAAATAAAATATCCAAAGACGCTGTTTTAAATTGTAAAGAAATCAGTGTTTTTGAACAAATGAAGACAGCAGAAGTCAATGATTCATTTGAATTATTTAGCCTGACATGTTTACTTCTCCAAAATATGTTTACTGCTCTTTTTTTGTTGTTTTTTTGTTTACTTTATTCTTGTTATGCTGAAACACACAAAAAACTGCTGTTTAAAGTAGCTTCTAAAATATTAAGTCACTTTTTTTTTCTTTTTTTTATTAGAATATGCAAAAAGGTACAAAAATTGGGAACATACAAAGAAAATAAAACATAAAAAACAACAACGAAAAACAAAAACAACAACAATAAAGTCAGGTACTGGCAGGTGCGTGCGTGCGTGCGTGTTTGTGTGCATGTAAAGGTAACATGGTGGACAGGTCAGAGTACATACACAAGGGTCAATAACAGTCAATAAATGAAGCAAGTGTCATAGATATAAATAAACAAATAGAAAGAAACCAGTCAGTGGTAAAGAGTGACAACAACGCTAGTAATGTATGATAGTAATGATGACAGTAAAGAGAAAGGACAACAGTAATAACTGACAACAACAATAACAATAAATCACAAGTACTACACCAACTGCTACTACAGAAAGTTACTAATATTACAACTACTATTGCAGCTGCTACTACAGCCACAACAACTATTACTACTACGTCTACAACTATTGATACTACTACAACATCTACTACAACTGATACTACTACAACATCTA
>CAIGQZ010033112.1:34841076-34851480 GCA_903798205.1 Danio tinwini
TGATACTACTACAACATCTACTACAACTGATACTACTACAACATCTACTACAACTGATACTACTACAACATCTACTACAACTGATACTACTACAACAACATCTCCTCCTCCTACTACTACTACTACAGTAATCACTAGTACTACAACATCTACATCAACAACATCTACTACCTCTGATACTACTACACAGACTACTACTACTACTACTACACCAAAACCTTTACTACTTCTGGTACCACTACACCAACGACATCTACTACTACAGAAACTACTACAACTACTACTTCAACAATCCCAACTACAAATACAATCGTTACTACTACAATGACTACTACTACTACTACTACATCTACTACTACTACTACCACTTCTACAACAACAACTACAGCAACCTGAATAATGACAATGGTAGAAATACTTGTAATAATAACAGTAAGGAGACAGCGGGAGGACAAGTCAAAATAGCAACGACAACAATGGCAACAAGAGCAAAAGTCATACTATTAATGATAATAGTGAGGAGGTAAGGGGAGGTTGGGAAATCAGGAAGAGGACCAAAAATGATAATAATGAATAATAATAGTAATAATAATAATAATAGTAAGTAGAAGAAAGGAAATAGGAGAAGAAAAAGGAAAAAAAAAATTAAATAAACTGAAGAGGAAGAGAAAATACTTTTTTAACCCAGACAGTTAAAAAGAATATATTATAGAGCAGTGAGCACAAGACCTTTATACTGTGAAACCGTGATATTTTTATCCAAGGTTATCATACCAGCCCATGCAGCACAATCGCCTCAGTAATGAATGAATATATAACCCAGTCTCCCTAAGTAAAATTAGTAATTCTTTCAATCTTTTATCTTCTACTCCACTACTTAAAATAATATTAAGATCTATATTTACGTTATATTTCTCAATATTAGTGATCATCATAGTCATTCCCCTCCTATATAATGGATATTTGAAATTGAAATCCTCGATGGACGTCCTAGACTGCCGCTCTGCACAAGAAGTTTGGCTAGAGGAGAAATGGTCGTGCCCAGCTGAGCCTGCGTTCTCTCGAGGTTTTTCCTTCACTTTCGTCAATTGGTGAAGTTTGTTCCGCACCACTGTCGCCACTGGCTTGCTTGGTTTAGGATTTGTGGAGCTGCGCATCAATGGATTTGCTCTTCAGTGTTTGGACTCTCAGCAGTGAAAATTAAACCACACCAGGTGTGTTTGATTGGGGTTGGAAGTAAACTTTGCAGGACACCGGCCCTCCAGGAACGAGTTTGGACACCCCTGGTCTAAACCCTAACCTTGTTATAATGGTCTCCTCATGTCTATTTTTCCCTACTGTTTCACCCAGAAACATTTACTCAGCCTTAAATTATTTCAGACATGTATGAGTTTTTTTTTCTGTTGAACACAAAAGAAGATATTTTGAAGAATGTTGGTAACTGGTAACCATTGACATCCATAGTAGAAAAAACAAATAGCATACTATGGAAGTCAATCAGTTTCTGACATTTTTCCAACTACCTTCTACTGTATAGCGTTCAATGGAAGAAAGAAACTCAAACAGGTTTGGAAAAAAAAGTGGAGCAGGGGTGTCCAAACTCTGTCCTGGAGGGCCGGTGTCCAGCATAGTTTAGCTCCAACTTGCTTCTACAAACCTGCTTGGAAATTTCTAGTATACCTAAAGAGCTTGATCAGCTGGTTCAGGTGTGTTTAATTGGGGTTGGAACTAAAATATGTCAGACACCGGCCCTCCAGGACTGAGTTTGGACACAGCTGAAGTATAGGAATAAAATATATTCATTCACTCATTTTCTTTCGGCTTAGACCCTTATTCATCAGGGGTCGCCACAGCAGAATGAACCAGCAACTATTCCATGTTTTATGCAGCGGATGCCCTCCCAGAACCAATACCCATACACAATCATACACTACGGCCAATTTAGTTCACCTAATTAAATTCACCTATAGCGCATGTGTTTGGACTGTGGGGGAAACCGGCACACCCGGAGGAAACCCACGCCAACACGAGGAGAACATGCAAACTCCACACAGAAATGCCAACTGACCCAGCTGGGACTCGAACAAGCTACATTCCTGCTTTGAGGCGACAATGCTGACCACTGAGCCACCGTGGCACCCTACTGCAAAACAAACCTGAGGAAAGCGGTACTGTATTTGTGTAGCTAAAATGTTTGTGTTTTTCTAGGCAGAAAGTTCATCTACATCACGATGAGACTCTGGTATGTGTCCAGTGCAGACGTACCCGAAGATCCTGACGGGACCCGCATCTTCAAGATAGATTTAATTGCAGAAGAACCACCTCAGAAGAAGATCATCACAGCTGTGTATGAGTGAGTGCGTCTGCATGAATGCTTTAGAGAGCTGAATATCAAAAACATGTCCAATCAACTGTTAAATATATTTTATGTACGTGATTCCTTTATGGGTTAGCACTGTCGCCTTACAGCAAGAAATGGAAGTTGGCATTTCTGTGTGGAGTTTGCATGTTTTCCCTGTGTTGGTGTGGGTTTCCTCCGGGTGCTCCGGTTTCCCCCACAGTCCAGAGACATGCGCTATAGGTGAAAAGAGTAAACTAAATTAGCCATAGTGTATGAGTGTGTGTGTAAATAAGTGTGTATGGGTGTTTCCCAGTAATGGGTTGCAGCTGGAAGGGCATCTGCTGTGTAAAACATATGCTGGAATAGTTAGCGGTTCATTCTACGGTGGCAACCCCAATTTCTTGGTTTTATTTATTTTTTAAGAATAAATTCATAATTAGAAGTAATATTTTATATATGTATTATTTATAATGTGCAAATAAGCATTTAATTTCTGAAAATGTTTTTGTTTTATTATTTGATTTTCTCTAGCCATGCTACTATCTAGATATAATTAATTAGATACAATTATAGTATTATATTTATTAATAGTTAATTCATTTTATTCATTTCAATTGTTAAATAATTTTACTAATAGTAAATTAGTTTCCTGTATTCATATTTTTTACTTCATACACAAGTAAAAAATACACAGTGGCAATTCAAAGTGCTGTACATAAACAGGAATAAAAGAGACAAGTATAAGAAAAATAAAAACAAGTAATAAAAATGATAAAATATACACACACACACACACACCGGCCACTTTATTAGGTACACCTTACTAGTACTGGGTTGAACTCTCTTTTGCCTTCAAAGGTGCCTTAATCCTTCATGGCGTACACTCAACAAAGTACTGGAAATATTCCTCAAAGATTTCGGTCCATATTGACATGATAGCATCACACAGTTATTGCAGATTTGTTGGCTGCACATGATGCAAATCTCCCATTCCACCACATCCCAAAGGGGTTGAGGTCTGGTGACTGTGGAGGCCATTTGAGTACAGTGAACTCATTGTCATGTTTAAGAAACCAGTCTGAAATGATTCGCGCTTTATGACATGATGTGTTATCCTGCTGGAAGTAGCCATCAGAAGATAGGTGCACTGTGGTCTTAAAGGGACGGACATGGTCAGCAACCATACTCAGCTAGGCTGTGGCATTGACACCATATTCAATTGGTACTAATGGGCCCAAAGCATGTCAAGAAAATATCCCCCACACCATTTCACTACCACCAGCCTGAACTGTTGCTACAAGGCAGGATGGATCCATGCTTTCATGTTGCCGATGCCAAATTCTGACCCTACCATCCGAATGTTGCAGCAGAAATCGAGACTCATCAGACCAGGCAACCTTTTTCCAATCTTCTATTGTCCAATTTTGGTGAGCCTGTGTGAATTGTAGGCTCAGTTTCTTCTCTTATCTAACAGAAGTGGCACCCTTAGTGGTCTTCTGCTGCTGTAGCCCATTCGCCTCAAGGTATACCCTTCTGCATACCTCGGTTGTAACGAGTGGTTATTTGAGTTACTGTCACTTTTCTATCAGCTGGAACCAGTCTGGCCATTCTCCTCTGACCTTTGGCATCAACAAGGCATTTGCGCCCACAGAACTGCCGCTCACTGGATATTTTCTCTTTTTCAGACCATTCACTGTAAACCCTAGAGATGGTTGTGCGTGAAAATCCCAGTAGATCAGCAGTTTCTGAAATACTCAGACCAGCCCGTCTGGCACCAACAACCATGCAAAATTCAAAGTCACTTAAATCACCTTTCTTCCCCATTCTGATGCTCTGTTTGAACTGCAGCAGATCATCTTGATCATGTCTACATGCCTAAATGCATTGAGTTGCTGCCTTGTGATTGGCTGATTAGAAATTTGCGTTAACAAGCGCAGTTGGACAGGTGTAACTAATAATGTGGCCGGTGAATGTGTGCGCGCGCGGGTATATTTATTTATATTATATGTATTTATAAAATAATAGTGTAGCTTTTTTCATATATTTTATTTTCAGTGTGAAATATTTGCTTAAGTTAAAATAAAATAAAACTTAAGAAACAGTAAAGAAACAGTTGTTATAAACAATATAATTATTAAGTGCAAAATATAAAAGATAGCTTTTGATGCTAAATGTTTTTTTGTTTGTTTGTTTTTTTGTTTGTTTTTTGAGATTCGCTCGGTGCATAAGTCATTTTTGCAATCTTATTCTACAGTACGTTTCTAAAATATTCTGCACATTTTACACGTCTTAATTGCCAAACGCCGTATAGTTTTCAGTCCAGATCTGCATATAGCGGCTGTATGTTTGGCACTGGAGGCTAAATGTCATATACAAACTCTTTGAAAGAGTCACACTCAAAACATAATTAGAAGTCAAACACTCTTCATTTCAGCGCACTTGTAAAGAGCACCTCGCTTGACAAATTCTCCTCCCCACAGACACTGATTTTTTTGGGGGTGAGCGTGGATGTAAAAGTCTGAGTGATGAACGCCAGCGCAGCTTCAAATCATCTTAAATGTACTTAATGGATTTCTGCCTTATGACAGACATTTGTTTTTGCGCAGTGCTTTGATGGATCTATAGATGCTAATAGGTTCGCTCTCAGCTGTTTGAGTACTTCTGTTTTTCTCTCTCTCGTGTTTCAAAACATCTTTCCATCTGTCACATTAGCACGTTTCACTCTCTGTCGCTCAGCGAGTGCCGTTTCTTAAGTTAACTTTGTGAAAGTGTCGTACTTCAGTAGCTCTGATCTCACACTTTTTTTTTTCAGCACCTGTCATTTTTTTTTTATATTACATTGTGTGATTTCTTTTTTTTTTAAGTTCTGACACCATTGGGTTTGTTTTCTTATTTATGATACAGTATAACAGGTTTCGTATGTTTGCATTCGTATTTGCATTAGAATTATGTCTTATAAATGTATACACTGGCATCACGGTGGCACAGTGGGTAGCACGATCGCCTCACAGCAAGAAGGTCGCTGGTTCGAGCTCTGGCTGGGTCAGTTGGCATTTCTGTGTGGATTTGCATGTTGGTGTGGGTTTCCTCCGAGTGCTCAGGTTCCCCCACAAGTCCAAAGACATGCGGGGTAGGTGAATTGGGAAGGCTAAATTGTTCATAGTGTATGTGTGTGAATGAGTGTGCATGGGTGTTTCCCAGTGATGGGTTGCAGCTGGAAAAGCAGCATAAAACATATGCTGGAATAGTTGGCGGTTTATTCTGCTGTGGCAACCCCATTTTAATAAAGGGACTAAGCCGAAAAGAAAATGAATGAAATGTATACACTTTCCCAGTACTGGGTTGTGGCTGGAAGGGCATCTGCTGTGATCTCTCTCTCTCTCTCCTCTCTCTCTCTCTCTATCTCTCTCTCTCTCTCTCTCTATCTCTCTCTCTCTCCTCTCTCTCTCTCTCTCTCTCTATATATATATATATATATATATATATATATCACAAATTTGTCAGCAAATTTCTGGGAATTATCAACACAAAATCTGTCATTTTTATTGGAAAAAAAAAAGAAAATCACCAAAAAGATCGTGAAAAACTAGGGGGTTTGAAATATATATAATACATATTAATTCATAAATTTTCCCTTGGATTAATTAATCCCTGGTGACCCCTCTTATTAATCAGGGGTCACCACAGCGGAATGAACCGCCAACTTATCCAGTGTAAGAGTCTAAATTATCATATGCATTTGTTTATATGGCAAAACATGTCTTTCACCAAAGAAGGTCCATGCTGACTCCAAAGGCAGATACTAATAAGATCAGGGCCTGGTGTGTGGACTTTGGGGGTTTTATGATGTGGTCACATGTTGATTGGTCAGTTTGAATGTCTCAGCATTTGGGCTTTAGTCACATGGTCAAGAAGATACAAAATAGCTGGTAAACTTTGCTCTGTCTCTTTTCCTGGTCTGTTCTCTTCCTGGTCTGTTCTGCTCCTCTCCTTCTCTGGAGGTTATCTTCTCTGGCTCTACTGCTCCCAGGCTCTTTGAGACCTACTTACTCTCTTTGTCTCTCTCTCCCTCCCCCTGTCTCTCTCTCTTTCTTAGGTAACTTTAAATTTACATTTAAGCTGGGTACAAATAATATCATATGTTTTTATCATTTTATACAGTTATTTTATAACTAATTCAGTTGTAACCATAGAGAATTATTGTCATTAAATCATCTCATTTTCAAGTATTTGTGAATTACTTTTGATTTAACATCAACACTTAATTGCTCCATATTGCAATACAATACAATCACATAATAAAAACGCTCTCCCACATTTATAGCTGTTATTACTGCCCTTATTTCCGTTTTAGGTATAAGATTGCAGAAGAATGGTTTGACTAGAAATGTACAGTTTTTTTACCATCATGCTGATAACTTTTTAGTCGCTCGGCAGAACTACAGTTCGAACCGCTGTGGTCAAAATACCATTCTACACCAGCATATGTTTTACACAGCAGATGCCCTTCCAGCTCCAATGCAGTACTGGGAAACACCTATACACTCTCTCATACACACACACACACACACACACACACACTCATACACTATAGGCACCCGGAGGAAACCCACACCAACACGGGGAGAAAATGCAAACTTCACACAGAAATGCCAACTCACCCAGCCAGGACTCCAACCAGCAACCTTCTTGCTGTGAGGTGACAGTGCTAACCACTGAGCCACCATATATAATTGATATATTATGTATTTATATATGATGTTTTCTTTATTTTTTGCTTTATTCTAGACAGTAAAAGTGATATTTTGCTTTTTGCTTTATTGTATTGCAAAAAATAAAAATAAATATAGTTTTATTCTTAACCATACAATAAATATTATAAGTATCGCTATATATATATATATTTTTTTAAATATCTATCTGCATGTTACCATATTTTCAACAAAACTGATGCTATATAGACATTCTTTGTTTAAAAAAAAATGTTTTTTACATATTTCATCAGCTAGTTATTGCTCCTGCATTGCCATAGTGTGGTTCAATCCAGAAGTGAATCATTCTTTAAAGTCAATTATTTTAAAACCCCTAATCCACAATATAAATTCAATCCATTGTATAATCTCTAATAAAATAAACATCTCTTTATTATTGTGTGTTTGTTAAAGGTTTTATCGCGAGTTGACCACTGGAGCGAACCCGGAGTGGACGGTGAACCGCTTATGGCACTGGAAACAACTGGAGTGAAATAAAGACACAACAAAACAGACTTTACAGGCTAAAACGATGGTCATTTATGGTGGTTTCAGCATATATTTGTATTATTCAGCCATTGTTGCAGTGCTTGACTGTCAAGTAATTATATGCTTTGCTACAAATACAATTCAAACATTTTGACTTGAAATGTGTTTGAATCACAGCACTGACAACACAGTTTGCTAATAACGAGCAGAAGTCTGATACATTCGAGTGAACAGACTCTTTCAGACGGTTCGCTTCATTGAACTGGTTCAAATTAACCATTTCAGCGATTCAGTGGTGTCACTTCTGACAGCTGCTTATGATAAGTCATGCTGAAAAATCTAAATAAAGCCATGGCCTATGTGAACAAGTATTGTGTGTTATTACTTTCTTTGGTTTAAATGAATGGTGTTTGTTGTACTTTCAGTCATTCAAATTTTGTCTAAAGCGATTTACAATTGAGGAGGCATTCAGCAATTCAACAAGAAGCAATACACACAAGTGCTAACTACTGTATACAAAGGAACTCTTAGTGCTCAGAGAATTAAGTGCTAGAGCAAGGGGGATAGGAGGGGGATGAGTAGGGGTTTTTTTTCATAGAGAAAAGAGTGTTTCTACAGGTGGTTTGTCCAGCCCACTCACCTGTGTGAATCGCACTTCATATATGGAGTGATTGTAGGAAAATGTCGGAGCGATGAAGGAGTGTGTTTTACACAGGTGGTTTGTCCCACTCAGAAGACCCTTTTCACAAGACTTATGACACATTTCATGGTCATCAGCATCTTAAATCCTTGAAAGTTTTTAATAGTTAGATTTTTACTAAATGTATGTATATGTATTCATGTATGTATTATATCATCTTTGCATCAAATTACAAAAATAAATAAATAATTACAGCTTGTGCAAGGAGCTATAGGTGCAAGTTGAGTAAACCTAGAGCGCAGTGAATGGGAGAGTACAACAATTATTTTTTTTTTTTTTACAATCCCATTTGCTGAAATAATAAAAGAAAAACTCCACGATGGTGTAATGAAGTCTTACGGAAAAAGGAAAAAATTCAATAAAAATCGTGTGAGACTGACAACAGCAGCCAGAAGAGAGAACAAAATCTAATTTACTGTCCTGCCCCATACACTCTGCATTAGAGACACCTCACACAAGCAGTAATTAGTTGCTGTTTTTTGTCATTTTATGCAAAGATGATGTAATACATACATAGATACATATAAAATCCACATTTTTTTATTCAAATATTAAAACCTTAAGACTTTAAGGGCCCTATCATACAAGGCGCAAGATGTGCATTGGGCAATTTGTTGCTATTTTCAGACCTATTTTCCAATCCAGTTGCTATTTTATTTGTGTCATGTTGTTTAAATAGCAAATCCATTTGCACCACTTTGTGGACTCATGGGGGCACCGGTCTATAAAGAAGGTGTGTTAAGGTGCATTGCTGACTCGTTGCTATTTTGAGAAACTAAAATAGACCAACTAAAATCTGTTCTAAAGTCCAGCGCAGAGCGGGTTAGTTATGTACCAATGCAGGTCCAAACCCTTACACATTGTCGATTGCTGTGTTAATCAAATATCCTTACTTATGAAAAAAAGAAAGGATTAAAATGATACAAAAATTATTATTTTCTACATAAATATAAAAACCACTGCCTTCATGCCTTCATGTCGGGGGGCTTTTTTTTTTTTATTCAAGACAATTTGCATTTAATCAACACATTATCAATAAAAATGTTATTATTATTATTATAAGCAGTATTATTTATGATATGCATAGTTATATTAGTTTTAATTAAAAACTAGTTTAGATTTGTCCACCTGTCAGGTTTTGGAGACGTTTGCATCACCATGTAGGACGTGTGTTTGGATATAACTCATTTTTTGTGCACACTTTATTATTATCGTTCATTTATTTGTTTGCTGGAAATTAGAACTGAATTTAGAAATAGTTTTAAAAGAAATCTTTGTGCTTAAACTAAATTAAAATCTGTATGTAGGATAATGAATGTCTTCAGTGGAGTGCGTACAACACCTTTTATGTTGTTGTACAACACCTTATCCACGAAAGTAATGGAGTAAAATTAAAGTAAAGAGAAAGAGGCCGAATGCAGGAGGCTCATTCTTTATCCTCGCACTGCAGATGGTCTGTTTAACTGTTTTCTTGCAAGTGAAGAGTTCCGCCATGTAAATAGCAAATTCACCATTGTCTGATGCAACTAACTCTTAAAGGGAATGGAAGATGAGACTCTGATTAGTTTAATGCAGGTTATGCTCAAAACACACCCATAACTCTATAAAGAGAATAAGCACAACCCTGTTAGACCATGCGCCGGGGTGTAAACCTTATTTTTCCATCCTTACAATAGCAAAAGTGGATTCGGACATGCTCTTAATGCTTCTGCACCCTGCACATTAGACTTTACGCCTAGATCATTAAAATAGAGCCCTAAGATTATGATGACCATTAACGATTCATAATCTTGTGAAAAAGATCCATTAGATTCACCCAAGTATTAATATTTACCGTCAAGTTATGAAAGTAAAAAATAAAAAAATAAATGCCTTTAAAATATATATGTATTTTGATATTTTTTTTAAACTGTCACAATGTCATTGGTTAATGTGCTTAATTAATACCAAAGTTTGTGACAAATGGTACTTTTGAAACTCAAAAAGCACAGCACTAAGTCAAATCTTTGTCTAATGCACTTCCATTAAGCACATATTATAGAACGGTGTTTCCCAACCCTGTTCCTGAAGGCACACCAACAATACATATTTTTGGATGTCTCCCTTATCTGACCCATTACCTT
>CAIGQZ010033112.1:34869095-34889326 GCA_903798205.1 Danio tinwini
TATTATATTATATTATATTATATTATATTATATTATATTATATTATATTATATATATTTTTCAGCATTTTACACCTTGCAAATACTGATTTGAACCCTGCTTTGCCTTCATAGGCGGCTTGTTTGGCACTATGCAGTTTTTTGTTGTTAACAGACTCTTAACATCATGGTGCGAATTACAGAGGGGGTTTGGGGGGTGATTGACCCCCCTAATTAATGCTTTACCCCCCTGAAAGACATTAAAACAACACGGTCAGCTCTTACTGAGAAATTATTTGCTCTGCTTTATATTTTAAATAAAAATGTTAATAATTAAAATGAATATAAAAAGAATAATTATGTGAATATACATTTGCAGCCCTGTAGCCAGCCTATTAAAAGGGGTGGTTCTTCTTTCTCAAAAAGTGGACCTTTTTGCAGTTATTAGCCTCAAACTATGAGATTCAAATACTGTTAGTGACATTTTAAGCACTAATTTGTGCTGGATTAGATTGCAAATACTTCCTACATTTTTGTTAAAGTGCTTATTATACTATTTTTGTTTATTTACAAATGTGCATTTAAATTGTAAGTTATTACAGTTTTATACATAATGAGATTAGAATTTTTGAAATATGAAAAAAAATATTTTTGTAAATTATTATTTTGTTTGATTTATTATCATGCAAAACCCATTCAATGGCCTGAAACTGGCAAGGTAGATAACTTAACGATAGCAACAACAGACAACTTAACTATTTACAACTTAACTATTTACAGTATCCGATTGGTGAGGTTACTGCAGGTCAGAATACACAAAAATATCCCACAAAACACTGAAAACTTAAATGACTAAAAAGATTTTGAGATAATGTCTTACATTAATGGATGATATAGTGTTGACACCATGGACTAGAGTGTTGGCAATGTCAGGATCATTTGCTCTTCCATGAAAGACCCGAACTGACCCAACAGGAGGCCGCATAGAATGAACAAACTTCCTAACCATTGGTGGAGTCACAGTCTGTAAAACAAATGAATGAATGAAAAAAATATACAGAAACATTTAGTGTTAATAATAACAACATTATAACAAAAAAATTATATTGTAAAATGAATCTCTAAAACGAAATACAGTGCAGAGCTGCTGAAACAGAGCTGTTTTACACTTCCATCATTGAATCAGTTCTCTGCACTTCAATAACTTTCTGGTTTAGCTCAGCTATCAAATCTGACCTCTGAAGACTACGTCGAATAGTTCGAACTGCCAAGCGAATCATTGGTACAACCCTCCCTATAAGAACTGTACTTATCCAGAGCGAGCAGAAGGGCTGCAAAAATCACTCTGGACCCCTCACACCCAGCACACTGCCTCTTTGAACTTTTACCTTCTGTTCGATGCTGCAGAGCACTGTGCACCAGAACAACCCGACATATAAACAGTTTTTTTCCCTCAGGTATCCATCTCATGAACACTTTATGATAGTAATTGTGAAACAAACATCACTACTTTTTTATACACATATACACTTTTTTTTTACAATGTACTTCACATGCCAATTTGCACATACCAGCTGCACATATAACGTTGTATAAAGTACATGTACATACACTTGTCAGTTTGTATATTTGCATTCACTACTTCTATTTTTTTAAATACATATTTATCAAATTTTTCATCCTGTATCTGTAATTATGTTGCATTGTAGAAGCTCTGTCACGAAAACAAAGTCCTCGTATGTGTGAATAAAGCTCGTTCTGATTCTGATACGTTCAATTAGTTATAGAAACACAATGGTTACAATGAATAACCCACCTTTGGTGTAATTTCTTGCAGGCAAGACTTAGTTCTGTCGCCTACTGGAATGATCTTTCCAGCCTTTAATAGGAAAAAAACACAGAGCATTTCTTAACACATCGAGAAATATGTGTAAAAGATCAAAACTTATAAAAAAAATATATATTAGTTATACCGCACGGATGGATGGAAACGTGTCTCTCCGTCTCCAGGTGGACGAATTCCGCTCAATGACACTCATGCCTACACTTATTTACAACTCTATTTGTAAAACCTCACAAAAACAAACACACCGCAGACAGACAGAAGTGTTTGTTGACCTTCCGTTACCTGACAACGCGCTGGAGGAAACTCAGCGTCACTGTACTGATAACGAAGCCGTCAGACGTCCACCTGTCAGAATGAATGTCAATTAACATAAATTTACCGTGTAAACATTTTTATCCGTTTTCATTATACATCTTAAGTAACAGTTTCAAATGTGATTATAACTGGGGGGAAATGCATACAAATACATTCTTGGTTTTAATTTATCTATTGTGCTTTAACGAACTGTTTTAAATGCGTATCAAATACAACAAAAAACAGAGACAGAACTGTTGACTTGAATACACATGACTTGAATGACTTCCAAAAGTTAAACGATTAATACGTTTTATATTATGTATCATAATATGTATTAAAAAAAAAAAAAAAATAATAATAATAATAATAATAATAATAATAACAACAACAACAACAACCTCACAAAATATGTACACAAAATAATAATCCACCGTTGTGAAAACACAAAAACATATCAGAAACGTTCTTCTGATTGGACGATTTCTGTTCAACGCGTCTGACGTCAGATCCAGTCATTCGATCCGTCATCATCAGTTTTGACGCAAAAGGGGAAGTTAGCAGGAACATAGAGGAAGGTACGAGTCTTTGAGCTTTAAACATTTTTACTGTTATATTGATTTAGCTATGTTGTTGTTAAAATAAACCACATTGTTTTTCAGCTATATATGTCTTTCTTAATTCTTAATGGTTTATTCTACGTGGTGTCACGTTCAGGTTTGTGTGTGCGCGCAGAGCGCGCGGCCTGTTTTTCTCTTAGCATTAGCATCATTAGCTTTCAGTAACCATTTTAACCGGAGCATCTGAGTCTACTGACAGACCGGTTAAAGTGTCACTAAGACGATCGGAACACGTTTGTCACTGAGCTGAATGCGTGTTTACATGTGTGCATTACAGACAACAACAGCGGAACATTCAATATAATTAGCACAGTTAGCATCACAAGCTAACAGGCAGCTCGAGCTTCATATGACACTAAATACATTTTCCATTTGAATAATTAAGTGCATTTATTTTACCTTCTGTCTGAAGTGGAAGAAACCGACAGATCTGTTCTGTAAACAGTATTAGCATTCAAAGCATGCTGTTGCTTGTTTTGAAGAGATCAAGCTAACTTATACGAAAATTAGTCATGTTTTATCAGCCATGTTCATTTTATTGGAACGTTTACTATCAAATCTAACATCACGTGCATATAAATGCCAATGTGTCACTTTGTTTTTTAGGTTGAATGGGTTTAGAAAGTAACAAGTGCTGATTGATCATGGATATGACGTGTGTTTTGCACTGTCACTCTGCCTCATACTTTCTGCATCACATCAGATGTAAACAGAGTTATATGTAAAAGTATATTTATAGCATATTATGTAAACTAGACTTTGGGAGTTGGTTAACTATAGAACCAGAGGCTTGGGATGAGTTTAAATAGTGTGTTGTTTGACAATGTACATTGTACGTGCTTATTACAGAAATTGGTTTATGCACAGAATACTCAAACAACTCATCATATTTTTGTGTTCTACTTACTATTTACCAATTTTTCATAAAGTATCTAAAATATGCAGGCACATCTGAAAAAAAAAACAAACTTGTATGGACTTCTTACTTAGACACATAGGCTCAAA
Organism: Danio tinwini; assembly: GCA_903798205.1. Lineage (NCBI taxonomy): Eukaryota > Metazoa > Chordata > Actinopteri > Cypriniformes > Danionidae > Danio > Danio tinwini. The sequence continues at coordinate 34,872,839 of CAIGQZ010033112.1, forward strand.
AAGTTAAGTCAAAATAATGAGAAAGAAAACTCTTGGAAACCAACTGTGAATTTATGTGTCTCCTATTCTTATTTTTCATGTGGATACTGTGCAGTACTAATTAAATACACTTTGGAGTAAAAAGTACATGCTAATTGATTAAGAAATATATATATTTATTTATTTATTTAAGTTAGACAGGCTAAGTCTAAATTTATATGTAACAAAGTCAAATTTGTCTGTGATATTGATGACAACAACTCAGTTTTGACATGCAATTATGACTAAGAATCTCAGATTATTACTTCTTTACTACTACTACTACTACTACTAATGATAATAGTTTATTTTATTTCCATTGTGGTTTTATTTGGGCAGTGTAAATGGGCTTCCATAATATCCTTCGTTTAGTATTTTGTAAGCTAGTGTTCCCAGCATGGCTTTGGTTTTATTTGGATGCTGTTTATAGACACAAGACAGACGTCACTGGGTTTTTGGGTCAAAGCACAAAGGATATTTAAAGCTTAACAGACTGGCAGTTCCTGAACAATGTCTGTTGTCTGTGAATTAATCATGAGACTCAATTGACAAGTAATTAATGGCACGACAAACACAATAGATACTGTTTATATAACCACCGTCATACATTACATTTGATTTGTTCTACAACTTATTTCATGTGAACAGTCCCAGTTTTTCTGTCATGTTTTTGCTCATTATGTAATATGGAAAATGACATTACCACTCAATTGCTGTCTACAGTATATACAGTGCTCAGCATAAATGAGTACGCCCCATGTTGAAAATGAATATTTATCAATTTCACAATGAATATAGGTCATATGTTTTGGTGCATTTGAACAAAACAGTATTTTAGTCACCAAACATTGTTAGAAATAGAAAAATAATACATTAAATTAATGCAAAATATTGCAAAACACTTTAAAAATTATATATTTTTTGTTTCCCTTGACTTTTCCTCTTTTTAAAATTTGTATATAACATTTTTTCCCTAACATAAATTGGGCCACTAATATTTGGACTGTTTTTTAGATTCTTCAGTTTTGGCTTCAGTACTGACTAATCTAATGTATGTGCACAAATTTATTATTATAAAGCATCCTATAGAAAATATTAATTTAAAGAGGAAATTTGTGAAGGGTGTAGTCATATATGCTGAGCACTGTACATAAATGGTGTACCTCAGGATGTATTGAGTCAACCTAGACACCCCTGATATATTAAATTACGTAGTAGTGTTCCTAAATGAGGATGGATACTAGATTATTAATGTCTGTCTCTGCAGATCTGGTAGTGACCGTCTTGACTTCAGTACAGGAGATTGGGGTTTTGGGTCATGGCAGGAAGAGGTGGAGCAACGAGACCTAACGGGCCGAACACCGGCAACAAAATCTGTCAGTTCAAATTAGTTCTGCTGGGAGAGTCTGCTGTGGGGAAGTCAAGTCTAGTGCTGCGCTTTGTAAAAGGACAGTTTCACGAGTTTCAAGAAAGCACAATAGGAGGTAAGGCATGTGTTTATATTATATTATGTTCTTTTTTATTTTTTAATGATCAAGGACATGCTGTAACAGTATTTAGTTAATTCATACCTTTAATGTTTTTTATTATTATTTTGTGTTATATGTTTTATTGTATTGAGTTTGTATAGTTATGCTTTAATGTAAATTTGTCTTTATTTGGTTGTGGTATTGGTGCCTATTGTTATGGTTTAGTGTAAATGTGTTTTTATTTGGTTTTTCGTATTGTTAATATTGTTTTAGTTTGATGTCATTTTTGTTTGTTTGTTTGTTTGTTTGTTTTTGGTATTGGCTTTGATGATGATTTAATGTAAATTTGTCCTTTTATTTGTTTGCCCCCCCCCCAGGTAGAATAGCCACTATGTTGGTAGTGACTAATAGGGATTTAAATAAACGATATTAGAACCCATATGAACCCACACCAGGTGTGTTATCATAATGCATGTATATATTAAATATTTATTGTAAGAATAGAATACACTACAAAACTCTTGTCAGACTTGCATCTGAAAATTCTCTTGCATAACAGCATGATAAATACTCCTTACTAAGAGTCAAAGACTAACAAAAAAAAAAAAAAAAAAAAAAAATATATATATATATATATATATATATATATATATATATATATATATAAACACAGACCTTATTCAGCTCCAAGACAGCCTGATGTACAAAGGACTTTTTTATTTTCACTTTATTAAAACTTGGGACTCTAAATCCACGGTTAGACTTCGAACCCTAGACATTCCACACGACTAGGGTTTGAAATTATGTTTCTTGCCAGCCTTGTGAGGTTCTTGTAATATGAATGATCATAATTTCTCAAGAGGCTTTCCTACTATCTTTGAACAGATTTACATTTTGATGCAAGCTTGGTCTATTAAATAAAAAAATCAAGAGAGTATATATATATATATATATATAAGGCTTGGGCGGTATCCAAATTTTTATACTGTCAAACCTCCTCCCTATTTTACCTCGGTATACGGTATTACCGTGCATAATAAAAAAATTATGATGCAAGGCTCAAACAGCGTCACCAAACTGTTGGCTTGTGGTTAGGGATGCTCAAAATAACCGATTGACCGTTAACCAAAAGGGTGCGTTTGTAACCGATTAATGGTATCAGTTAAACAATTAAAAAATATTATTTGATATAAGGGACCGATCACATCGAACGTGCTTTATGCGTTGAGAAGGACATTTTTTTAATAGTTTACTAACAGCCGCGAGTGTTTTGCCCGCTGCTTATGCACCTTGCGTACCTCATGTTATGCTGTTGCGCGCGGTTGAAATAAAACTCAACCCTGAGTGGAAAAGTGCGTTACGTCAGTCGCGTCTTTTTCATTCTTCAGTCAAATGAAAGCAGAGCAGGGTTTCTGTTAAGGTACCTGCAGTGTTTGTGTTGTCAGAACAACGGATAACTTTTAATGATGGAGGAGAGACTTGTGGTCGCAGTTTCAAGTTATCCAGAGTTGTATTACTTTACAAATCATAAAAATCACTATGTTATTATATATTACAATTTATATATTACAATTATAGCAACATGGACAGCAACACTCGTGCACAATAGACCAGCGGATTCAGTCGTTTATAGTGACATAAAAAAAAGAAAAAAAAAAAAGAGCACTTTTTTTCTTGTCAACATAAAAAGGCAGTGTAATGCACCTCGCATTTTTAGAACGGAAAAGCGTGATCGGCCCCTGATGTGCAACACATATTTGTTAACTTGCGGGATGGCAACACGTGCCTACAGACGTATTTTTTCAAAGAAGCAAAATAAAAGAAGGATATTTCTAGTCACAGTTTGACACAGATGAGTTGACACAAACCAGCGCTGATGCTGATGGCTTCTGTGTTGCCTGGAGCAGTGTCAAAAACTTAACAAACATGCTATTGAAGATTTAGTGTAATACCAATAAACTACCCTTTTTTCCATTTGGAAAATTTGTCATTTATAGTTCTTGTATAATATAAAATTTTTAAATAGCCTACAAATTCAATGATTTTCTTGAATTTTTCATAATCATAACTCCGCACCAAACTAAAGCTTCCGTTTTATAGCTTATAAAACATGTATGCAAATTTATGCAATACCATATGTAAGCAACAAAATTGTTATATGCTGTAGTAGCCTGTACTTTACAAAACGTCAACATACGGGCCCCTAAGGTTCAAACGCCCTGTCAGCGCGCACACATGTACAGCAAGGGGAAATAAGTCATTATGACAATCTTTAAACTAATGACTTCTATTAAAATGTTGAAAGGAGTTTTGTGTCATAATAATAACAACAACAACAACGAAGCATTAGGCCTAATTAAATGCATATTTTTAGTGGAGCGATCGATTTAATTACCTGATATTTTTTTATTTGACGGAACAAAACATAATTGGAAAAAACATCCTATGCCAGTTCTTAAAAATAATTCAGTCAGTGTTTTTGTTTTGTAATCTAAATTTGTCATTTAAGTGAAAAATATCTAGGGCAGGCCTGTTATTTTATTATTTTTATTTAGTTTATTCTTTTTTTCCACACAGTGTAATGTTGTTATGTTTTGTATGCTGCCGTTCGCATGACAGAATTTCATATATCCTTATACATACTACAGGGAGTGCAGAATTATTAGGCAAGTTGTATTTTTGAGGATTCATTTTATTATTGAACAACCACCATGTTCTCAATGAACCCAAAAAACTCTATATCAAAGCTGAATATTTTTGGAAGTAGTTTTTAGTTTGTTTTTAAGGATATCTGTGTGTGCAGGTGACTATTACTGTGCATAATTATTAGGCAACTTAACAAAAAACAAATATATATCCTTTTCAATTATTTATTTTCACCAGTGAAACAATATAACATCTCAACATTCACAAATATACATTTCTGACATTCAAAAACAAAACAAAAACAAATCAGTGACCAATATAGCCACCTTTCTTTGCAAGGACACTCAAAAGCCTGCCATCCATGGATTCTGTCAGTGTTTTGATCTGTTCACCATCAACATTGCATACAGCAGCAACCACAGCCTCCCAGACACTGTTCAGAGAGGAGTACTGTTTTCCCTCCTTGTAAATCTCACATTTGATGATGGACCACAGGTTCTCTATGGGGTTCAGATCAGGTGAACAAGGAGGCCATGTCTTTAGTTTTTCTTCTTTTAGACCCTTTCTTGCCAGCCACGCTGTGGAGTACTTGGACGCGTGTGATGGAGCATTGTTCTGCATGAAAATCGTGTTTTTCTTGAAGGATGCAGACTTCTTCCTGTACCACTGCTTGAAGAAGGTGTCTTCCTGAAACTGGGAGTTGAGCTTTACTTCATCCTCAACCCGAAAAGGCCCCACAAGCTCACCTTTGATGATACCAGCCCAAACCAGTACTCCACCTTGTTGGCGTCTGAGTCGGACTGGAGCTCTCTGTCCTTTACCGATCCAGCCACGGGCCCATCAAGACTCACTCTCATTTCATCAGTCCATAAAACCTTAGAAAAATCAGTCTTGAGATATAGTCTTGGGCCAAGAAATATATATATATATATATATATATATATATATAAATAAAAGTAACACAATTTCTTGCCATCAAAACATTTTTAGAAAGCTGATGTGCAGTCATACAGCCCAGATTTAATTATAAGCAGTTACCAGATGCTGACTGTATAATCTAATGCATGTCTGTTTTTTTCCATTAGCCGCCTTCTTGACTCAAACATTATGTTTGGATGACACAACGGTGAAGTTTGAAATCTGGGATACCGCTGGCCAGGAGCGCTACCACAGTCTGGCCCCAATGTATTACAGAGGAGCACAGGCGGCCATAGTGGTGTATGACATCACAAATGAAGTGAGTCCTAACGGGCTTTATTCTCTCTGCTCTTTTTACAACAAATACTTTTTCTTAATCTTTTAACACAGTATAACAAAAAAAATCCTCAAAAACATCCCATTTAATACAGGTCAACAAACTAAATTCACAATTAACTAAATTACTGCTTGCATAAAAAGTGAAAAAAATATTTTTGAAAAAAAATGTAAATGACAACATTAAGCACAAATAAGAAAGCTTTGAATACAGAAAATGCATATGTCCCCCCCCCTCCCTTTTTTCAGGAATCATTTGCACGTGCGAAAAACTGGGTGAAAGAGCTTCAAAGACAAGCCAGTCCAAATATTGTAATAGCTTTGGCTGGGAATAAGGCAGACCTTGCCAACAAAAGAGCGTTGGACTTTCAGGTTAGTGGTGTTTGAACAGCCACAGAGGAGCAGACGCTTCCTGTTGGCTTTACAAATGAGATGTGGAACTGTTTAGAAACAAACAAACATGCCATGCAGACTTCCAGACGCGTACAAACTGTCTGTTTCTAGTTTCAAACCCTCACTTGTTTTCTGTCGGACACAGGATGCGCAGTCATATGCAGATGACAACAGTTTGCTCTTTATGGAAACATCGGCAAAGACTTCAATGAACGTCAGTGAGATTTTTATGGCGATCGGTAAGCTATCAACCAGTTTGACTGGCTACTTTTAATGACAAATAGTTATATATACTGCTCACAAGTTTAAGGCCAATAAGAATCACTGTGTTTTTCATTCTAAAAATAAATTTTATCTGTACCCTGATAAACAGTCCAAAAGTTTTGCTGCTGATGATATGTATTAAACCACTGTGTGCATCTTTGGTTATTATGCTTTATGTACACTCACGGTCACTTAATTAGGTACACCTTTTTGTCTTCAGAACAGCCTAAATCGTAGCATAGATACTGGAAATATTCCTCAGAAATTCTGGTCCACATTGACGTGATAGCATCACACAGTTGCTGCAGATTGTTGGCTGCACATCCAAGATGCATATCTTTCGTTCCACCACATCCCAAAGGTGCTCTATTGGATTGAGTTCTGGTGACTGTGGAGGCCATTTGAGTATAGTAAACTCATTGTCATGTCTGAGATGATTTGCGCTTAATGACATGGCACATTATCTGGAAGTAGCCATCTGGAAGGGTACACTGTGGTCATAAAGGGATGGACATGGTCAGCAACAATACTCAGACTGTGGCATTGACACAATGCTCAATCGGTGCTAATGGGCCCAAAGTGTGCCAAGAAAATATCCCCCACACACTTACTCCACCACCAGCCTAAAAACAGATACAATGCAGGATGGATGCATGCTTTCATAATGTTGACGCCACATTTTCACCCTACCAACCCAGTGTCGCAGCAGAAATCGAGACTCATCAGACCAGGCAACGTTTTTCCAATCTTCTATTGTCCAATTTTAGTGAGACTGTGAATTGTAGCCTCAGTTTCCTGTTCTTAGCTCACAGGATTGGCACCTGGTGTGGTCTTCTGCTGCTGTAGCCCATCTGCATACCTTAGTTGTAACGAGTGGTTATTTGAGTTCCTGTTGCTTTTCTATCAGCTGAAACCAGTCTGACCATTTTCCTTTGACTTCTGGCACCAACAACCATGCCTCGTTCAAAGTCGCTTAAATCACCTTTTTTCCCCCCATTTTGATGCTCGGTTTGAGCTGCAGCAGATCATCTTGACCATGTCTACATGCCTAAATGCATTGACTTTCTGCCAAGTGATTGCCTGATTAGAAATTTGCGTTAACAAGCAGTTGGACAGGTGTACCTAATAAAGTGACCGGTAAGTGTAATTCTTTCATAATATTTAGAACCACATTGAGCAGCTGTTAAGACTCAAACAGATTGACCCTGTTACTTTGACCATTACTAAAATCACAGATTTTTCTCTGTGAAGGCGTTTGTCGGGAATGTCTGCAAGACTCAATTAGACCTTTATTTCTGTTTATTGCACTTCAATGTAATCTTATTTTTTCAGAAATAATTGGGGGGCATTATTACAACCACAGCATTTTTTTTTCCTTTATTTTAGTTCTTAAATTTCAGAAATGCAGCATAAATAATATTTGGGTAAATATTGTTTTACTTGTTCATTTAAATTAAAATAAAAGCCCCAAAAATATGCAATTAAATGGTGTAAAGCCAAAACTACAATAAAAGTCACAGTGCCAGGCATTTAATTGCATCATAATTGCATTACATTGTGTTATATTCATTAAAAAGGTCTCCGGGCAAATTTTATTTGAAGGGAGAATGACCAAAATGGTCCTTTTGGTTGCAAAGGTTGCCGACCCCTGATCTATTGACCTTATTCTTTATGTACGAACGGGCACAGCCATCGGTTTGGCTCAAGACTTCCGATCTCATTCATTTTTAGACAATTATAATCAGTTGTTAGAAATGAGTTATTAAAAGCTATTATGTTTAGAAATGTGTTGAAAAAAAACTCTTTGTTAAACAGAAATTAGGCTAATAATTCAGGAGGGCTGAGATTTCTGAACTGTACATAATTTGGGGATCAAACTTTCACGCACACTTGCAAACTTAATAAAAAATTGCTTCTCATATTTACAAAACATTTCCATGTCTGTCTCCGCACCTTAGCAAAGAAGCTTCCGAAGAACGAGCCCCAGCCCGCAGGTGCCAACACAGCCCGCAACAGAGGAGTGGATCTAACAGAAACAGCACAGCCCGCCAAAGGCCCCTGCTGTAGCACCTAAACCACGCTCCTCACCTCCTAACCAACCGCATCACATCTGGACATGGGGCTCCTCCTTCCAAAACCTAGCTCCTCCTCGGATTAGCTAAAGACTCTGTATAGCTGTGTTTCTAATACTTTTTTTTTTTTTTACTTTCATTTTTAAAGACGAATATGTAAATCAGCAGTCTACCGGATGCATGTATCACTACAAAAGCTAAATACACATTTTAACTTAATTCAGCAGGAGAACAAAACCAGGTGAAAATGAGAGTGAGAGAGAGATTCAGTGTGTTTGTATGCATTTAATACCTTTTAATCAGGCCCCAGGCACAGTCTGCAACGCTTTTCTGCAAAAGGCGTTTCAAATAAGCCGTTTCTAATTGACTTGTTTAACTGTAGCCAACTTGTTTAATAAACTTGCATAACAATTATGAGGAAATCTACATGCAGATTTTGTCTGGGCCTGTTTACACTGCAAAAAAAAATAAAAAATACTTGGTAGTCTAAATATCTAGTCCAAATATATAGAGAAACAAAACATATTGTCTTGTCTTCAGAAATAATAAGTCAAATTTAAGTGAGTTTTCCCTTAAAATAATAAAAATAATCTGCCAATGGAGTAAGCTTATTTCAAAGTGAAAACTAGATTATTTTGCTTACTTTTATTGGCATTGTTTTTTTAGGGGTTTTCACCTTTATTGACAGGACAGTGGAGATTGACAGGAAAGTAAGGGGAGCAGAGAGAGGGGAAAGATCGGCAAAGGATCTCAAGCTGGGAATCGAACTCGGGTCGCCGCGAGCACCTGAGTGCTATATGTCGACGCACTAACCACTAGGCTATTGGCGCTGACTATTTGCATTGTTTTAAGTAAAAACTCACTTAATTTGGACATTCCTGAAAACGACTGTATTTTTTGCTTGTCTATAAAACGCTTGATTTAGGATTTTTTTATATATATATATTTGCAATATAAACAAGACAAAAAGTCTAATAAGAAATAATTTTGCAGTGTATAACTCTTTCACAATTAGTGAAAGAGTAAAGCTGCGGTCTCACTAGAGTTTGTGCGTGTGAAATTCTGTCGTACGGCTCTGCGAAAAGGCAGGATTAAACAAGATGATTAGATTTTTAAAAAAAAAGCCAGCGATTGGTCCATATTTTTTATTTTTGTCCAGAAAGGTCATGTTTTGATTCTCGGTTCGTCTCATGCAGTCAAGGTGATGCAATTTCACAGGTCAGAGTTCACCAAGCTTAACGCATGACCCTGCATTTCCGGTCTGACGCATTCGCGTGTGTATGAATGGAAGTCTATGGGGAGAAAAGTCCAGTGTGACCGCAGCTTGAAACTTCTCAAAAAAAATTTAAATAAATGATCCCCCACATGCTCCATCAGTAGCCAGTCTAAAGCTGGTTGTAGTTTAGATGCAGTAGCTTCTTATTTTAGTTAATCATTCCTCTGTGCGCCTGCCGTTTCCTCGATACGCCACAAACTGCAGATTTTCCTGAAGATATTAGGCCTTCAGAAGCATCTATCACTCATACACTCTAAAAAGAGATTGCTGAGTAAACATGTTGCTTCTAAAGCGATTAGTTGACTTTAACTGTAGGCATAGTTCACCAAAAAAAAAAAAAAACTCACTATTTGCTCATCCTCAAGTGGTTCCAAACATTTGTGAGTTGCTTTTTGTTTCTGTTGAACACAAAACAAGATTTTCTGAATAAAAAGTTGAAAACCTGTTATCATTGACTTTTTAGTAGACAAAATACTGTGGAAGTCAATGGTTAGGGATGCTCAGAGTCCTTTGGATGTCTTCTTTGGTGTTCAGCAGAAGAAACAAAAGTTTAATAAATAAATAACAGAATTTTCATTTTTGGGTGAACTATTGGTTTAAAGAAATAAACTTGCCTCACTATTTACTCATCCTCAAGTGCTTTCAAACATTTGCGAGATGGTTTTTTGTATCTGTTGAACACAAAAGAAGATATTCTGAATAAAGTTGAAAACTTGTAACCATTGACTTCTATAGGAAAAACAAATATTATGGAAGTCAATGGTTACATGTGTTCAGCGTTCTTCAGGATGTCTTCTTTGGTGTTTAGCAGAAGAAACAAACAAAAAGGTTGAGTAAATGATGACAGAATTTTCATTTCTGGTTGAACTATTGCTTAAAAAAATGTAGTTGACTCACTATTTAAAATCACCCTTAATGGTTTTAAACATTTGTGAGTTGCTTTTTGTTTCTGTTGAACACCAAAGAAGATATTCTGAAGAAAGTTGAAAACCTGTAACCATTGACTTTCATACTAGAGAAAATACTATGGAAGTTATTTGTTACAGGTTTGCAGTGTTCTTCAGAATATCGTCTTTGGTGTTCAGCAGAAGAAAGAAACATAAAGGTTGAGTAAACAATTGCAGAATTTTCATTTTTGGGTGAACTATCCATTAAGCCCATTACCTTAAAATGATTAAGTAAATAAACTGTGCATAATTTTACGTCGTGCACCAGGATACGTCGCTGTAAAAAGCGACTAATTACTTAGAGTAAACCATTGCCTTAAACCAAAAAGTGGATTTTACTTAAAAGAAATGTATAATAAAAGTCAGTAAACCCGTTCACTTAATTATGCACATAGTGGTTAGCACTGTTGCCTCACAGCAAGAAGGTTGCTGGTTTGAATCCTGGCTGTTGGCAATTCTGTATATGAGTTTATAGGTGTTTCCCAGTACTGGGTTGCAGCTGGAAGGGCATTCACTGCATAAAACAGGTAGCAAAATAGTTGGCGGTTCATTCCGCTGTGGCAAACACTGATTAATAAGGGACTAAACCAAAGGAAAATGAAATATGCACATAGTTTGTTTACTTAATAATTATAAGGCAACAAGTGTACTTTTTTAAAGTAAAGTCAACTGATCACATTTAACAGGGACTTCTTTTATAAGTAAAATCAACTTGTAGCTTTAGGAGGGACAGGTTTACTCACTTAAGTTACTTATCGCCTTTTTACAGTGTAAAAAATTCATCCAGCTTATTGATGATCTTATGAATGGCTTGGAAACACTGGTAATGACTTCAGGGATAAAGAACAAATTAAGAAAGGCAGTCAGTAAAACAGGTTCACCCTGCTGTATGAATTTTAAATATTATCATTCATTAATTGGGGCTGTATTCTCATCTCTGTGTTATGCTTATACACTTAACGTCAGGTCCATATGGAATCTGTGCATCTTACAGGGCAAAATCTTCTGAGTTTTGAAGATTGACTTTCTTGGTAACTGTGCATATGATCAGTTAGCCACAGTATTTAACATTATTTTCAAGAGGAAACATATGCAAGGGGATATAAATAGAAGCATTTAACTCTTGTACAGGAATCTGTGCATTTTATGTGGCAAAATCTACTGAATTCTGAGGATTTAAACATTAATGTTTGGTTAAAACATGTTTGTTTTATTATTATTATTGAGATTATAGGTAGCTGTGCACATGATAAAACTAGCCTGAAGTAGGGCTGGGCCGATGAACGATATTATATCAAATCACGATAAAATTTGTCAATAACAATGATAATCTCTGGACTTTTTTTACTCTCTATTGATCTAAGAGCCAATCACACAGCAGAAATGTGCAACAATGGGAATCTAAACGCTTGTTGATATTAGACATGTACCGAATTTTCGGCCACTGTAAATTGTCAGGTTAAAATGTTATGCCATTTAATAGACGCTCTAGTTTTTGTGGCTTTAGTCATTGTTGGGGTACTCTTAAATCTGGAAGCATTAACAACTTATATCGAAATATATATCGTTACCATTCAATATGGAAAATAACTAGTGAGATTGCATTTTTGCCATATCGCCCAGCCCTAGCCTGAAGTATTTAATAAATATGCAATATTAAAATCAACGCAGGCATTTTTTAACTCTGCACAGATTCTGTGTGGTCCTGGTGATGATCAATTAAAATCTCTTTACAACTCAGAAAATTGACTTCAGCATCTCAAACATGTCCAGGAATCTTTCCCTGCTTTTTTTTAATTATTATTATTGTAATCTTACTGGATGTCATGAGCAAACTGTGTCACTGTCAGTGATGCAGTGCAGTTTTGTGTTGTCAAATGTACTCTGAGGACTAAAGGCGTGTGTTTGCAGGCTGATTCATGTCATCCAACAAGACATTAAAGACTCCGAGGGCCTTTGCTTCAAAACATGACGGAGATCTTAAAATGTTTTAGTCTGGATTGTTTAGAATTTGCCTGCCATGACGGACGGTAATTTTTTTGCACACTGTACAGCCTCTCATAAATCCTACTACCAGTTTGAAGTTTCTTTTTATTCACACACAAAGAATCATGTTTAAATGGTGGTCTTTTTAAATGTATGTAGTGTTATTAACAAATGAACTTGACATTTAGTCAGTGGTCTGTCTTGTACCTTCTCTTAAAATGGTTTCATTTCTAAAAATTGGATGAATTGCACAATTTCGAGTTCTAGTTTTAAAAGTGTGGCTGCCTGTTGTTTTCCAATATGATTTCATCGTCATGGACTATGGTGGACTTTCTAACACTCCACAGGTAGCTGCAGTCGGTTATCTAACCGGCAGACGTTCAATAAATTAAACAGCGGTGTAAAATGCATTAACACTGAGAGACTGATCGATTTTTAAGTGTCCAGGTACTAGTATATTTCCAATAAAGGGGGTGAATTGTATTACACACATGCTGTGAATGCTTGATTCAGGTGGCTGTGTATGTTTGTCTACAGGGTTTCTGCTGGTTTCACCAAGTCAAAGACTTTAAGACCTTTTTAAGACCATATTGCCTCGTTAAAATGCAGTCATTTCTCAGCCACATTTTAAATAAATGTCAAAACATAATTATGAGTAGGGCCAGACGGAATCTGCGGATGTTTTTTGCTATTTCTGAGGAGAATTTTGGTAAAAATCTGGATTTCTGCTGAATTATTTAGGTAGTATCATAACTAAAACCTTAATATGTAAAATAAAAAATAATATCTTTTTTTTACTTTTATTTAATGTTTAAAATGCAAATCCAATTAGATTCACTTTATTTGGTAAACAAAGCAAGTCTCATAAAATATATATACTAAAAGACAGAAAATATTACTGTACAAACTGCATTGTACATAAATCAGATGAACAGATTTTATATTAGTCAATATTACTGTCATTTAAAAACTGAATAAAATATAGATTTACACACATTCAAGTAAATAAACAGAATTAATCATACGCACGCAGATTCCATGTGGGATTAGTTATGAGCAATTCCATGCAAATGTCAACCTTGCCATAAAAAAAATTAAGTTTTTACCAAAATATGGACACCATTCTAAGTGTTTTGTGTAAGGATATATTTTTAAGTACTTTACAAGTACTCAAAAATGTATCTGTCAGTGTTTTCAAACAGATATATTTGATTTACCAAAGTCCCACAAATGGCAATTTTACATCCGTCACATCCATAACGAAGAGACGTCTCATCCATAACATTTTTTCCTTAAATGCAAAAATGTTAAATAAAATAAAATCAATAATTTTTGTTCAGTATAGAGAACCAACTCTTATCCTTTTGATTAGCGTCATTTATTTTGGGTTGTGCAGATTCATTCACAGAGTTTCTACAAAGTATGTTGTATACTGTAAACTTGCAGACTTTTTTGGTCACATCCATAACGCATGTTTATTTTCCTTATTTAAAAGTACAAAGCATTTTTACAGATAGATTTTTTTTCTGGTCCCTTAACTCTGTGTTCAGTTGTTCTCGAAAATATAAACAGATATTTCAATTTAATGTTAACATAATTTTTATGTGAATTTGTGTTTGGAGTTTTTACTGCAAATGTCACATCCATAACGCTGCAATTGCTCTTATATACATACATACATACATACTGTATATGTTTATTACCATAACTTTTCTTTAAAAGACAACAAGTTAAGAATATAATAAATCATTCACAAACAATTAACCCAATTTTTTTTTTAGACGGATTGTTGGTTGTACCGATTGGGTGGCTTTACAAGGACAAAAGATATCTGTTTAAATGTATTTAAGACCTATAATACCACATTTCAGTGAATTTAAGACTTTTTAAAAGCCTACATTTTAGATCTTTTTTAATTTAAGACCCCGCACACACCCTAATTTAATATACAAGCATTTGGAGTATAACTAGGCCAGCATTTTGCTTGTCGTCATCTAAATTAAACACACCAAGTGTGCAAATGAGGTCTGAACGAATCTGAGCTCTGCAGAAACGGATTTAATGCCAGACACAAAATCATGCTCACTTTTCTGAGGGAAAATGAACTATCCTGTTTAAAGAAATGTTTTTATTCAGCTTAAAATCAAAAATTAGCATCTCTAAACCAAGCTAAATACAATAAACTGTATCCAAAAAAAGCATTTTATGGGTTAAAATGGTAAGAGTTGCTTTTTAAACAACTTTGTATTACGTATGCTTCATTATATAGGCACAAATGTCTAATGTAAATTTAAATTTGCTACAAAATGCATTTAAATCCAAATGTAAAAAAAGAAAATTGTGTAAATCAGCGTTATATGTTTAATAGCTTTTATAAAATAGCTTAAAATTCATGCAAATATCAGCAGGCTATCTATCTATCTATCTATCTATCTATCTATCTATCTATCTATCTATATATATATATATATATTATTTTTTTTTTACCTTTATATGTTTTAATTATTATATGAGTATTATTATTTTGAAGGACAAACCATTTAATGCAGGAGTTCCCAAAGTTCAGCTCGCAACCCCCAAAATAACAACACCAGTGACTCTCAAGCCCCACATTCCTTGAAAGTGGTAAATATACAAATGTCGCACACACAACAATAGGCTTATATAAACATGAGCAAATTGATAACACAAAACTAACAACCATAGGCTATAATTTATATAGTCATTTATTAACTTGTTTAATTAAATATTAACCTCCCCTAATGAGACTGGTGGGCACAATGTTTTCAGCACAAGTCTAATTTTGGAGAGGGCCACTCAGAGATCATTCTCAATATTCAGTTGTGGCCTGTATTTATTTTTAATGTAGTTGATTGCCATAAAGGTGTCAGAAAGTTTAACCTGGCGCTATGAAATGAATCTGTCGCAGCTGAAATCATTCAGAGATGATTCCTTGGATTATCTCAATTTTTTACGTTAAGTGGCTGTAAACAATTTATTTGGGCTGAATTTAAACAAACAAATTAAAGTAGAATTTTATTAAATTTAATTTGTTTGTTTAAATTCAACACAAATAAATTGTTTGCAACAGTTTTGCAGACATCATTTTTTTCAGTGTGTATACTAAGTTTGTGAAAAACAGTATAATTCTATGGGCTAAAGCCCTAGTGCTGGCGTAAAGTTGACTTTATGGTTGACGCTTGATAGTCGTGAATTTATGGACCGCAGCTTTAAAAGATAGAATTTTATTCACTGCATTTAAATATTGATTAAAGTATTGCTGTGTTGTTAATCTGAAGTAAAACACAATCCTATGAAAAAAAAAATTAAAAGGCTGATGGCTTTTTATTGCATGTTGTTGCTTTTTTATGTAACCCTTAACTACTATTTTTATCTTCTGTCGGTTATGTTTATAAAATATGGTAATTCTAATAGTTTAATCAAATTTATTTGACTTTTGAAAATCACCAAGTTACCCCAGGGGGTCCTGACCCCAGGGCCGGCGCGTCCATAAAGGCGACCTAGGCGGCTGCCTAGAGCAGCATAATAATGAGGGTGGCAATCGCGCCCCGCCACCCAACCCAACGTACTGACTTTCATCTACAACATCAACAGAACACTTGCATAATAGGGGTCTGGCATAATAGTGAGGGCGGCAAACGCTCCCCACCGCCTAACCCAACGTACTGACTCATCTGCAACATCAACCCCCCGTCCTCAGTTCGGCTTGCTCCGGCCCTGCCTGACCCCTACTTTGGGAACCATTGATTTAATGCAATACAGCATGATGAGAGATAAATAAATTGTCATAACTCATTTCTAATAACTGATTTATTTTATCTTTGCCATGAGTAAATAGTATTTGACTAGATATTTTTCAAGCCACTTCTATACAGGGAGTGCAGAATTATTAGGCAAATGAGTATTTTGACCACATCATCCTCTTTATGCATGTTGTCTTACTCCAAGCTGTATAGGCTCGAAAGCCTACTACCAATTAAGCATGTTAGGTGATGTGCATCTCCGTAATGAGAAGGGGTGTGGTCTAATGACATCAACACCCTATATCAGGTGTGCATAATTATTAGGCAACTTCCTTTCCTTTGACAAAATGGCTCAAAAGAAGGACTTGACAGGCTCCGAAAAGTCAAAAATAGTGAGAT
>CAIGQZ010033112.1:34889726-34904900 GCA_903798205.1 Danio tinwini
TATATATATATATATATATATATATACATCTCATAGTAATAATGAATATTCTTTAAATATTAAATAATAATAATAAATTAAAAAAAGAAAAGCAAGATTATTTTTTTCATTTTTCTCACTTCACTGTTCAAGATAAATTTTTTGAACAAAACCTCACTTCATTTTTACACATTCTTCACAAAACAGGGACTTACAGTAATTTGTCATTTTGCTTCTCAAGTAAACGCAACAAATGGATATTTATATTGGAAAACAAGACAAAAATATAGAGTAAGAAATGAATGGTGACACAGTAAAAGCATCATATTTCTGAGCAGAAATGCTTCGTTCTTCTCAATCTAATGCCAGGTGGAGTTTTAGACTCATTTTGTCTTGGAGAATCAGCAATATTACACTGAAAAAAATAATAGATTGGATTTACTATATTATTTTAAGGGCGTCACGGTGGCGCAGTGGGTAGCACAATCGCCTCACAGCAAGAAGGTCGCTGATGCGGGCCTCGGCTGGGTCAGTTGGCATTTCTGTGTAAAGTTTGCATGTTCTCCCCGTGTTTGCATGGGTTTCTTGTAGGTGCTTCGGTTTCCCCCACAAGTCCAAAGACATGCGGTACAGGTGAATTGGGTAAATTGTCCGTAGTGTGTGAATGACTGTGTGTATGGGTGTTTCCCAATGGGTTGCAGCTGGAAGGGCATCCGTTGCATAAAACATGCTGGATAAGTTGGCGGTTCATTCCGCTGTGGCGACCCCAAATTAATAAAGGGACTAAGCCGAAAAAAGAATGAATGAATAAATATTATTTTAAGTTAAGTGGTTGTAAACATTTGAGCTGAATTTAAACAAATGAATTAAGTTGAACATTACTAGATTTAATTTGTTTGTTTAAATTCAGCCCATATAAATTGTTTGCAACCACTTACCTTAAAAAATACCCAATGAATATGTTTTTTTGATGTTCTTTTAAGGGTTTTTCAGGCTTCTGCTGCAGCTAATTTATTGCTCCTGTGAACGTTTGGACATTGAAAACAACAAGGTGACATTGTGGACATGCCAGTTGTTTTCTGCACGATATGCATCTGCTGTCACCCACAGCCCTGAGATGACACACGCTGACAGTCCTATTAAGATGATAACTGTGCCCGATGCATATATTACTGTCACTCACACACACAGATTCAGCATCTCTGAAGGAAAGAAGCAGAGGAGGATTGTGTCAAACAGGCCTCAGATTTCTGTAGGGTGAGCGGATGAAGCACAGAGTTGCAGAATGTCCATCAGAAATCTGCATTCTCATTAAAAAATCATAACAGTTTAGTGTCATTATTAGTAATATTATTGATTACTAAAACTATTAAACATTTTGTTGATTGAAATAAAGGTGAAAAGAAAAACTAAATAAGCTCAAATATAAATAGTACATGGCATCATAGTGTCGCAGTGGGTAGCACAATCGCCTCACAGCAAGTAGGTCGCTAGTTCGAGCCTCGGCTGGGTTAGTTGGCATTTCTGTGTGAAGTTTGCATGTTCTCCCCATGATCACGTGGGTTTCCTCCGGGTGCTCCGGTTTCCCCCACAGTCCAAAGACATGAGCTATAGGTGAATTGGGTAAGCTAAATTGTCCGTAGTGTATGTGTGTAAATAAGTGTGCATGGATGTTTCCCAGTGATGGGTTGCAGCTGGAGGGGCAATGTAGTACGTGTTTTCTTAGCAACTAAAAATGACTTTTTTTCCCATTAGCAGCTCTGAAATAAGCACTGAACTGTAAATGAAAACTCAATTCAAACTAAATCAGACTTAAACTGAAATACAGATAAATAAACCTAAATAGTATTATTTTTTAATAATAATAATAATAATAATAACAACAAAACAACAATAAGAATTAATAAATACAAAATAAATAAGAAATAAAAATGAAAACAACTAAAAGGAAGAAAAACTAAAAGGAAATTTTCATGAAATAAAAAAAATAATCAAAAATGCCAAAAGAAAGCCTAATTTAAAATATACAAAATAAATATACACTAACCGGCCACTTTATTAGGTACACCTGTCCAACTGCTCGTTAACGCACATTACTA
Organism: Danio tinwini; assembly: GCA_903798205.1. NCBI lineage: Eukaryota > Metazoa > Chordata > Actinopteri > Cypriniformes > Danionidae > Danio > Danio tinwini. The sequence continues at coordinate 34,891,805 of CAIGQZ010033112.1, forward strand.
ATAAGCCAATGACATGGCAGCAACTGAATGCATTTAGGCATGTAGACATGGTCAAGACGATTTGCTGCAGTTCAGAGCATCAGAATGCTATCAAGCTGATAAATAGGTAACAGTAACTCAAATAACCACTCGTTACAACCGAGGTATGCAGAAGAGCATCTCTGAACACACAACGCATCCAACCTTGAGGCAGATGGGCTACAGCAGCAAAAGACCACACCTGTTGTCACTCCTGTCAGCTAAGAACAGGAAACTGAGGCTACAATTTGCACAAGGTCACCAAAATTCGACAATAGAAGATTGGAAAAACGTTGCCTGATCTGATGAGTCTTGAATTCTGCTGTGACATTCGGATGGTAGGGTCAGAATTTGGCATCAACAACATGAAAGCATGGATCCATCCTGCCTTGTATCAACGGTTCAGGCTCGTGGTGGTGGTGGTTTAAGGGTGTGGGGGATGTTTTCTGCCCACTTTTATACCTCCACAGTGACCAGCTCTCAATCCAATAGAGCACCTTTGGCATGTGGTGCAACAGGAGATTCGCATCATGGATGTGCAGCTGACAAATCTGCAGCAACAGTGTGATGCTATCATGTCAGTATGGACCAAAATCTCTGAAGAATATTTCCAGTAACATTGTGGGACGTTGCATTTTGATTGGAAATGAAAATCAGGTTGATGTCAAAACCCAACATCAGACCGACGTCAATGTCCAACGTCAGACAGATGTTGCATTTTGGTTACTTTCCAATGCCACCTAAAAACAACCAAATATCAATGTCTAATGATGTTACAGCTTGACGTTGCCATATGATTTTAGTTGCCATACCTGAGAAATAAATGTTAGTATTTCACTTCAATTTCCCAGTGATAGTTGCAGCTGGAAAGGCATCCGCTGTGTAAAACATATGCTGGATAAGTTGGCGGTTCATTCCGCTGTAACAACCCCTGATTAATAAAGGGACTAAGCCAAAAAGAAAATGAATGAATTTGACTTCAATATGCGGTTGGTTTAAAATGTTGGCTCAACGTTGGATTTTGGTCACTTTTCGACACAACCTAAAATCAACCAAATATCAACGTCATTTCACGTCGTTATTGGATGTCAAAGTAACATTGTCCTTAGACACTGACGACCTAAATCTAACCTAATATTAACATCTTATGACGATGTGTGTTTGCTGGGATGAAATCAAATGGTCAGATTTTGATTGAAGTCTACCAAAACACACTTTTTTCAGTGAATAAAGTTGCACGGATTAATTGTTCACCTAAAAACTAACAATGTGCACTAGCAAAGTAAACATTGTAAATTTTGATATCACATGGACTTTAACCACGCCCCTTTTACCGTAGGTTTGCTACAAGAGAATGACGCATAAAAAAGCCCCACCCCCTACTCAATATTCTGTTTCAGTTGGAAGTACATCAGCATACTGAAATAAAAGTCTCAGCGACTTTCAGGTCACACAAACTTTAAAGGGTCACGAAACACCAAAACGCATTTTTTGAGCTGTTAACTATTATTTATGTGTCCTGCGCTGCTATAAACACTATTAGGACACTCTAAAAAAAGTGAAAATTGGTTGTTTTTGTGTTATTTTAAGCAAATTCGTTCGTCCGGTTTGAAATTAATTTTTGAAGCTGCGTCACAGCGATTAGATACTTGCGTGTAGTCCAGCGTGGAAAGTGGATGTCTGTACCTGCGAGTATATTGAGACGTCTCTGAGTGTGCAGCATAAATTCATGAGAAAGACTTGGTTCAAACCAATCAGCGCGCTCTATTGTGTATGCGGTGCAACTTCATTAATGTATGATAGCTTTGAAGACTGTTTGACCTGTTACAGTGTTCAGACGACAGAGAGACGCCATGTTGTGTTGCCAAAACAAGTGAAAGAACAAGAATTTGGAGACACCGGTCGACAGTGTTGCATTTATTATTGTGCTTCAATAAAGGATTTGTTTTCCTTTAAATTTTTTTTTTCATGAGTCCAGTGCATAGATTACAGTGCACGCGACAGAAATGCGTTTGTAAGAAACATTTTTACCCGAGAGCTTTTTGCATCTGGAAATGATGAAATCCGGATTTGCCGCTCGTCTCCTTTTAAAAAAAGACACGGCTCCAGTTTGTATTGATTGTCTTGTGTCTACAGATTTGGTAAGTGTGTGAGATCAGTGCCCTTTGTTTGTTCATTCAGATGGCAAAGTTACTTCGTATCATCAGCAGTGCTCTTTTAGTTTTTAAAGACATACCATAGTCCAAATGATTTAGTTACTCAGTTTACAGTGTGTTAATGTTAGGGGTGTCAAAATTAATCGTTTCTTCAGTGCACCACGATGCAGATGGGGACAATTCGATATCGGTTCAGTAATAGATCATAACCGGTTATTGCACACTGACGTCATTTATCCCCTATGCCAGTGTCGCGGTAGAATACTATGGCGAAGGAGGCGAGGGTAAGTAAATAAAACACTCCTACTACTTAAAAAGCAGATCTTTCACTGACACTGAGGAATGGTAAAGCAGGAGCCGCTATTTCACTACTAGGGAGAAATGCTGTAAAATTCCATCTCTGCCCCTCTCTCTCTCTCTCTCTCTTTCTCCCCCCCACACACACACACTTTGTGCATTTGAATCGTTGGCATGTTCGTGAGGTAGTTTCCTCTCCTCTCGGCTGTTAAAGCAATACTTGTGGATGCAGACACAAGCGTGCCTGTGGTGCGAGTCTATTGTATTGTATTTATTCTATTACGGATTACCTGATAACCGCGTATTATGTGCATATAGACTGACCCGTGGCTGTTGTTCCCGCGTCACTCATGGGTGAACAGCGCTTTCGTTTCTAAAGCCAATCGAAGCCCTTTTTGTTGAGCGGGTGAAGACAATGACCAATCATAGGGGTGTAAGAACTTGCCAGCGCTCAAAAAGCAAGCGGGATAATATTTACATTAGTTTATTTTGTTATGAATGCTTGTGCTGTGCTCTGTGCTCATGTTCTATGTGTTGGAGTTTTGTTTAAAACATTCACAAAGAGTGTTTTTTTGAGCAGGTAATATTAAAGGTACAATTCATATATATCACTGCTTTTATTAAAGGACAAAATTGTATTACAAGTAATATATAAATATAAACATATTTATAGATTTTAATAAAAAAAATTTTCTTGTGTTGTAAAGAAAAAAATCTAATTATGTATAGAAAGCATCGTCAATGCACCGTGATGCACCGAGATATCGAATTGAACAGAATCGATGGCATGATAATCGTAACCGAACCGAATCGTGAGTCCAGTGTAGGTTCGCAACTCTAGTTAATGTCACTGCAATATTATAGTACAATATAATAGACTGAAAGATCCGCTGTAAATGCTGCTCTTTGAGTGTAAACATGAAACGCAGCAATCAAACTATTACCGTCGTGTAGGATTTTCGCCGCATTTTGTGATAAGATGTTCTGACGCTACCTACCGAGTGCATCTAAGTTACCGAGAAATGCGGAGGATTTTTTCTCACATTCGCCGTGCGGTATCAAACACTCCATTAAAACTCCACTCTCCAGCAGTTCCTCTCATTTGTCACAGGGGACATGCAGGAAATGTTTCTAAATTAAAGTGAAAGTGCCAAACTGCAGTTAAAGTCGACAAATGAATAATTTGGCAAACAATTTGATTACTGATGTCCATGTAAACACAGTCACTGTCTTTCTCCTTTGCATCTTTTTTCATGCAAGAATGTTTGTGAAACATCTGTGAAAATCAGCGCGTGCCCAAACAGAAACTCCCATTTTTGCAAACCCTTCCCTCTTTCCCTCCCCCGACACTCTCACCTAAACAGAGCCGCATACACCCACTTTCCTGAGTTTTTCCAAACTAGAGGTGCGAAAACACCCTGCTGAGACAGAGGGGTTTCGTAGCCCTTTAATATGTCATCAAATATGACTAGAATATTTTGATGACTTCTTTAAACAGTGGTAAATATGAATGACAGTCATTAGTATTTGCTCTCCATACTTCGATTAAACCTAAATTAAATAAAAGCTCACTCATTTAAACCTCTTTTCATCTTAGACCCGCGCATGTGTCATTTTGCACATTTCCCAAAATACGTCCTGATCTGCTTGGAAACAGCCCGTCCTCTGAATCAAAACCACTGTTTCTGTCATGCATAAAACCCTAGCAACCGTCGCCTGCCGTATAATATTGCAGACAGTGTGAATAACTCACATCACGCCTGTAAAACACACTTTATCTCCTATGGAAATGAACTGGAAACATCTGAAGTGATTTGGGCTTTTCTTTTTCGGAGACCCTTGAGATGTCCTCTAACGATCGATTTTATGCTTTTTTCCCAGTCTCTGTATTCCTTAATCCACCCTTAAGGCAAACATTATAAAGTTTTTATGGAAAACATTAAGAAGTTGAAGGGTTGTTGGGTTTTTTTTTCTCTGACTGAAGGCTTTAAAGGTATATCTTGCTCAAAAATCAAAACCCTGTCATCCTTTACTCGCCCTCAATAACATTTAAGTGCATTAATTCAAACTTTTCGATGCAACACAAAGGAATAAGTCAGGGGTTTGGAATGACACAAGGTTTTAGGGTAAACTACATCTTTAAGTGCACTCGCTCTTTGAGTGCTCTGCATTTGGGTTATTTAGCAAATGCATTTTTGATGACCTTCCCTCCTTTTTTCAAAGAAACACTCTGGTTTAATGACACTGAAAGCTGCCAGTGAGAACTCTGAAGGTTAACGATAGCTAAACAGAACAAGGTATAATTTCTGACACTGCTTTAGGGCTGGAGCCACAGGCGGTAGTAAAACCTTGCAATAATGTGCAGTTACTCTTAACTTTAGGACAGCTTTCATTGTGTTCGGACTCGTGATCTGCTTTGGATAACTCTTAAGGGTGTACTGTACACAGAAATCATGCATAAAGCAACCAGACTAAAGGAATATTAAGGAAAGGTACGTGGAAATGAACAATAATACTATCTGTATAATCTGCAAATTACTAATGATCCAAAGTCTTTGATTGTTATGTTTCTAGGTGGTTGCCAAGGTGTTGCTATGCATTTGCCAAGGTGTTGCTATGGCATTGCTGGGGAGCTCCAAGTGGTTGCCAAAGTGTTGTTCTGCAGGGTGTTGGTACACTTAAAATAAATAATGGGTTGTCATATGCATAGCAACAACCTGGCAACCACCAAATAGTTTTTTTATTTTATTTATTTTTTTATTAAATTTAACCCAACTGTTGGGTTACAAATGCATTGTACACTCTAATAATTGCTGGGTTGTCTTGTGCCATACTCTCCTAACCATTCAGGATAGTCTAGCAAATGCTGGGTTGTCTTGCAACTGCATAGCAACACCCTGGCAATGACTCAGAAGACCCCAACAAATGCATAGGAACAAGTCTGAAGTCCCTAGCAACTGCATTCACAAAACATAGTGGGTTTTCAAAACCAGGGCTTAATTTGTGCCGGAACAACCTCTGAAATCTGATCCACCACCTCATTTTACCACTCCCACCTCCTGTGCCATAGTCTCTTAACCATTCCGGACAGTCTAGCAACTCTATAGCAACACCCTGGCAACCACTCAGAAGACCCTAACAAATGTGTTGGAACAAGTCAGAAGTCCTTAACTGTTGGGTTACAAATGCATTATACACTATATAAAATGCTGGGTTGTCCTGTGTAATACTCTCTCAACCATTCAGGACAGTCTAGCAACTCCATAGCAACACCCTGGCAACCGCTCAGAAGACCCTAACAAATGCTTATCAACAAGTCAGAAGTCCCCAACTGTTGGGTTACAAATGCATTATACACGCTAATAAATGCTGGATTGTCCTGCAATTGCAAAGCAACACCCTGGCAACAACTCAGAAGACCCCAACAAATGCGTAGGAACACGTCTGAAGTCCCTAGCAACTACATTCACAAAATATAGTGGGATCTTAAAACCAGAGTTTAATTTGTGCCGGAACAACCTCTGAAATCTGATCCGGCACCTTATTTTACCGATCCCTCTCCTCACACGCACACTCCACCCTCCCCGCACTTAACTTACTTCTTTGACTCCCCAACCCTCTTTACTTTCGTCCGTGTCACCGCCCCCCACGCTCTTAATGTTCGGCCGCGACCAGCCCCTGTCCTCCGGCTCTTCACTTTTGTCCGCGACTCCTATGATTTAGTCCAGGGTTTAAATAACCTAGCATTTTTTTAGAGTGTAAAAATTGCTGGCATCTCAAAACTCAACCTTGGGTCAAATATGGATAAACCAATAACTGGGTTATTTTTTCCAAATAAATTTAACCCAACTTTCGGGTTACAAATGCATTCTACACTCTAATAAATCCCGAGTTGTCCTGTGCCATGGTTTCCCAACCATTCAGCACCATTTCCAACACCCTAGCAACTGCATAGCAACACCCTGGCAACCACTCAGAGAACCTAACAAATGCATAGGAACAACTCAGAAGTCCTTAGCAACTGCATTACAACACCCTGGTAACCACTTAAAAAACCTAACAATTGCGTAGGAACAACTCAAAAGTCCCTAGCAAGTGCATTCACTAAAAAATGCTGGAATGTCAAAACCCAACCTTGGGTCAAATATGGACAAACCAAACATTAGGTTATTTTAATTTTTTTTTAACCCAATGGTTGGGTCTGTCCATATTTGACCCAACATTTGGCTACAACAACCCAGTATTTTTTAGAGTGTATGCAGTTGCTAGGGACTTCTGAGTGGTTGCCATGATGTTGCTATGCAGTTTCTAGGGTGTTCTTGGTGGTTGCCAGGGTGTTCCTGTGCAGTTGCTATGGTGTCCTGAATGGTTGAAAGAGCATGTCTGTCTAGGGTGTTCAGAATGGTTGTCAGGGTGTTGCTATGCAATTACTAGACCATTGCTTTGCAGTTGCTATGGTGTTCTGAGTGGATGTCAGGGTGTTGCTATGCAGCTGGGCAAAAGTGTTCTGAGTGGAGGTCATGGTGTTGTGTTATACAGTTGCTAGGGTGTTCTGAGTGGTTGCCAGGGTGTTCCCATGCAGTTGCTAGTGTGTTCTGAATGGTTGCCAAGGTGTAGCTAAGCTTTTGCTTGGGTGTCCTGAATGGTTGCAAGATTATTTCTAAGCAGTTGCTAGTGGTAGCCAGGGTGTTGCTATGCAGTTAATAGAGCATTGTTTTGCAGTTGCTAGGATGTTCTGGGTGGTATTCAGGTTGTTACAATGCAGCTGGGCAAAGGTGTTCTGAGTGGAGGTTGTGGTGTTGTTATGCAGATGCTAGGGTGTTCTGAGTTGTTGCCAGGGTGTTCCTATGTAGTTGCTAGAGTGTTCTGAATGGTTGCCGAGGTGTAGCTAAGCTTTTGCTTGGGTGTGCTGAATGGTTGCGAGATTATGTCATTGCAGTTGCTAGGGTGTTCTGAGTGGTAGCCAGGGTGTTGCTATGCAGTTACTAGAGCATTGTTTTGCAGTTGCTATGATGTTCTGAGTAGTAGCTAGGGTACTGTTGTGTAGTTACTAGGGCACTGCTTTGTTGTTCCCAGGGTGTTCTTAGTGGTAGCTAGGGTGTTATTATGCAGATGTGCAAAGCTGTTCGGAGTGGTTGCCAGGGTGCTGCTTTGCAGTTGTTAGGGTGTCCTAAATAGTTCTAACATTAGTTCTACATTATTTCTAAGGTGTTCTGAGTGGCTGCTAGGGTGTTGCTATGCAGTAACTAGGGCAATGCTTTGCAGTTGCTAGGATATTCCGAGTAGTTGCCAGGGTGTTTCTATGCAGTTGTGGAAAGTTGTTCTGAGTGGCTGCCAAGGTGTTAAGGTGTTGCTATGCAGTTGCCAAGGTGATCTGATGGATTACAGAGCAATTCTAATGTGTTCAGGTAGTTGCTAATGTGTTCTAAATGGTTATAACAGTGTGGCTGTGCAGTGTGCTGAGGTGTTCTGAGTGGCTCTTTTATGGAGGGGATTGTTGGCTATGTTTATTCTCTTTTGAATATGAATTTCTCTAGTTAAATGTGTTTTCTTCATTGATTGTTGAATAGATTTTTTGGCTTGCACTTTAATCTGCACTGGGGGATTTTATATATCTGGCCTCCTGTAGTCTGGGCTGAAATGATCGGCTGTAATCATAACCAGTGTTTTGTACATTCAGTTCTCATCCAAAATACAATTACTGACCTATGTCAGCTGGCATATCCAGGTCCCCAATCAACTCCAAGTTATCAGCCGTCCCTTCAGTTTGTGTTTGTATATTCAGCACATTTTCTGGAAACAACTTTTTTAATACCGAAAAAAATCATGTCAGTCACAGTACAGCTTTTTCAGAAGAAATATTTATTTTTTCCAGGTACCTGATGTTACATCCTAATTTGCCTACTTATACTATGTCCTAAAAGTATGCATTCACCGGCCACTTTTTTAGGTACACCTTACAAGTACCAGGTTGGACCCCCTTTTGCCCTCAGAACTACCTTTAATCCTTTGTGGCATATATTCAACAATGTACTGAAAATATTCCTTAGAGATTTTGGTCAACATTGACATGAGCATCATGCAGTTGCTGCAGATTTGTCAGCTGCACATCCATGATGCAAATCTCCCATTCCACCACATCCCAAAGGTGCTTTATTGGATTGTGTTCTGGTGACTGTGGAGGCCATTTACGTACAGTGAACTGCTTGTCATGTTCAAGAAACCAGTCTGAGATTATTCACGCTTTATGACAGGGTGCGTTATCCTGCTGGAAGTAGTCATCAGATAATGTGTACTTTGTGGTTATAAAGGGATGGACATGGTCAGGAACAATACTCAAGTCGGCTGTGGTGTTGACACGACACTCAATTGGTACTAATGGGCCCAAAGTGTGCCAAGAAAATATCCCCCACACCTTTACACCACCACCAACAGCCTGAACCGTTGATACAAAGCAGGATGGATCCACGCTTTTATGTTGTTGCCGCCAAATTCTGACCCTACTATCTGAATGTCGCAGAAGAAATCAAGACTCATCAGACCAGGCAACGTTTTTCCAGTCTTCTATTTTCCAATTTTGGTGAGCCTGTGTGAATTGTAGCCTCAGTTTCCAGTTTTTAGCTGACAGGAGTGGCACCCAGTGTGGTCTTCTGCTGCTGTAGCCCATCTGCCTCAAGGTTGGATGTGTTGTGCGTTCAGAGATGCTCTTCTGCATACCTCGGTTGTAACGAATGGTTGTTTGAGTTACTGTTATTCTACGTCCTAAAAGTATGCATTTTTTATACGAAGAAATATATTTGAGGTTTGAGTGTGCAACAAAATAATATGCATACTTTGGCACAAACTTTGTGAATAATGGATAGTTATGTTGCTTAGTTATGTCCCCGGTCACTCATCTCAACACATCATCCGCATTTCTTTCATATTCATTTTCCTACCATATTGGCAACATAGGCTCATTCTGAAAATGTCCCCTTATATGCATTTCTGGAGATCGCAAATTATGTAGCTAGAAGTACGTATGGCTGCTTTTTGTCTTTAAAACAAACAATACGAGGCGGTATGATGCAGTTCCTTTTCACGCTACTAGCTGACTGCTTACCTCCATGTGGATGGCTTTCCCACTGTTGTTCCCAGTTTGTCCAGTGGCTTGCCATGTACATTGGTGGACTTGAGATGCAGAGTTCAAGTCCGACGAAGAACTGTTCCAGAAAGCAGGAAAGACAAAAACAAAAGCCAAAAAATAAAATAAACAAGTAAATAACAGGGTGAGAATGTGGTAAAACCTAAAAACGTGGTAAACATCAGATGAGGGCTTTTCTTTTTCCTGGATTGAAACATTTTCAATCCATCATTTTCAAACAGTTTCTTTAAAACACCGTTGTTTGGGTTTTGCGAAGGTGGTGGGCGTGTCAATCAGTGCTATTGAAAACACTATCGGTTGGGTTTAGGCAAGGAGGAGGGTGGGTCAGTCAGTTTGTCGACAGCGGCCTCTGGTGGATTTACGGGAGAACAGCAGGCGCAAATGGAACATGCAAGAGAATTTTAAGATCTCAAAAAGCATACACAGCGACCTCTGGTGGATTTGCATAATTATGCATTCTGAAGTTAATGGCCAAAGTCATCTTTATAAAAGTTCATATTGTTGTTAAGATCAAATGTAACAGAGAAAATGTGATTTAAATAATTTACAGTACAGACATTCAAAAATTTAACCAAAGCCTCTCCTCTTAACTTAACGGTCATGCTCATCTGCCATGTTTGTAGTTTTTTTTACAACCATTCTGTAGTTCTAATCGAATTCACGTATAACGCGCAATATATTGTGGGCAATATTAGTCGTTACAGTACTCACATTGAATTTCTACCACAAATAGTAAACTTGGCTACACGGTGGCGCAATGGACAGCACGTTCGCCTCACAGCAAGAATGTCGCTGGTTCGGGCCTCAGCTGGGTCAGTTGGCATTTCTGTGTGGAGTTTGCATGTTCTCCCTGTGTTTGCGTGGGTTTCCTCTGGGTGCTCCGGTTTCCCTCACAGCCCAAACACAGGTGGTACAGGTGAATTGGCTATGCTAAAATTGACCGTAGTGTATGTGTGTGAATAAGTGTGGATGTTTACCAGTGATGGGTTGCGGCTGGAAGGACATCCGCTGCGTAAAACATATGCTGGATAAGTTGTTGGTTCATTCCGCTGTGGCAACCCCAGATTAATAAAGGGACTAGGCCGAAAAAGAAAATGAATGAATGAATGAAATAGTAAACTATTCAGGACACACTAATTATATTTTCGAATACTATTTAGGATAAATAGTATGCAAATTGGGATTGTTGATGTGCACTTGGCATGGTGTTATGGTTGCAGGGTAATACTCTGTGGTTGCCAGGTTGTCCAGAGAAAATGCCTGGATGTTGCTATACAGTTGCTAAAGCAATCTGAGGGGTAACAAAGCAACGCTATGCCATTGCTAGAGGAATTTAACTGGTTGCCGGTTGTAAGGGTTTTTTCTAAGAGGTTGTCATTCACTTGTTAAGGTATTGTGAATGGTTGCCAGGGCATTGCTATGCAGGTGCTAGAGTATTCTGAGTAGTTGCAAGAGCACAAGTCTCATTAGCATCAACAACAACAACAAAAAAACACATTCAAGTTTATAACAACAAACATCCAAGGACAACTCAAATATCTGAATGCAATACTAGAGACTAAAGGCTTGTTCAGATCCTAAAGTATAACAGTAATCACGCTACTTGACCACAAAATAATAAGAATGACCCTCTTTCGAGCTCCACAGATAAAATGACCCATTTTGAGTCACCGTCACAGATTACTCTATTTATCTTGCTTAAAAGCAGACTTCAGCTCCGTTATTAAGACCCATAATTATCTCGGGCGTATCAGGTATACCTGTGATGGATAACATCATCTCCAGCGCCTCAATGTTTGGTAACCCTTTATGGTCAAACTTTAATTTAATGTACAGTTCACTTTATTAGCTAACCATTAACTAAGATTTTTGGCACAAACAACTAATTAGCTGTTTTTTTTAATAGTTAGTAAGGTAGTAGTTGTGTTTATGCTTAGGGATGTAAAATAAGATCATATTTTATAAGTGCTAATAAACAGTATAATAGGCAGGTAATACGCCAGTAGTAAATGGTGTGAATTGTTACTTAAACTAAAGTGTTACCACTTTTATAATAACTGAAGCATTTTCGAATATTTAGTTCCTGTTTTGTTAAGCATTAACTCTACATTAATATACACTAGCCGGCCACTTTATTAGGTACACCTGTCCAACTCCTTATTAACGCAAATTTCTAATCAGCCAATCACATAGCAGCATCTCAATGCATTTAGGCATGTAGACATAGTGAAGATGATCTACTGCAGTTCAAATCAAGCATCAGAATGCTATCGAGCTGTTAGAAAGGCAACAGTAACTTAAATCACCACTCGTTACAACTGAGGTATGCAGAAAAGCATCTCTGAACACACAACACATCCAACCTTGAGGCAGATGGGCTACAGTAGCAGAAGACCACACCGGGTGCCACTCCTGTAAGCTAAGAACAGGAAAACAATTCACACAGGCTCACCAAAATTGGACAATAGAAGATTGGAAAATGTTGCCTGGTCTGATGAGTCTTGATTTCTGCTGTGACATTCGGATGGTAGGGCCAGAATTTGGTGTCAATAACATAAAAGCGTGGAACCATCCTGCCTTGTATCATTGGTTTAGGCTGCTGCTGGTGGTGTAATGGTGTGTGGGCGATATTTTCTTGGCACACTTTGGGCCCATTAGCAGTGTTGGGGAGGTTACTTTGGAAATGTAATAGATTACAGATTACAAATTACCCTACTTAAAAAGTAAAAAGTAGTGTACCTTTTTAATTACTTAAAAGTAAAGTAACTGATTACATCTGATTACTTTTTGATTACTTTTAAGTTTCTAATGGATATTTTCAATTAAATCATTTTCAGGCATTTATACCAAGCAGGTGTGAGCTTACAGCAGCTCTGTTTACTGTTAAAATTTCTAAATCTTTCATCACTTGAATTAAGATTATATTAATTGAATTTTAAGTTACAGCCACCACAAAACCAGACCTTATAACAAAGACATTGTTTACTGTTGTTGCAAAATCTAAATTTGAGTTAGTTGTGCAGGGGGATTTTTGTGGCATTTGCGATAAACAATACATCTAGGCTATTTTTGCAATTTTTTAAATCGAGCAACTTAAATCCAAGTCAATCACATCTTAGTGATCAATAAAACTGTCAATGAAACACGAGGCAGAATTGTTCAGTTCAATTATTGACCGCAAATAATATGCTGTACTAAACAGAAACAAATTATAGTATATAACTGCAAAAATCCAATAAGTCCAGGTGTTACGCATTCAAAATACTATAGTCATTTATAGTAAAGGGAAATATTTAGGAATGAGCATTATATTGTATATAGAGTATATTTACAATTCTTCATTAATAAATTACACTACATAATGTAGTATCATTAGTAACTATCATGAACTAATAGTAATTACCATTGTATACTTTAGCCTTTACTACAGTAAACTATATACAGACAGACAGACAGACAGACAGACAGACAGACAGACAGA
>CAIGQZ010033112.1:34909900-34920424 GCA_903798205.1 Danio tinwini
GCGTGAGGGACAAGTCTAATGTTATATGCCTGCAAGTTCCATCATAGACACAGAACAACATTCAATATTATTTTTTGTCACAGAGTGCAGCGAAAAGCAGGCCATACAGTCACATATGCGATAAATTTTAAGGAGGAGTGTAAATACTGCAGTTATAACAGAGTTAAAGGTGTTTAGATGAAGAAAAAAACTGACGAGAAATCTATTAATCACGTTAAAATGACAGTTAACGTGTATTACACATTTATTCACACGTTTGCATTACTGAGAGCAGGAAAGAGACAGGCTGCACTGGTAAACAGTATCTTCATAATATCGTTTAATTAAAATAAATGATCAACAAACTAATCTGTCTTGACAGTCTTTACAAGTGAAGGCATTTTCTACACACAGTATAAATTCCCAATTGGAAAAATACTACAAATTATAAAATACTATTTATGAAAATACTTAAATAACAGCCAAATCCAAATGCCCAACACAAGTGAGCTGCGCTCCAGACCAGTTCAGCTGGATGACGTATAATGTCTCCGACACCGCCTGTAGTCCCGATTAGCAACTTAATAGCAACCGTCTTTTTAAAGAAGCGAAACCAATTTAACAAATCAAGAGTGTGATGTAACTGATGTGTTTTATGTCGTAGAATAAAACGTGAAAGTATCTTGAGTTTGTGTTAGCCACGGACCTTATTTAAGTAATTTAACTGAAATCCCATTGAAAAAAACCATTGACTTTGGGATAAGGGAACCGGAACTGCTAAAATGCTAACTTGCTTCCGGGTTTTTGCATACAAATTGACGTCATAGTTCCCCCACTCTATAGCAGAAAATAATACGTGGCCCCTTTAAGTGTCGTTTTGTGGTTCCGCCTGCTCTCGCTCAATTCGCGCAAACGTGATCGAGGAGAGGTGAGTTGTACTGAAGTTCCGGTTAAAGCATATCATATAATGGTTGTTTATCACAATAATACATATAATTTTGTTCTGAAATGCATTTCACTGTAATTTAATCATGTATGAGAGGTTGTGTAAATTATATGAAGCATGTATTTTGGGTGAAGTTCAGTTGCGGCAAACGCGATCGAGGAGAGGTTGATGCCTTTAAGAAGGCTACAGACTCAGCTTGATGTGATTTAGTTTATTTTATTCAAGCGGAATAAAAAGCAGTTTAGTCCCATGTGCCTGGTTCCTTTCGCCTAAACACAACACAAAGCGAGGACCGGTCACATTGGTGCCGTGACCCGGATGGGAGTGAGGTTTAGGGGGGTGAGTGTCACGGTGGCCTGCTAGTGAAGTGCTGTGCAGGTACAACTCACTTCTCTGACCTCTAAAGGTGCTCTAGCGACAAACACTAGAGGCCATGGTCTTTTGCCTCCTTGGTAGAGCAACTGACTTCCATGCGGAGGGTCGCCGGTTCCATACCAGCTCGCAGTTGGTTGGGTGGCATAGACCGGCGGGGTTAGATTTATGTTAGGGGTGTCAAAATTAATCGTTTTTTTCAGTGCACCATGATGCAGATGGGGACAATTTGATATCGGTTGAGTAATAGATCATAACTGGTTAGTACACACTGACGCCATTTAGCCCCTATGCGCGATGTCGCGGTAGAATACTATGACGAAGGAGGCGAGGCATTTGACCCGTTGGCATGTTCGTGAGGTAGTTTCCTCTCCTCTCGGCTGTTAAAGCGATACTTGTGGATCCAGACACAAGCGTGCCTGTGGCGCGAGTTTATTGTATTGTATTTATTCTATTACGGATTACCTGATAACCGCATATTATGCACTTATAGACTGACCTGCAGCTGTTTTTCCTGCGTCACTCAAGGGTGAACAGCGCTTTCGTTTCTAAAGCCAATCTTTCTGTTGAGCGGGTGAAGACAATGACCAATCATAAGGGTGTAAGAACTTGCCAGCTCTCAAAAAGCAAGCGGGATAATATTTACATTAGTTTATTTGTTATGAATGCTCATGTTGTTCTGTGCATGTGTTGGAGTTTTGTCTAAAACATTCACAAAGAGTGGGTTCTTTTGAGCAGGTAAAATTAAAGGTACAGTTCATATATATATTACTGCTTGTTTTAAAGGACAAAATTGTATTACAAATAATATATAAATATAAACATGTTTATAGATTTTAATACATTTTTTTTCTTGTGTTGTAAAGAAAAAAATCTAATTATGTATGGAAAGCATCGTCAATGCACCGTGATGCACCGAGATATCGAATTGAACAGAATCGATGGCATGATAATCGTAACCGAACCGAAACGTGAGGTCAGTGTAGGTTCGCACCCCTAATATATGTATATATTATCATGTGTATATATTACCATAGGCTAGTGGTTATATTACCACAGCAACTATTGAATTAGTAAAACACATTATTTCTAGTACTTTACTATAGTATGGTTCAAAACAACTACATTATTCACTATAAATTACTAATATTTTTTTCATGCGATTTATAAACTTATTTGTGGTTAAAAGTGTTAAATAAAGTTTCTTTGTTATTTGCATTCTGTTCTCTCATCAAATACAGATATGCTAAGCTATTGTTAAAAATAAATACTGAAAGTTGTTTACAAAACAGGTGCTGTTCAGTTTATAATATGTGGTAACTAATAGTAAATTAGTACTAGTATCAGTGAACATCACAAACATGTTAATGTAGTCTATGTAATCAGCTTGCTTATTTTGTTTCCAGATGTGAAAATAACAGCAGTAAAGAGAGACTGATGCTGACATGGCTCCACAGGTTCATCCTGGACCACAGCGTGTGATGCTCACACTGGGCTTTTACAAACCTCACACCCTTTATTATCTTGCACTCTTCATATTTACATTGTTGATTTGGCCCTAAATGTGTCTTGTGTACACTATGTTTCATGTGTAAATTCAAGTGCATGCCTTAAGTTATATATAAAGCGTATTTTTAAGTAACTTTATCAGTAGATTTGCTATATGTAAGTGTATATAGTTTACAGAGTTTTATACAGTGTACTGACTCTCACAAGTTTATCTCGAGTTATTTTGTGTGATAGTTAAATATACTTTAAATAAACTGCAAACAAAACTATATATAAACTTATTTCTTCCTAAGAATTTTCTTTCGAAATACAACAAATAAGACTTTCTGCAGAAGAAAAAATATTATCAGACATACTGTGAAAATTGCCTTGCTCTGTTAAACATCATTTGGGAAATATATATAAAAAAAAAAATCTCAAAAGGTTTAATAATTCTGATTTCAACTGCATCCCAGACGCATGCATCAAATGCTCAGTTGAAAAAGGTACACTTTTGCACTGTATGTGGGATTGCCCGAATGTACAGGAATTTTAGAAAGAGGTGGCAGTGTTGATTTTTCAAATGGTATCTATAACACTGCCCATGAAATTGCACAAAAAATATATTTTTGCTTGTTCAAACTACTTTAAAATAAGCTGGCACAATTCTTGAGATTTCATTGGGACAACTTAATTTTGTTATATTCAATCAACATAAATGTATTAAAAGGGTTAAAGGGCACCTAGGTTACCCCTTTTTCCAGATTTATTATAAGTCTTTGTGTCCCCAGAATGTGTCTGTAAAGTTGCAGCTCAAAACACCCATCAGATTATTTATTATAGCTTTCACTAGTTTGTGTTTTATAGCTCTCGACAGATTTTTGCTGTTTTTGTGTACTGCGCCTTTAAGGCTAGTCCTCCCCGCCCACCGTTTCCACGTGCCTGTCAGCGTGTCTCAGTCTCCGCCCTCGGCTGCCTCAGACAACATTCAGACATAAAGGAAGCAGATCTCACGTAACGTTTGTGAGAAATACTACAGTAAGAGCTTTATCAATGAGTATTTGATGCATTTGTTGTGTGGAGCTGCAGGATGAGTCACACACGATGTCGTTACAAAGTTCACACACACACACACACAGCGCAGACACACACGCACATACATACAGCGCGCGCAACACGCAAATGTGACAGGATACAGGTTAATCTCCACTGCTGTATGGATATCTGTTACGTTAATGTACAAAATAAACCTGATTTAACGTCCACAAACCAGGATTGAAGCGTCTTCTTTTATAATTGTTCTGACACACGGCTGTGCTGATGAAGTAAACCTGAAGTCTCTACTTTATTACACACATGCACTGTTTTAAAACATTTTAAACTTGTAAAACTCACTCTTGATCACATTTGATGATGATTGATGATCCTAAACTGAACAGACCCTATTTAGGGTTGATTTGCGCACGTCCTGTCTTGTGGATATAATTATACACGTTACTGCGGAGACATGTTAATATACAGCTGTCAATCAATATTGGTGGGCGGGGGGACCGCACTCCTACGTCAAGTTGCGGTCGGTCTCAAAACGGCTTCAATTGGTCCACCGTTTTTATGTTGTTAAATTGAAAATAAAGGACTGGGTGTGTTTATATCACCCCAATATGACGGTATATACACCATACCTACACATATGTCTGTCTAAAGAGCTTGAAAAGTAGACTTTCACCATAGGTGCCCTTTAAGTTAACAATCAATTTGTGTTGGGAAACATGAATGAATTGTGTGGAACCCTGGATTTTTTTTACAGTGTGGAAATAATTATTTTGGGATTTGCTTGTGAAAATATTCACTGCCACAGCAGTACTCTTAACCTAATGATACAAGTATACTCCAAGCAGAGCATCCAATAGCGTTGTACTGGAGGAAAATGGAAAGGTCATCTATTGTACAGTGGATCAATAATATGCCCTTCTGTTTAGCTATGGAAAAGATTTCAAACATGTTAAAAGACAAACTTACTGTTTTTGAGAAAATGTGCACACCCTTTATATATATATCTTATTTCAAATAAAAATTTCAGCAATTTATTAAATGAAACAGAAACTGACATTGATTTAAAATCAAACAAACATGGATCAATCGCTGGCTTTTTAAAAAATGTCTAATGATCTTGTTTAATCCCACCCCTTTTCGCAGCGCCGTACAACAGAATTTCGCACTCTAGTTTGACCGCAGCATAACAATTTATCGATTTTTTTTTCTCTGGCCACACTAAACTAATTATTTCCTTGCTACAAAATTTAAAGAGCCGCTATCATGGGTTTTTGAAAATGACCTTCCTTGTAGTGTGTAACACAGCTCTAAGTGAAGTGAAATATCCAGCTAAGGCCTAAATCTGAAAGTGAACAGCATTTAAAACTATTGATTCATCTATAAAAGAGTCGATTCAGAGTGGTTAGAATGAATCATCTTGATAATGAGTCTTTAACCGTTTCTGCGTGACGTCAATACAAAACTTAAGCTCCGCCCAATTGTTGCGTGCGCAAATCTGGGAAAATTTAAACCTGCGGCCCCGCCCACAAACACAGTAGCAAAAAAAAAAAAGGAAGACAAACATTGTAGCAGATCCCGGTTGAATCAAGTGGTGTACACGCTGTGCTCAGCTGGATATTATTGGAAGTGTGAAGGAAAATTTGTGTTATTTTCTCTACCCAAAGATGAGTGAAGAGTCAGTGGTTGAGGTTTATTTTTGCAAAAATACCTCAGCATTATAGCCCCAGCCTTGTGCTGTGTTCCTGTTATTTTTCTGATGAGTGCTTCTGGAATATACACGCTTACAACGGGGTATTCGTCTGCCGTTTGTTAAAGGAAGGATCAGAAAAGACTATTGATGTGTGGGACTTTGTCAGAGCTTGACAGAAACTTTACAGTATACAGTTCATGGACCAGTTTCTTCCTCCATTTCACAAGAGTAAGTGCGATTAAAATGGCTGCCTCCTTGTTTTCTCTAGCTTGCACATTATGTATTTAATTGTGTTTTGTTACTTGTGACCGCTTGTACTGTCTCTGGTTAACTCTTTATATTCTCATATCTTGTCTAAACCCATGTTGAAATGTGACGCGTGCTGCTTTGTTTAAGATTTGAATGCGCTTGTGAGCTTGCGTTCCACTGCCGTTTGTCATTACTATGGCCACCGTCAGCTGTTCCTACACACGTGCGGCAGTAAAGTTTCTGAATAGTTCAGCTTTTGTCACTATGTGCATTAATACTGAATGTGTGTCGCTGTTTTTACTTATGGTTAAGAATAGAGCAATAATGCTGGTGTTTAACTGCACTGCTTTAATGCACTCATGTATTGGGCTCACTCACACACCTGCCAACATTTGGGGGGAAGGTTCGGGGGTGAGGTGTCTGAATAACACCATTGAGAACCGGGTACTGTGTAGTTAGTAACTATTATGAAATTGCGGGAGTTTACTGGGTAAATAACAAAATGGGAGGGTGGCGGGAGATGGGTCTAAATTACGGGAGACTCTCAGGAAGGTATGCAGGGATGTTGGCAGGTATGCTCACACATACACTATGCACTCTGAGTACTTCAATATTGTTGATAAGCCGTGCTGGGCATTTCTTGTGCTGAACGCTGTCGACCAATCGCATCATCGGTCCAATCAGCGCAGTTTAGCATTGCGCTAAGGAGGGGTTTGGGAACAAATTAATTGCTGAACGAATCAACGAGTCGCTGAGATAATTATGCAAAAATAAATGCATATTATAAGACAGCGAATGTGTTTTTTGCATATCATCCTGTTGTTGGAGACCCCAAAACCAAAATATGACCCTTGCTAATGTATAATAGGGGCTCTTTAAATAATGTGTGGAAACAAGCACATTATAGCTGTATATATACACACTTTTTATTAAACAAAAATGTTCTTAAAACAAACAAACAAAAAAAAAACAATAGACATTTAATAAATATATTGTCATGTATCTAAAATGCACAGTAGTTTGTCCAGGCATGCAGTTAATCATAAAGTGCAAGTGGCAAACGCTGCTGCTTACAAAACATCTGGAGTTCTTGAAAGCAGCAGGACTGTGGGTCCAATCTATTTCGAAGAGAAACGATCGCACCAGTTGAGTTTCCAGGCACGATTGCTTTGCGCAAGGACGCGGAAGCTTTCAAACACTGAAGTCCTCGACAGTGAGTGAGGAGAGACCGTTTCACCAATCGCCTGACCATCCTCTCATTCGGTATTCACCTGGTTTCTTTGCTCGCACAAACAGTTATTAGTCATGCTTATCGCATTTGCACGCATACAGTCTTTAAACTAAAGTTCTGATCTTTAGTAATGAGCCAGCACTGGCAATTTAAAAAATATTTTTTTAACAGGTCAAAGTGGCTAGTGGCAGTGGCTGTCTAAACCGCCACAGCTGAGATCTACCGGCATTTGGTGGGCGGGCGGGTGTTAATGTCAAGCTCTGATTGTAATTATGATTCTGTACAAAAGCAGCATCCAAGAAAGGTCTAGCCTTTTGAGTCGAGGATCAACAGTTTGCCAATAAATTGGTGATAAAATTATTAAAATGTTTGGAAGCAATGAAAGATAGGAAGACATTTGGATATTTCACCTTCAACAGTGCATAACATCATTTAAAGATTCAAGGAATTTCAGTGAGTAAAGGACAAGCATGCAAGCCTAAGCTGAACAATTGTGATCTCCGATTCCTCAGGCGGCGCTGCATCAAGAATCGTCATTCATCTATAAGCCATATCACCACATGGGCTCAGAACTACTTTGGCAAACTTTTGTCAAGTACCGCAATACGTAGTTACATCCACAAATGCCAGTTAAAAACTGTACTGTGCCAAAAGGAAGCCCTATGTTAACAGTGTCCAGAAATGCTGTCAACTTCTCTGGGCTCGGAGGCATCTGGGATGGACCATCACACAGTGAAAACATGTACTGTGGTCAGATGAATCAGTATTTCTGGTTTAATGACCAAAGAATAAAAGGATCATCCAGACTGTTATGGTATGTGGTTGTGTCAGTGGTAACTTGCACTTCTGTGATGGCAGCATTAATGCTGAAAGATTTTGGAGCACAATATGCTGCCTTCTTTTTCGGGGACGCCCAAGCATATTTTAACAAGACAATGCAAAACCACATTCTGCACACATTACAAAGTCCTGACTGCGGAGGAAGAGGCTACAGGTACTTGATTGGCCTGCCTGCAGTCCCGACCTGTCTCCAATAGAAATGTCTATTGCGTTTTGAAGTGCAAAATGCGACAACGAAGACCCCGTACAGGAAGAATGAGACCAAATTACACCTGAAACACTTCAACACTTGGTGTCTTCAGTTGCTAAACGTCTTTTTCAAGAGTTCACACTTTGCTGATGATTGATTATAAAGCAAGTTTGGCATGCTGTCCCGGGAGAGAGCCCTGAGCTCAAAAGGCCCTTGAGCCCTGGGCTCCCTCCTGTTTGCAGGGCTAGAGGGGAGCTTTGAGCTCAGGTAGATCTCGAGAACTTCCCCCTTTTATGATTGCTATGAAGAGATATGCTGGTGGATGAGAGTTTGACTGTAATGTTAAATTTAGATGGATCAATTAACTTGTAGTGCATGTTTTTTGGAAAGTGGGAGGAAACCGGAGAACCCGGGGGAAACCCACGCAAGCATGGGAAGAACATGCAAACTTCACACAGAAATGACAGCCGGACAGTTAAAGAACTAGAACCTGTGACTTTCTTTTTTTGGGCCACAGTGTTAATCACTGGGCCAGCGTGCCGCCCTATGGAAAGCGAGGTGGCGAAGTAGGGGTGGAAGGGTGGCGGAGGGGTGGGGGGGGGGGGGGGGGGGGGGGGGGCGGGTGTTCTTCAAATCGAAGATGACTGTAGTGAGAAACTCTGGCTCTTTATAGTGGGTTAGGAAACGTCTGATTGGTTGATCATACATAGTTAATGCAGAACCAGCCGTGTTCAATCATAATCACGGTATCCTCTCGAAATTAGTTTATAAATAAACTTCACTAAGTGTTGTAAAAAGGAACGGCAACATTACAAAGTGGTAAATGCTTTACTGTTCCAACTTTTTTAGAAATGTGTTACAAGAAGCAAAATTAGAACAGCAATACACACAAATCATGTAGTCTGAACTCATAACGTTGGAGCACATCTGGTCATTTCTGCTGGTTTACACTATACTGTACCTCCATCAGGCTTCTGGCTTCAGCACACCTGCCTGTTTTCAACAGAGATCTTATGCCGATTTATGGTGGAGATTTCAAGAAAAGTCCGCGGAGAGGAAGGGTTTTCAGCCCCGTCTGCTGACTTATGAGCTTTTGACAAATGTGACTCATAGAGGAATGTCAGAAAGTGAAATTGATTGCGGTGGCGTTTCATAACGCACGCAAGAACCTCCTGGAAACCAGCGGCTGTTTGAAAGCACAGTTTATATTGGCCTTTTTTACTGGCTCTTTGTGTTTTGTTTTGAGAGGTAAATTGTAGATTTGCTGATTAGCGACTGCAAGCGTGACTCACTTTTACCGTCTCACCGACCAAAACAAGCACAGTCAAGATAATTGGTGTGCAGTTTTTTTCTCAACACAAGCAATAGTTCACTCACATACTCACCTCAGGTCTTTTTTCCCTTCTGTGAAAAAAAACAAATGACAAAATTGATGCTTTATTGTATGTTTTTTCCAGGCACTGGTTGATGATGAGGTCAAAGACTGACAATAAATTTGGTAAGTGTCAAATTTGAAAATATGTAGGAAATAGTGACTGAAATAAGCTTTATGTTTGTTTGTTTTGTACAGAAAAAAGATTGTAGGACTTTAAGAGATTTGGAGCATGATGAGTATGGATTACTTTTATTTATTTATTTTATTGTATTAATTTTTGTATTTATTTATTATATTTCAATATTTATTTCTTTTTATTTTTTGTATTTATGTATCATTTTTCTTCTATTGTTTTGTATTTAATTATTATTTTTGTATTAATTTATTTATTATTATTGTGTTTCTGTATTTGTTTATTATTTTTATATTTATTGTGTATTTATTAATTTTTTATTATTATTATTATTATTATTATTATTGTGATTTGTATTTATTTATTATTTTTTGTATTTTTTATTTATTTATTTAATCTTTATTTACTGAACTAACTTTTGTATTTAGTTTTTTCATTTATTTATTTATTAGTGTGTTTTTTGCATTTATTTATTACTTTTGGTAATTATTTATTTGTTTTTTATTTTTGTAATGATTTATTTTTGCATTTATTTATTTATTGTTATTGTGTTTTATATTTATTTGTAATTACTAAATTTATTTATTCTTTATTTATTTATTGAATAAATTGTTGTATTTATTTTTTCTATTCATTTATTTATTATTGTGTTTTTTTGCATTTATTTATTATTTTTGGTAATTATTTATTTTTATTTATTTATTAAAATTTTGGATTTATTTATTTATTGTATTTATTTATTTATAATTGTTTTTTGTATTTATTTATTATTCTTGAATTTATTTATTTCTTAAATTATTGTTTATTCATTTATTGTATTTATGTTTCGCATTTATTTATAATAATCTTGTATTAATTTTTTTTTTATTTGTATTTATTTAATATTTTTTGTATATTTATTTATTATCGTTTTGTATTTATTTATTTATTTATTTATTTATTTATTTATTTATTTATTTATTTATTTATTTTTGTACT
>CAIGQZ010033112.1:34961546-34995286 GCA_903798205.1 Danio tinwini
ATAAATGTCATGTAAAATGGCATTCAAACTCACATTGTTAGCATTTAGAATAAAGCACATGAGGTTTACCTGAGGTGATCACTGTCATAGGTTTCTGTTCAGTGGTGAGAAATAGAAGCCGTTTCTAATATATCAATTCGAGGTGTTGGTTTGAACCAAAACTTCTTTTAATATGGAAAATATTCCCTCTATCGCGTGTGGTTGCTATTATTAAGAACTGAGTGTAAATCACTCGCTCTGGTACTCAATCTGGCAACTCGCGCTTGCGTTTGTTTTGATCCAGAAGTGCAATACCTAGTTCAACCACTGGGTGTCAAGCTTACATACTGCACCTTTAACTTAAAAACAAACAGTTTTATTTAAATGCACCAAAAATATTGCCAATATTTGCAGATTCACTGAGAAATAGACATAAAATTTTCTTTTTCAAAAGAAGGTGTGCTCATTCATGCTGAGCACTGTATAATTGGAAGATAAATAAAATTAAAAAAATAACGTGAAATTAGTTTGACATCACACCAATTCTAAAGACATATTTCTCACTAATATGTCATTGCAGATTGACGCACAACCAAAAAACAAGACCTTCCCACTGAAAGCATCATTTTATTTGATTATATTTCTGTTGTGATCGCTCTGCCAGTCTCTGCTCTTTAATTACGGGGGCAGTAATAAGTGCACGTCTCCATAATCCTTCCACCCTCGTTATTACGCCGACTAATCAGAAAGTTCCCCAGAGTTCTGATTACATTTTCACCATGATGCTGGATTAAGGCCTCTAATTATAATGATTACGCCCCATTATGAATCACACTGACTTGTGAAATCAGTTCCCGAGGGCCACACGTTGCTGTCAAACCTCTGCTTTTGTATTAATTGCTCCAAATATCTCATTTAAAAGCTCTCCATATTTCATACAGAGTAATAACCGCTGTGAAACGCCATTGAGTCAGTCATTCACATTAATGCTGTGTCTAAAGTCCTGTGATAAAACATCTTCCCACTGAAAACTGCGTGGCGCAACACTCTCAGGAGCGGTTTACACCAAGGCTATAACAGATTTGCATTTTAAAGTAGTTTTTATTTTGATACTATTTTTAAATTTGCTGTTCATTTCAGTTTAGTTTTAGTTTCTTTCGTTAATGGTTTATACATACAGTGCATCCGGAAAGTATTGATAGTGCTTCACTTTTTCCACATTTTTTTATGTTACAGCCTTATTCCAAAATGGATTAAATGTATTATTTTCCTCAACATTCTACACACAATACCCCAAAATTGTTGCAAACTTATAAAAAAAAAACCCTGAAAAAAATTACATGTACATCAGTATTCACAGCCTTTGTTCAATACTTTTTTGATGCACCTTTGGCAGCAATTACAGCCTCAAGTCTTTTTAAATATGATGCCACAAGCTTGGCACACCTGTCTTTGGAAATTTTCGCCCATTCCTCTTTGCAGTACCTCTCAAGCTCTTTCAGGTTGGATGGGAAGCGACGGTGTACAGCCATTTTCAGATCTCTCTAGAGATGTTCAAGAGGATTTAGGTCTGGTCTCTGGCTGGGCCACTCAAGGACATTCACCGAGTTGTTGTGAAGCCACTCCATTGATATTTTGGTGGTGTGCTTTGAGTCATTGTCCTGCTGGAAGATGAACCGTCGCCCCAGTCTCAGAGGTCAAGAGCACTCTGAAGCAGGTTTTTATTCAGGATGTCTCTGTACATTGCTGCATTCATCTTTCCCTCTATCCTGACTAGTCTTCCAGTTCCTGCTGCTGAAAACATCTCCACAGCATGATGCTGCCACCACCATGCTTCACTGTAGGGATGGTATTAGCCTGGTGATGAGCGGTGCCTGGTTTTCTACAAACGTAACGTAACAACATTCACTCCAAAGAGTTCAATTTCAGTCTCATCAGACCAGAGAATTTAGTTTCTTATGGTCTGAGAGTCCTTTAGATGCTTTTTGGCAAATTCCAGGCGAGGAGTGGCTTCCGTCTGGCCGCTCTACCATACAGGCCTGATTAGTGGATTGCTGCACAGATGGTTGTCCTTCTGTAAGGTTCTCCTCTTTCCACAGAAGAACGCTGGAGCTCAGACAGAGTGACCATCTAAGGCCCTTCTCCCCCCATCACTCAGGGCCGGCCAGCTCTAGGAAGAGTCCTGGTGGTTTCAAACATCTTCCACTTACGGATGATGGAGGCCACTGTGCTCATTGGAACTTTCAGAGCAGTAGAAATATTTCTGTAACCTTCCCCAGCCTTGTGCCTCGAGACAATCCTGTCTCGGGGGTCTACAGACAATTCCTTTGTCTTCATGCTTGGTTTGTACTTTGACATGCACTGTCAACCCTGGGACCTTATATAGACAGGTGTATGCCTTTTCAAATCATGTCCAATCAACTGAATTGACCACAGGTGAACTCCAATGAAGCTGCTGAAACATCTCAAGAATGATCAGTGGAAACAGAATGTAGCTGAGCTTAATTTAGAGCTTCACAGCAAAGGCTGTGAATACTTCTGTACATATGATTTTTCAGGGTTTTTTTAATAAGTTTGCAAAAATTTTGGGGTATTGTGTGTAGAATGTTGAGGAAATAAATGAATTTAATCCATTTTGGAAGAAGGCTGTAACAAAAAATGTGGAAAAAGTGAAGCGCTATGAATACTTTCTGGATGCACTGTATATATAGTATATATCGAATATGCATATATATACATGGGTTATGGCTGGCAGACTATCCGCAGCGTTAAACGTATGCTGGATAAGTTGGCGGTTCATTCCGCTGTGGCGGCCCCAGATTAATAAAACTCTTTTTGACTAAGCCCAAAAAAAAACAAATGAATGACACTGAGCAAAAAGTACAACACCGTTCTATAATGACAGTATTATTTTACAGTACAGAAGGTACAGTAATGAAGTCAGAATGTTACAGTAGTAATGTCCACTGCTGACAGCATCAAACAGATCTGCAGAATAAAGTCCAGCATCAGCACATCGGGTCACACATCCCCATATAAGAGTGAACGTTCGACGACGACTCTTTCTTTCCTGACTTGCGTTTTATGGCTGTATGGTGCAGCTGTCGGCGCTGACGGCCCTCCCCTGACAATCTGCTCTTTAATAGCTAATATCAGGCTACATTTCCTGCGGCGCTCGACTGGAACAGAGAGATGGAGGGATTGCTGTCTCATTCGCACACACGCACACACACACACACACACACGCACGCACACACACACACACACACACACACACGCAAATATACAAATATAAACACAGTTGCACGCACAACAGACACACTTATGAACTCAATCACACAAATACACACACACACAAACCTGTTCATACTGAGTTGCACACACACACACAGACACACTCATGCACATAATCTCACACACACGCACACACACTGGTGCACCCAGTCACGCACACAAACACACAAATGTGTACACACATACACAACTGCGCACACACTGACACTCTAATACACACAATCTCACACACAGAAACACGCACATACACACACAAATGTGTACGCACACATGCACGCACGCACGCACGCACACACACACACACACACACACTCATGAACTGACTTGTGTTTGTTTTGATGTGTGTAAATAAACACCAGTACTTGAAGTTTGGATCGGTGTAGGTTTACAGAACTAGGTTTACGGCCGGCAGCTAGCTCTCTGCAACTCTCACATGGTCGCCCACTGAAGCTAAGCAGGGCTGCGCCCTATCAGTACCTGGATGGGAGAACACATGGGAAAGCTACAGTAGGTTGCTGCTGGAAGTGGTGTTAGCGAGGCCAGCAGGGGGCGCCAAACCTGCGGTCTTTGTGGGTCCTAATGCCCCAATATAGTGACGGGGACTCTATATTGCTCATTGAGCGCCGTCTTTCGGATGAGACGTTAAGCTGAGGTCTTGACTCTCTGTGGTCATTAAAAATCCCAGGAAGTCCTTCGATTGTCCTGGCCAAATTTGCCCACTGGCCTCTGTCCATCATGGCCTCCTAACCATCCCCATATCATAATTGTCTCCTCTCCACCAATCAGCTGGTATGTGGTGTGCGGTCTGGCGCAAAATGGCTGCCGTCACATCATCCAGGTGGATGCTGCACACTGGTGGTAGATGAGGAGATTCCCTCTAATGTGTAAAGGGCTTTGAGTGCCCAGAAAAGCGATATATAAATGTAAGGAATTAGTATTATTATTAATAATATTATCATAAGAAAGGTATGACCTCAAACTGATATAACCTAGCTTGTGCTCAGAGAAGGAAAAAGCCAGATGTAGTTTTTATTAATTCCATCAGTGTGTAGTTGGCACATTGTGTGCTTATTACAGTTTTTTTCTGAATGCTTAAACCCTAACCAAGATTCTCATAGCACAATTTATAAAACTACTAATTTTTATAGCAAAACCACTCACTGAGTTTGCAAAATTAAAAGCACAAACACTGCTTTGGACTAAATTTGCTATGTTGTAACACACACTTTGCGAAATTGTAGGTACAATCCACTGCACAGCACTCTTTTTGCAGAACTGTAAACACAACTCAATGCTTTACACTGAATTTCCAAATGATCAACACACTCAAAACTGTACACATGTATGGCTATTATTTACACTATTTTGCCAGCTGTCTGGCACACTGTCACATGCGAAAACTGTTTTAGATAATTAGTTCACTTTGCAATCAGATACTTTTCTCTGTGCCTTGGACTAAAGGACATTGCATGTGATGTAGATGTAATGTTTTTCTCAGTGAAATTACTATTTTGTATGTTGGTCTGGAAAAACACTTGTGCTTGTTTTGATGTGTGTAAATAAACACCAATACTTGAAGTTTGCATCCCTGTATGTTTACAATACTATGACCAAGGTATGACCTCAATCTGACATAACCTAGCTTGTGCTCAGAGAAGGCAAAAGCCAGATGTTTATATATTTACATTCAAACTTTTTTTACTTTTCAAAAACAACAATTTAGGCCAAAGTCAATCCAAACATAATCTTGCACACGCTGACTGAGACATGTCAGATAAATTTGACATAAAATTACACAAAAACAAAACAAACAAACATACAAATAAACCAATGAACAACAAGAAAATATATAAAATATTATACCGTAACAAAAAAAGAACAACATACTGTGCAGACATCAAATAGAAACTCTGTAAGGGGTTAAATAAAACCATTCTCTTGAACCAAATCATACAATTGTTTAGTCTTCTCACTCTTCATTATTTTTAAAGCTTCTACATGCAAACTCCTTTTTAAAGACAATCAGTTGAGAAGCTGTTTTCAAAGCAAAAGCCAGATGTAGTTTTTATTCATTCCATCAGTGTGTAGTTGGGGCCTTGTGTGCTTATTAATGTGATAGCTTGTGTTTAATGTGTGATGCAAAAAAAAAAGAACATTTTTATGAAGGTTTAAAGAGTTTAGCAAGGTTTATTAGCTTTTGCAAGAGAACTAAAATATTTTACATATTTGGTGAAGGGTTTTCTTATTAATGTGTAGAGTTTTGCAAAAATAGCCAGTAGTTACAAAAAATTGCTTAAGCATTCAGAAAAAACTGTAATGTGATGGCTTGTGTTAAATGTTTAATACAAAAATACCCTTTTTATGAAGGTTTGAAGAGTTAAGCAAGGTTTATTAGCTTTTGCAAGAGAACTAAAATGTTTTGCAGATTTGGTGAAGGGTTTTCTTGTTGGTGTGTAGAGTTTTGCAAAAATAGCCAATAGTTACAAAAAATGTGCTTAAGCATTCAGAAAAAACTGTAATATTAATTATTCAAATTCTTTTATTTACTCAATGACAATCCTACCTGCTCATTCTAGTGTGTTTAAAAAGAAAATCAACCTAAGTTTAAAACAATAGCATAATGCAAAACTTAAGACAGCAAAATTCAACAGCAATATTTTATTGAAACATATTTCAAATCTACAAATGCAGTTTAACCAGCCAGATTAGCATTACTATTGTGTCGGTATCAGTGGATGGTGAGGATACAAAGTCTTGTATTTTGGAATTACTATTGACGAGTTTTGCCTCTTGTCTGATTCATTCCAGTAACATATACTGCAGTTATAAACAATATATATAAATATATATATATATATATATATATATATATATATATATAGCAATTATAAATAGAGATGTGTCCTTGTTTTACACAAGAAAACCTTGTGTAATGCTACATGTTGTTAGTGTTTTAAGG
This sequence comes from Danio tinwini, assembly GCA_903798205.1. NCBI lineage: Eukaryota > Metazoa > Chordata > Actinopteri > Cypriniformes > Danionidae > Danio > Danio tinwini. Next base: position 34,967,779 of record CAIGQZ010033112.1, read on the forward strand.
TCATTGTTTTGTGGGTCAACCTTTGCTAGTGTTCTGTAGGAATGAGTGTATTTGAGACCCGAATAAAGTGTTTTGCTAGTTGTAGCGCATTTTAAATATGAAATGAACTGCTTTGCAAAGCTGAAAGTCGGTTAGGAGAATTGTGTGAAGAGTTTTGCAAAAGTGACTTAAGTATTGAGAAATGTGTCCTAGCATCTGTAAAAAACTGTAAATAATTATAAATCAAGGCATGATCATATTTTATTTTGGTAAAATAATCGTAATCTAGAGGCCTTTGCCTTTCATATAAGCCACTTCTGATACCAAATGATCAACTAGAAGTCAAGTTATTATTTGTTGTTCCTAAAACTTGGATAGGAGACAAGACTTTTGCCATGTGTTTATTGTATTGACCCTACTGTAACCCTACCCCTAAACCAAACCCTCTCTGAAAATAATCTACACTTAACTTTTTGTTAATGTCCCCAACAAGGTCAAAATTTACTGCCATTGCTAGGCATGGGGCGATAACCGTTTTCAAGGTATACCGCGGTTTGGAAAAGTCAAGGTTTTAATACAGCCGACATTTTCTGTAATACCGTTCTTAGAGTATCTGTAAGATTTTTTTATTCATATATATTTTTTAGTTTTTTAGAACAGTATCCCCAGCAGAAAAAAATATCCAAAGATGCCGTTTTAAATTGTAAAGAAATCAATGTTTTTGAAACTAATGAAGACACCAGAAGTCAATGATTCATTTGAATTATTTAGCCTGACATGTTTACTGCTCCAAAATATCATACATTTTTCAAAAAATAAAATATTTTGTTTTCAAAGGGGAAAAAAAAAAGTTTTTGGTTTTTACCCAGACATTTAAAAAGAATATATTTATATATATACACCGTGATACCGTGAAACCGTGATATTTTTATCCAAGGTTATCAAACAGTCAGAATCTTATACCGGCTCATGCCTAGCCATTGCTATACTTTGTGGGGACATGTGGTCTCCATAATGTAAGGAATACAACACACAATCACACACACTCACACGCACACGCACACACACAGACACACACACACACACACACACACACACACACACACACACACACACACACACACACACACACACAAACACACACACACACACACACACACACACACACGCACATACATCTGACTCATCTCTCTCTCTGTGTCCTCTGTCCATCTTGGGCATCACATCAAAACGCTTGGCACCATGACCACTCTGTGTCATCTCACTCATTAGGTGTCATTTTCAGCTCTGAGTGACAATTTCTGACTTCAGTTCTATTTTTATTCAGGATGTTTTTGTCTGTGGAGCTGCTGCTGGATCTGGAGATGCTCTGCTGTATTTTTAAAAGCCTGCGGTGCTACAAGAGAAAACTGCTTAAACTAGCTTCCACCATCAATAATGTGTCATTTAGCGAATATGTATAAATAGAGAATAATAATCATAGGTTAACAGATTCACATCAATGGTCTAAAATATATATTTATTCTTCATGTAGCGGGTCTTTGCCTAATGGAGGCCATTATGATGAGAACAAATCACCAGCAGCATCACAGCATTTAAAAATGACTACCGCTAAAACTAATGTAATCTAATTTTCAAGGATGTGATAAAACATAAAGAAGTACATCTGAACAAATCAACCATGCCAAGCCAAAGAAGAGAGAAATGCAATAATATGCGTAGACTTTTGAATCTTTTTTTAATCAGTTTTTTTTTTCAGGTAAACAGTGGATAAATAAAAATGTATTTATTTCTTTTAAATTATGAAAAAAAATTCAATTTTGAGCATTTCTGTATGAAATAACAGAGAAGCTGTCATGTTTGCAGACATGTTTATATATTTATTCACAACATAGTTAATGCTTTTTAACTTCAGAAAAGTTAAGAAAACAATATTTGGTGGATTAATCACGCATCACAGGGACCACACTGCCAGCCATAGAGGACATCCAGAGGAAACACTGTCTGCGCCGAGCACGCAGTATTCTTAAAGATTCCTCTCACCCTGCTCACAGACTGTTTTCTCTCCTGCCTTCTGGCAGGCGCTTCAGGCTCCCCCGGACAAAAACCAGCAGACTAAAGAACAGCTTCTTCCCCAGAGCTGTCTCCCTCTTAAACTCTGCTCCCCACTGACTTTTTGCCCCCCTAATACACCCCACTCTCCTCTCCTCATAACTCAGACTCATCATAATCACTGCACTACTTAACATTTGCACATTTAAAAATTGCACATATTCATTGCACTGATTCATTTATTTGAACTGTACATACCTACTGCACATGTACATTTGTAATTATGTACACACCCACTGTACATATACATTTGTAATTATGTTTATCTATCTGCACACTTCTGATTATTAATAGCAACCTGTATATTTATCCATCTATTGTAAATCTCTGTTCATAGCTAACACAACCTGTATATAATGTTCATAGTACATCCATTTGTAAATATCACCAGAATTTTTCTATAACTGCACTTTATAACTTATACCTGTATCCTGCACTTGCTGCTATTGCACTCCTGGTTAGACCTAAACTGCATTTCGTTTCCTTGTACTTGTACATGTGTGATGACAATAAAGTTGAATCTAATCTAATCTAATCTAATCATTTTCAATTACATTATATATTTCTAACGCAATCTCACAGCAATTGGTAACTTTTTGATTTAGTGGCTAATTCATATGAATTCGTATGATCTAATTCATACAATTTAGTACAATTTGCTCATGACGGTTGGGTTTAGGGGTGGGGTTGGGTGCCACGCCTCCTTTTTAACATCATACATTTTCGTACGCCTCAACTTGTACGAATTCGTACGAATTAGCCACTAAACTGACATGAGATCAGGCTGATATTTCTTAATTGTCAATATTTTTGTTTGACAATTGGATGAAATGTTCTCAAACTTCTATAGACCATTTCAATGTGGTCATGTCATTGGCCCATGAACATTTCCTGCTTGTTATCAAAATTATTGTTATAACTGTCACAAGAGGCAATTCAATCATAACTTTGTTAAAACAGCTATCATAACATTATTCATCAATATGTGGACCTTTTTGGATTCTTGGAAGCTATAGAAATTTAACATGCAAAACAGGAAATACGTTGGGACCATTGTTTTGTTTACATCCCTCAAAATGGTCTATAGAATAAAGTATATATTAACATTCCACTCAAACATCATTAGGAACATGTTCCCTGGTGTGAAGGTCTGCACGAGACAAATTTTTTAGTACTGCTTCTGCCCGCTCCTGCGAGGTTTTATTCTGCACCCGACCGCTCCCGCCGTATATTCAGCCTTTGTTCACCCGCTGCCGGTTTATAATACTTTTCTACCCGACCAGACCGATCCCACTAAATTTAGATCTGGTTTCCAAAATCATGTTTAAATTGGCTACTACCAAAAGAGAGAGATAACAGATAAAACTGTAGGTTGTGCAAGGTTTTTAGGCTAAATGTCAGTATTGTTTGCCCCTTTGTAATGAGACATGAGTGCTGACTTAAACCTGCACTGCAAAAAATGCTTTTCTTACTTAGATTTTTCTTCTTGTTTCTAGTCTAAATATCTAAAAATTCTTAAATCAAGAGGAAGACAGGCAAAACATGTTGTCTTGTTTTAAGAAATAATATGCCAATATTAAGTGAGTTTTTCCTTAAAACAAGCTAAATAATCTGCCAATGGGGTAAACTAAATAATCTTATGACAAAAGGAAAAACAAGATTATTTTGCTTTCCCCATTGGCAGATTATTTTGCTTGTTTTAAGGAAAACCCAATTAATATTGGCATATTATTTCTGAAAACAAGACATTCTGTTTTGCTTGCCAAGAAAATGTTTCTTGATATAAGAATTTTTTATTATTTGGACTAGAAACAAGACAAAAAATCTAAGTAAGAAAAGCATTTTTTTGCAGTTTGAGGTTCCAGTCTTGTGACTGCTAAAGGGTAAAACTGAGGTACTGTCACATTGCGCAAAATATATATATTTTTTTCCATTTGCATCTATGACGCATAAAAAAGACTCTCATACATCAGACTTGCCTGATTGTGGGTTTCCTAACAGTGAACTGACCATTTTCTAATGCAAGCTGAAGGACAGTGCATCTTCACTTTGCTCTCCCATGTTGGTAAAGCCAGCTCTAAAGAACGTTATGCAGATGATGCGTGCACAGACTGTGTGGATAAAAAGCAAGTGCAGAAAGCACTGGTCCATGCGTTCAGCATGTGTAACAGTCATGAGCACTGGCTGTACCGGTGCTCAATAAGAATGAGGGAATCACAGATATGCAGTTCCAAAATATGGTCGGGACTCGAAATTGCTATGTTGTTAGACTGCCCACTCCTGTTGAAATTACACCAAAGATATCGACCGCCACCACGTTTTATTTGGAAATTTATTCTTGGGCCGCAAGAAATCGAGTCCCGCGGCTCCCACAGTACAAGCAGACGTCTACCCTGGTGTACATTTTTGGCAGCATTTTATGTGTAAAAACGTAGTAATGTTTTTGAGACTGTCAAAATATAGACAGCATGCTCTAGTGGATTTGTGAAAACAAAAACTGCAAGACAACATAGTCCAGGCTCCATATTTGTCAGCTCTCAAAAATGTAGTCCTGGGTACATATTTCTGGTTTGCAGCAATTCCAGAGAATTTTGTATCTAAAAATTGTACCTATTGGACACAAGATAAGTGCAGTTATATCCAGTTATATATATGCTTAATGAAAATAAAGTTTTTTATAAAGTTTAATAATTAATTTATAACACCTATATTTTGTCTTTGCCAAGATGACAGTACATCATTTTTTGGCTTATTAGTTATTTTGCAAAATACTAGCATTCAGCTTAAATGCGTAACTACAGGCTTAAATAGAGTGATAAGGTTAACTATGCAAGTTAGTTTAATTAGGCAACAGTGCTTTGTTCTGTAGCCAGTCGAGAAAAAAAAACTGAAAGGGGCTAATGATACTGACCATGAAAATAGTTAACATTTTAAAACTGCTTTTATTCCAGCCAAACAAATATGACTTTCTCCAGAAGAAAAAAAAAACATTAAAGGTAATACTATGAAAATGTCCTTGCCCCGTTAAACAGTACTTGGGAAATATTTGAAAAATATTACAAATTTCATTCATTCATTTTGCTTCAGCTTAATCCCTTATTTATCTGGGGTCGCCACAGCAGAATGAACCACCAACTATTCTAGCATATGTTTTACATAGCGGATGCCTTTCCAGCTGCAACCCAGTACTGGGAAACACCCATACACTCTCATTCTCTCTCTCTCACACACACACACACACACACACACACACACACACACACACACTATGGCCAATTTAATTAATTCAATTCACCTATAGCACATGTGTTTGGACTGTGGGGGAAACCAGAGCACCCGAAGGTAACCCACGCCAACACAGGGAGAACATGCAAACTCCACACAGAAATGCCAACTGGCCCAGGACTCGAACCAGTGACCTTTTTGCTGTGAGGTGACAGTACTAACCACTTAGCCACCTATACAATATACTTTCCATGCTAAAGTTTACCACATAAGCTCCAAGCCGAGAATTCAGCAACATCAATGCGAAAGATTGCAAATATCTCCAAAGAAGTACTTAAACGCAAACATATTCATCTCCCACGCATTATTCACTTCCCAGCCCTGACAAACGACTGTTATTTAATAAGCTCGAAAAAATGAAAACCTTGAATTAAACGCATTAAATAGCCTCTCCAAAAAGAGCAGACTCTCTCTGGCTTGTGCTATCTGCTCTCTGAAGCCGCCCTATTAGTGTCTGAGCCTCTGCTATTCATTACATGCGGCAAATAAACTGGAGATAATGCAGCTTTCAGACGCCCCCACAATTCATCTCTCTGACAACTCTGCGCATTAATATTCATTACCGAGTGGCATTTTGACAAACAAACGCCCAGCTCGACGCGAAAAAAACGCTGCGTATACGGCGGAGAAAAACGGCCGGGTGTTCTGTATGATGTGCAGTGATTTATCGGGAGGTTTCTGGCCCTGTGAGATCATGTACTCAACCGGGTCACCCTGCCCTTCTTTATTCACAGCCTTTATTAATGCAAACAATACACCGGCTCGATTAGTTTGCGGATAACGCCAGAGGTAGGTCAGCGATCCGTGGGTTTTCATTCCAGCGATACAAAGGGGGGTATTGACTGCCGCTGTTTATTTGCATTGTTTTTAGCACCCTTTTCAATAAAGGAATTATGCAAATCAGATAAGGATGCACACAAAAAAATGCGATGTGCACGGTGCAAATCCTAATCTTGGTCACGATCGAACACAGTTTACTGAGGTTGAACAGCATCACTTCACAAAAGGGCTTGTTTATGAATAAGGCGCGATCAATAATGAGTCTCATTTACATAGAACAGGGGTGGTTAGTTCATTTAAATGCAGTGCAGCATTACTTCAGCACATTTAGTTGAACTGGTTTGCCATGATGAATATTGGTGCACACACTTAAAAAATAAAATAAAATAGATAAAATTTGCTGCTTGTTAAAAGTACTTATTTTAAATAAGCTGAAAAAAACACAACTCTTGTAGGAAAGAGAGTAATACAGTGCATGGGGAAATAAATATTGAACTATATAAAACATGTTTCTAAAGGTGCTGTTGACTTAACATTTTCGGATGTTGGTAACAAACAAAAAAATCTGTATATGCAAAGGAAACAAAGCTACTACGTTTACAAAATAAGTAATAAAATGAAATGACACAACGAAAAAAATATTGAACACATGAAGGAAGGTGCAGAAAGACATGGAAAGCTCAGACCGCAGCTGAAATCTCTCAGTAGCGCTACAGCATCACTCTGCCCTTCGTAAATGAATATTCGTGCTAATGTTTTTGGAATTTTTTAGGGGCAACTTCATAGTTTTATGTTCAATCCACTTCAATTTGAGAACACAATTAAGTTAACTCAATTCATTTGTGTTGAATGACCACATGAATGAATTGTGTGGAGGCTTGCTTTTTTGTTTTTACAGGACAATTATTAGGCCTCTTGGGGCTTTTTATTTTATTTTTTCTTTAACATGATGACAGTACATAATATTTTATGCTTATTTTGCAAGACAGTAGAATTCAGCTTAAAGTGTATTTTAGGCTTAACTACATTAATTAGGTTAACTAGGCAAGTTAGGCTAATTGAGTGGAGGAACTATGATGTCAATTTGTATGCAAACACCTGGAAGCGAGTTAGCATTTTAGCAGTTCCCTCGTCCCAAAGTCAATGGGTTTTTTCAATGGGATTTCAGCTTAATTGCTTAAATAAGGTTTGTGGATAAACTCAAGATACTTTCACGTTTTATTCTACGACATAAAACACATCAGTTACATCACACTCTTGATTTATTAAATTGGTTACGCTTCTTTTTAAAGACGGTTGCTATCAAGTTGCTAAATGGGACTACAGCCTGTGTCAGAGACATTATACGTCATCCAGCTGAACTGGTCTAGAACGCAGCCCGCTTGCGTTGGGCATTTGGATTTGTCTATAATTAAATATTTTCATGAATAGTATTTGATTGTTTGTAGTATTTTTCTAATTGGGAATTCATATTGTGTGTAGATAATGCCTTCACTTGTAAAGACTGCCAAGACAGATTAGTTAGTTGATTATTTATTTTAATTAAACAATATTATGAAGATACTGTTTACCAGAGCAGCCTGTCGCTTTCCTGCTCTCAGTAATGCAAACGTGTGAATAAATGTGTAAAAAATACATGCATATTAACTGTCACTTTAACGTGAATAACTGAATTTTTGTCAGTTTTTTTCCTCATATGAACACATTTAACTCTGTCATAACTGCAATATTTACACTCCTCCTTAAAATGTATAGCATATGTTGTTCTCTATCTATGATGGAACTTAAAGGCATTTGATTGACTTGTCCCTCAAGCCTCATTTCTGTCATCTATTACTAAGGTAAGCGGGCTGTATGCATACATTTACACATACATTTTTAAAACTTTTACAACAACGGTTAAGTTCCGTATTGAATTTAAAATATTGCTTCTTACCTATAAAGCCTTAAATAATCTAGCTCCTGTTTATCTAACCAACCTCCTGTCTCGCTACAATCCAACCCGCTCTTTAAGATCTCAAAACTCAGGGCTTCTTGTAGTACCTAGAATAGCAAAATCGAGTAAAGGAGGTCGAGCCTTCTCATTTATGGCCCCTAAACTCTGGAATAGCCTTCCTGATAATGTCCGAGGCTCAGACACACTCTCACTCTTCAAAACTAGATTGAAGACCTATCTTTTTAGCAAAGCATACACTCAGTGCATTACATAGCGGTATGACACATGAAGTGCCCCACACAGGATTTTGCTTCTTGTTTATATACACTATGAACAGCAGCTACGCTAATTATTCTCCTGATTCTGTATTTCCACCTGGGGGTACTCATCTCGAGACCCTCAGACTATGCAGTGCCACTGATGCGATCCAAGACCAGCGACGAGTTGATCTCAAGGTTTCTGGACCAGGCCGTATCCTGAGCTGCTGCTGTGGTGGTCATGGTGGCGAGCATGAGACTGATTCCTGTGATGCTCCAGGACAGACGAGTCTTCGCTGAGGTCTAGCTTCTGCGCCTAGACTGCAGCTCTGCACAAGACGTTTGGCCATAGGAGAAATGGTCGTGCCCAACTGAGCCTGGTCTCTCTCGAGGTTTTTTAAATTCTTCACTTTCGCCAATTGGTGAAGTTTTTTCCTCGCCGCTGTCGCCACTGGCTTGCATGGTTCGGGATCTGTAGAGCTGCGCATCGATGGATTTGCTCCTCAGTGTTTGGACTCTCAGTAGTGATTATTAACCCACACTGAACGGAGCTAAACTGAACTGAACTTAAACACTGAAAACTGAACTGACACTGTTTCAATTCACCATAAACTTCCATGTGAAGCTGCTTTGACACAATCTACATTGTATAAGCGCTATACAAATAAAGATGAATTGAATTGAATTGAACAGTAAAGCAAAACAAAATGTATTTCCCACATAAAATCTATCCAAAAGGCACGTACTGTAGGTCTATACCAGTGGTGGGCAAACTCGGTCCTGAAGGGCCTGTCCTGCATAGTTTAGCTCCAACTCTAATCAAACACACCCGAACATGCTAACCAGTGCCTCCAAGACCACTAATTATCTATAAGCAGGTGTGTTTGATCAGAGATGGAACTAAACTGTGCAGGACACCAGCCCTCCAGGACCGAGTTTGCCCATCCCTGGTCTATATGTTTTTGTGTATTTATTTGTTTATAATATATAGCATGGATTATAATATAATAAACAGAGAGATTAAATCTTTGTCATGGATCATATTTCTAAAAGTAAACTTGAAAAGTTTCACTAGCAGGGTGGTGCTGACGTCACAGGCAAGCACCCCAAAGAGCTACGCATTGATGGAATTGCTCTTCAGTGTTTGGACTTCAGAAGTGAATATTAACACACACTGACCTGAGCTAAACTGAACTGAACTTAACCCTGAAAACTGACACTGTTTCAATTCACTATAAACTTCTATGTGAAGCTGCTTTGACACAATCTACATTGTATAAGCGCTATACAAATAAAGATGAATTGAATTGAATTGAAAGACGCTGTAGTCCGTTTATAGCCTAATGTTAGCTTTTCAGTTCTTGCATTTGCATTTAAAATCCAAAAGTGCTAAAAGTTGTATTTCCGTGTGAGGATTATCCGGCTGGACAAAACGTTTAAGTGTAATGAACAGTGTTTGAACACAGAGCTAATTATTTGCAATCTTCAAAAAGCCTATGGAAAAAATCCTATAGGGATTTTTTCGAGGGAACCAGTTTTATGCTAGCAGTTGATTAGCCTACAAGGTTACGTCCAAGTTCCTCTACTCTATTAGGGAAGTTATTAGACAACAGTTTTTTTCGGAAGTCCATTGAGAGAGAGAAAATATTTAGGGGGCTAATAATATAAATATATATTTATACCGTTGAAGTAAGAAATATTAGCCCGCTGTTTATTTTTTTCCCTAATTTCTGTTTAATGGAGAGAAGATTTTTTTAACACATTTCTAAACACAATAGTTTTAATAATTCATCTCTAATAACTGATTTATTTTATCTTTGACATAATGACAGTAAATAATATTTTGACTAGATTTTTTTCAAGACTCTTCTATACAGCTTAAAGTGACATTTAAAGGCTGAACTAGGTTAATTAGGTTAACTAGGCAGGCTAGGGTAATTAGGCAAGTTATTGTATAATGATGGTTTGTTCTGTAGACTATCAGAAAAAATAGCTTAAAAAGGCTAATAATATTGACCTTAAAACGGTGTTTAAAAAATTAAAAACTGCTTTTATTCTAGCCGAAATAAAACAAATAAAACTTTCTCCAGAGGAAAAAAACATTATCATGCATACTGTGAACATGTTCTTGCTCTGTTAAACATCATTTGGGAAATATTTAAAAAAGAAAAAAAAATCAAAGGGGGCTAATAATTCTGACTTCAACTGTATATATGTGTTTTCTTTTATTGTCTGTAGACCAAACCCCTGTTAAACAATGTCTTGCCTAATTAACCTAGATCTAGGTTTTCGAGATCTACCTGAGCTCAAACTCTCCTCTCGCCCTGCAAACAGGAGGGAGCCTGGGCTCAAGGATCTTATGAGGTCAGGGCTCTATCCTGGGACAGCATGCAAAACAAGCTTATTACCAATCATCAGCAAAGTGTGAACTCTTGAAATGTCAATTTAAGCTGAAAGCTTCACTAGAAAACTAGTATCTTGAAAAATATCTAGTAAAATATTATGTACTGTCATCATGGCAAGTAAAAAATAAATCAGTTGTTAGAAATGAGTTATTAAAACTATTATGTTTAGAAATGTGTTGATAAAAAAATCTCTTGTTTTCCCCCGACTATAAGATTGCATGTAAGATCCTTACATTTGTTTCCGGAATTCATCTCAAAGTGTTGACAAGTACAACTGCTGCTAACAGAATGATGTTGTTATGAATTGCACAAACTGCTGACGCCAGTGCATCTTTGTGTTTATGTATTTGCTGTTGCATCTACTCGTCTAAACAAAACCCTGTTTCCTCAGGCTTACAGAGCTAAGCCATTGCTTTATAAGACAATACTGGTTGTGATGGAGCGTCTCTATGACTTCAGGCTACACTTTTGCCTTAAAATGCTGCAAATTACATTTCACCAGGTGTTTGAGCACAAATAAGACATTCTGATTGGGTGAGCTCTACTGCTGCGCCTAAACAAGCTGAACGCAAAAAGTGCAGTAAATTACTGGTTCCAGACGTGTGTGGAGAGTACATAATTCCACCATGTGCTTACGTACATGGTTTTATGGCATGAAACTCCAGCTGTAATCCTGTAGTGTATATATAGCCAACCTCTGGCTCGCTAACAAACACAAGAAGAGGATGTTGTTTAGTTTGGATCCTTGCAAAGAGCCTTATTGAGGAATGAGAGCAATACAGTGGGGGATGTATTGAAAAGTATTGAAAATGTCACCATTTTTCTTAGAAAACATATTTCTAAAGGTGCTGTTGAGTTGAAATTTTCACCAGATGTTGGTATCAACCAAAGAAACCCATATATGCAAAAACCTAAAAAACGGATTGGTTTAGAAACTAACCTATGTGTAATAAAATAAAATGGCACAGGGAAGAAGTGAACACATGAAACAAGGAAGGTGCAGAAAGACATGGAAAGCTCAGACAGCAGCTGAAATCTCTAAGTAGTTATTCAGAAATCCTCTGCCCTTCGTCATTGTAAATGAATATTAACTGCTTCAGTCCAACATCTACATTAGCAGGATGATGAAAATGAAACCAGGGTGGACATTTCAGCAAGACAATGATTCAAAACACAGCCAAGGAGACTCTCAAATGCTTTCAGAGAAAGAAAATCAAGCTGCAGACAGGCTTAGCCAGTTACCCAACCCGAATCCAATGTAAAATACAAAAAAAAGATCAGATTTAATAGACATGACATACAGAACCATCAAGAGTTTTTGTCTGTGACAAAAATCACACCTGAGCAATGCATGTGACTTCAATTCATATGAGAGGCGTCTTTAAGTTGACAGTGCTTCCCATACATAGACTTTACTTGGGCGGGCCACCCAGGTATATTAACAGCCGCCCAAGTACATGGTGTCCGCTACATTCATTCTTCCATGGCGGGGTGCCACACCAAAATTCATTCCACCACGGCTACATTACAGCTTCTCATTTAAAAACATTCAGTCGTTGTTGTTTTTTTAATAGCAGGTTATAATCACACCAAAACGTATTAAAAGGTAAGTGAATTATAACAGCGCAAACTTTTCTGTAATCGTAGTGCTGAACGTTATTTGTTTAACCCTTTAAAGTGACATGCTGACTAACTGACAGGTGCAATCTTTGTGTGAGGCCAGCAAACACAATGTAGCTTTCAGTTAAGATGAACACAGTTTCCATAATTATACTTTATAGCCTATGGCTCTGCATACAATAACTATCTTGCTGAATTTTATAGCCGTTTCACTTTACTTCAGGATGCATTAATGCCGCTCTGTAGGTCTATTGGATGCAATTATAAATATTCCTAGCAAATCTAATAAATGTTGGAGACATACTTGTTACATAAACGCACTAAAGCGCACTTCAGCAGCGTTTGTTTGAGAGCACACAAGAAAATCTGCACTTGAGCAGAGTTTATTTGAGGGTTTGCAAGAAGTTTTGTGCTTGAACAGAGGAAATCTGTGCGCAAGCAAAGAGATTTGCATGCTCGTATTACATGAATGCGATCTTGACTTGTAATACTGCGCTTATGACATTTGTCATTGAAATAACACCATTATTGCTATAGGTTCTTGGTAGATCTGTGTCTACCAGTCCTGCCGCCACAGCTGGAAAAAATCCTAGAGAAAAAACACTTAAGTATACTTGATTACACATTTTTTATTTTATTTGAACTATTATTATTCTCCCTTTACACATTCTCCCTTTTAGCCAAACATTTGCAATTGATTAACCAGTGGAAAATCTTCTATCGTTTGTACACTCTCAGAAATAAAGGTACATGAGTTGTCACTTGTCACAAGTTGTCACAAGGCCGTACCTTTTCAAAAGGTACAAATTTGTACCTAAAAAATCCATATTAATACCTCAAGGGTACATATTGGTACTTAAAAAGTACAAAAGTTTTCCTCTTAAAATTTGTAGGCACTAATATATACTTTTGAGGTACAAATATGGACCCTTCAAGTACAAATGTGTACCTTTTAAAAAGGTACCACCCCAGTGACAGCTCTCGTACCTTTATTTCTGAGAGTGTAGGCTACTGCTGGTTGTGTGTGCCCGAGAACTGTCAACACTCCCACAGGCAGTATCATGTGCTCTGCAGACCCACAGAGACATGCCTTAAATCTCCTAAAATGTCCAGGATTCGGCTTTTGCTTTCTGAAGTTGCCGTTAATCGCATGCGTTTTTGCATTACCTTTTTATTTAAGCCTATTTTCGCTTGACTTTGCAGCTGACTGTGCATGCAAAGTCACGAGGGCAAAAAAAAACATAAAAAAAAACTTTACTATATACTCGGACAGAATATTAGTACACCCTAAGTGTTTGTAAACCCTTAGAAATGGTTAATCAACTAATTTGCCTGATTTAAATACTTATTATTGTAATTATTACAATTTTGGGGTGACACAGTGGCTCAGTGGTTAGCACCCTGGCTGGGTCAGTTGGCATTTCTGTGTGGAGTTTGCATGTTCTCCCTGTGTTGGCGTGGGTTTCCTCTGGGTGCTTCGGTTTCCCCCACAGTCCAAACACATGCGCTATAGGTGAATTGAATAAACTAAATTGGCCATAGTGTATGAATGCAAGAGTGTGTGGGTGTTTCCCAGTACTGGGTTGCAGCTGGAAGGGCATCCGCTGTGTAAAACGTATGCTGGAAAAGTTGGCGATTCATTCCGCTGTGGCGACCCCTAATTGATAAAGTGACGATGCTGAAGAAAATTGAATGAATGAATTATTATAATTTTTTGCAATATTGTCTGCATATTTCTTTCTGTCATTTATTTCTCATTTGCATTATTAATTTCATAATTTTGTAAGAAAGAGAGAGAGAGAGAGAGAGAGAGAGAGAGAGAGAGAGAGAGAGAGATCAGTTTTTACTTGTCAATGGGTGGTGCCTATAAAGCATAAGTAAAAAAAATGTGTATTATTATTTCAACAGTCTTTTTTAAAATAACTTTATCCCATTTAAAAGAAAGTGTATAACAATGCCATAATAAATAAAAATATAGATAAAAATCACATTATTTTTTGCTTGTCGCATGTAGTTTGTCACAGTCACCAGCAGTGACCACCAGCAGTTTGTCACAAATCTGCCAGCAAAAGAACTACAAGGTCCAGTCATGCACCGCTCACATGCACATGTTCCCCATTGAGCAGATTGCACACACTCACGGCTGGAAGCTGCTTATGAACTGATTACATGGACTATATACACAACACACACGCACACCTCTTTGCTGAGTCTTGTGATACTGTTTGTGAACATTACGACGTGTTTCCCTTGCCTTGTCTTGCCGGTTTTGACCCTCGCTTTGTTTTGTTTGTTTTCTTGTTTATCCCTGTCTGCCGCCTGCTTTCTGACCACTCGCCTGTTATGCCTGACCATTTTCAATAAACCTGCATTTGGATCAGCACCTCTCTTGTCAGCGTCCGCTTCACATTACATAGTTGACCATTTATGTGCTGTAAGTTAAAGGGGTGCTTCAATCCGCCTACCACTGCAAGTATATTTCAAATCTGTGGGAACCACTGAGCTGCTATTACCAAAAAAGCCTTTTATTTAAATTATAAAATACATTTTAGTAGTTCAGTAGTTTTTCCTTGTGTCATTTCATTGTTATTACACATAACAATTTTTTTTAGATTTTTGTTTTGTTTTATTTTAATGTTTATATTGTTTGGGTTTTTACCAAAATCTGGTTCAATTCCATGTCAACAGCTCCTTTAGAAATATTTTTCAGAGGAAAAAAAAACATGACGTTTCCAATACTTATTACTCCCACTATATATAACCTGACTGCGCTGAGGAAGAATATCAAGGCCAGGAGAGGTCAATGAAAAGAGGTGTTATTTTCCATTGGAGCGCATGAATATATAGTACTGCACTGGCATAATATCAACTAAATTGCAGCTAGACGCTTGCCTAGGATAGAAATCACAGCCTTTAAGCTTTAAGAGTCCTGGAACATATTTCTTGTTTCCAGTTCAGAGAAAGAGAGAGATCTGTGTGACAGAAATAGAAGAGGAGGTCAAGTCTTGTCCAGGGAAACCTGATGAATGTTTCCTCTGTAGCACAAAATGGCAATAAAACGCAGAACTCAAACAGATTCCTGCATTTTTCGGAGGGATCACTGCTGGTGTAAAGCTTTCTGGGACGTTCTGGGTGGTTCACCGAATCAGTTTTGCAGTTATGACACCTCCCAGTCATGATGTAAAATATACGGTCATCAATAATGGCTCAATGCTGAGGTGTGGTCACAATTTCTAAGCAAAACCCAGCCATTTCAGTGCCTATGCAATGTAGAGTTTTGCCTCATACACTTAGTTGTTGGTTGAAATTATATCGGCCCCACTTTATACTACCTGACAAAAGTATTGTCATCGATCCCAGTTGTAAGAGCAACAAATAATAACTTGACTTCTAGTTTGTGGCAGAAGGTCGATCATCTGTGAACTGCATCCTAATGATTACAAATACTAGACCTATTGGAACCCACATGGACCCAAGATTCTCATAGAAATCAGTCCAGTTTAAGGAAAAGTCATGGTTTGGGGTTACATTCAGTATGGGGGCATGCGAGAGATCTGCAGAGTGGATGGCAACATTAACAGCCTGAGGTATCAAGACATTTGTGCTGCCCATTACATTACAAACCCCAGGAGAGGGCAAATTCTTCAGCAAAATAGCGCTTCTTCTCATACTTCAGCCTCCACATCAAAATTCCTGAAAGCAAAGAAGGTCAAGGTGCTCCAGGATTGGCCAGCCCAGTCACCAGACATGAACATTATTGAGCATGTCTGGGGTAAGATAAAGGAGGAGGCATTGAAGATGAATCTTGATGAACTCTTGGAGTCCTGCAAGAACGCTTTCTTTGCCATTCCAGATGACTTTATTAATAAGTGCTTTGAGTCATTGCAGAGATGTATGGATGCAGTCCTCCAGGCTCATGGGAGTAATACACAATATTCATTCTTTTTCCACTGCACCATGGCTTTATATTCTATACAAGACATTATTTCTGTTAAATGACAAGACTTTTGTCTAAGCAAAACCTTACTGTCCTAATTAAATAATTAAAAATCAAAGCATGATCATATTTTATTTTGATAAAATAAGCGTAATCTAGAGGCCTTTACCTTTTATATAAGCCACTTCTGATACCAAATGATCAATTAGAAGTCAAGTTATTTTTGTTGTTTCTAAAACTTGGATAGGCAACAAGACTTTTGTCAGGTAGTGTTTATTAGGTTGGCTTAACTACTATATACTTGCATCAAAAAATAAATACAGTGTACTTACTGTGTTCATAATGCATTGCAGAAAGCTTGAGGTGGGATACGGGTAGAGTTAGGGACAGTTTGGTGCTATGGGTAGGTTTAGGGCGTGGTTAAGGTGTAAGGGATGGTCAAAAGTGTAATTAAAGATGTAATTACAGAAATTAATTACATGCAAATATTTATTCAATCATAACTTCAATGTAAAAAAATCAATAAGTACATTCTAGCAAATGATTAATTTTGGTGTAAGTACATATTAGTTAAGGCCATTTAAAATAAAGTGGGAACATAATTTCACTATGCAGATTATGATTTGAATTAAAGTTTGGTGAACTTTGACATGCAAATATGCAACGCTAGCTAACAATGAGTCTCTTGATTTAGCAGTGACCTCTCTGTGAGGTCACTTTGCAACAAAGCAAGGCTTCAATAGTCTAAAAATAAGCATAAAAACTGTCTGAAAAGCTGTCTTATTTAGGGTTGGTTGGTTTACTAGATGATCAGAATAGCTTTGAATATTTGCTATTTATTTCTGTACACATTATTGCATTTTTATTCACATCCAGTCCTGCTTTCTTTAACATGAGAAACTGCCAAACAATTGTACAAAAAGGGGGACAAAGGAAGGTAAATATATGTATTTAAAAAATCTAACGCATTTATGCATATATCTTATGCATTTTGCCCATTCATTTACACACCAACAGTGTCTTTAAAGTCCAGAAAATAGAAAATTTTTTATAGTTCAAATACTTTCAGATGTTGTCGCTAAAGCATTACCTTAAATTTAAGTACATGCACATGTGTGTGTGCACACATGTGTGTGTTTCGGATTGCGTGTTAGTTTGTAATTACACAGCTCTGTTTTTTGCAGTATTTCTATTTTCAATATCTAGCCAACAAAACAGCTTTTTATTTGCCTCATTAGAATCATAACACACATCGAATAAACTGTTCTTTTGATTTAATTACAAACTGACTAGTGTGATTCATTAGGAGTGCTCAAACATGCAGCAATTTCTCATACTCAGCTAATAACAGGATATTTTATGAGGCCAAAAAGAGAGATAATAGGGTGGATATTAATCTACACTCCATAAAAAAATGACTTGTAAACGTTGTATGTCAGTGACAAAGCAGCCCTGTATTGTGTGTGCAGCTTGTAAATAACTTTATTCTGCAGGTAAAGATGATTTATACCATTTTATATATAAAGCACTATTTATAAAACAACATAAAAAGATTGGCACACTATTAAAGGTCAATGTGCATGTAAAATACATTGGCTTTTAAAGGCACATATAGTCATTTTAAGTCTGAAATCTATATTGAAACACAAATGGAAAAAAAAACACACAAGACACATGAAACGGGAAAAGCACAAAAAAACATGAAAAACGTGGAACATGTGAAATGAACATGAAGCATGAAGTGTGGAGCACACATAAAACACATGCAAATTATGCTAAATAAGTTGAACACACTTGAATCAAGTGAAACATGTGGAAATCATGTAGTTTTAGAAATATTTTCATATTAGAATTGTGACCATGTGATCTCTTTTTTACATAAAAATGTTTCAAATCCACATTTCATGTGTTTTACACGTATGATTTTATGGCCTGTTTTCACTAAGTGGTACGGTACAGTACGGTACGGCATGGTTCAAAAGGCGTACCGAACCGAAAAGTACCATACCCCTTTTTCGGCACCCATTCGAAAGGGTATCAAACTTGAGAAAGGGTACCAAAAGCTGAATGCTATTGGTTTACAGAGATACGTCACGAGTTCATGAAACAAGCCAGAATGAAAACAAAGAAGCCGCCATGTTATCATACACAGCCGAGAGACTACAGCGTAATGATATATACATATAATAACATATAATAACGAGCTCTGTATGATCTGGGCTCAAACAAACCTTGTCGTCGTCTTGATGAACAACCACAAAGCCAAAAAGAAGACCAGATTTTACCCTGTGCCCCGTAGTTCTTTACGACCCAGTCTGAAGCGCGAGCGGTTTCGCTTTCTTGCTTGCGCTCGCCATATATTTGAAATATCAAACTTCTTGAGCTGATGATCATAACGTGCGCTTGATTATTGATGTGCTTTTGAAACCTGATCCTGTCAGAAACTGACAAATTCGAGAGTGACGCGTGAAAAAACAAAAGGAGAAGCCGGAAAAAAAAGGAGCAAAAGAGAACAAAATGCCATGTTTAACTATTATCATCACTCTGAATGATGGAATTACTTTCTAACTTTCTAACAAGAGGCTACACGTGCTGCTGAAGATTAAAGACACATTTAATCATGAGAGGTTTGCACTGACTGGCTCTATTTTGTGTTGTTTTGAACCTAAATAAGGACTAAATGTATGCTGTGTGTAGTTTTTCTGTAAGTGGTAACATATCGGAGACTGTAAGGGTCTGTATGTGTTTATATATGCTGCATTTATTTATTTATTTTATATAATTGCAGACATTACAGTAGGCTATTTAGCACTGTCATTTATCTGCAGTTATAATCAACTCATGTTCATAGTAATGTTAGTAATAAACATTTATACACAAGTATTTATGTGTGTAAAGCATCTGTTTTGTGAGAAGTGCTTCTCATATATGTGAGCGACCCAGACAGCTTTACTTTAGACATTTCTCAAGCGAAAATGACGTTGACTGCAACTTTCTGTCGTACACCACGTTCTGCTATGTACACTTTTTCAGATCTCAAATTTCACTCTCGAGTGCTATTCGCGCCTGCTGTTCTCACATAAATCCACCAGAGGCAGCTGTCAATTGACTGACTGACCAATCGACTGACCCACCCTCCTCCTTCCCAAACCCCAACCAATAATGTTTTCAAAAGCAATCCACAAAAAGAAAAGGCCTCGTCTGATTTTTACCACCTTTTCAGATTTTACCACATTCTCACCCTGTTATTGTTTATTTGATTTTTTGGCTTTTGTTTTGGTCTTGCCTGCTTTCTGGAACTGTTATTCACCGGACTCGAACCCCGTCATTGTGGTCAACTCCTCTGTGCATTGCAAGTCCGCCGTCATACATGGCGAGCCACTGGACAAACTGGTAACAGCAGGAAAGCCGTCCACAAGGAGGTAAGTGGTTGCTGTAAGCGCAAAAAGGGCCGGCGCCATACTGCCCCCTTAGTGTACGTTTGAAAAATGAAATGCAGCCATAAGTAGCTCTGGCTACATAATTCATGATCTACAGAAACGTAAATATGGCTACGTTTTCAGAATGAGCCTGTGTTGATTATAATGTGAAAGGCTTATGGGACACTCGTTTGTTTTTACTAATAGCAAGTTACACTGAAATGCAATGTATCGCACGTAATTAACCACAAAACCATTACACTGTGTCGTAACTGTATATAACACAATGCTGCAACAGGCAATAAAGGGTATCTTTTCCTTGTTAAAAAGAGTTTTTGTCTTAAAGGAGATGCGCAAAGTTTCTAGTTTAGAAACGGTTTCTATTTCTGAGACATTGTAGCTGAACAATAGCAAAAACTGCTATAAAAATGATCACCTCAGGTACTGATTATGTGCTTTATTCAGTGTTAAATGCTACCAGTGTGTTTAAATACCATTTTACATGATTTATTATATATTATTTATATATTATTTATTTTTATTATATATTATATTTACTAGCAAACATCTGCAAAAAAATCTGTGACCATGAACATATTTAAATAAAAATTAAATCATGTGATCTCCTTTTTTCACATGAAAACGCCACATGATTTTATCATGCAAGTCTCACTGTATGTAACACTCATTTGTTTGTTTTAAATAGCAAGTTATAAAGAAATTGCAAGTATTACAATGAATTCAAAGCAAAATCATTACACTGTATATTTTTTACACTCCAATTATATTTCAGAAACCCTAGTTTACGATTTTTTGTGTGATTTTTGTGATAAAATGGCTGATTTTGTGGTGGTAATTCCCAGAAAATTGTGAACAATTTTGCGATTAAAAAGAAAAACATAAATACAAAAAAATAATAAAAAATAAAAAATATACATAAAATATATATATATACACACACACACATATATGAAGAGTTCAGATGCAAAACCCTCTAAATCTATCAGACCTCTTTTTTTGTAAATTTCAGGCTCCTCTGATTAGGTTCAGAAGTTTCATTTTATAGATACTGCAAAGGTTATTAGCTAGTAAATAAAATATATATTTTTTTAAAAATGTCACTTTAGACAATTCTTTGGTTTTTAACAAGGTTGATATTCTTTTGCGTCAAAACCAGCTAAATCCACTTGTGCTTTTTTTTGCAAAAACCTCTAAATCCACCATTGGGACAAGACTGTGCAATTAGTTGAAAAACCCCTAAAGATGCAACTAGACATTATTTTACCAAACATAAAACACACTACACAAAACACCTAAAATTAAAAATACATAAATCTGTCAAGTTAGTGACAGTTCATTCCACTGTGGTAACCCCTGATAAATCAGAAACTAAGCAGAAGGAAAATGAATGGATAAAATCTGTCAAGTAAGTGCATTAATCAATAACACCAATATGAACATTAATTAAACCTTAACACTCTGTTGTCATTTCTGATATTTAGGTTGTTTGGGATTTGGATTTAAAATGTAAACATTGCAGACATTGCAAAGCCTGTTAGATTTAAATAATGTAGTGTAAAAACATTGTGAAACATCAATATCTGTGCATTGTCCATTAATATAAAAAGCTTATCAGAGGAATAGGTAGTATGAAGTAATATAAATACTGTGTAGTTTTAAACATTATATTTATCTTTAAAAAATAGCTCACATTAGCAAATAAAACACAAGGTAGGTCTACTGGGCAAAAAGCAGTTGTCTCTCAGACACTTTTAGAAGCTGTCCTTCATTCATTCTCACCATCTAGGCCTTTTTGTCTCTTTTTTTTGTCTCTTGTTTATCCTCATAGCATCCATGTGGGATAAAAGAACGGAATCTAAACTTCGTCGTTCGTGAAACCGAGTTGCTGTTTAATGTACAGTATAGTAAATTGGACTCATTTAAAGTAGCGTCACTGCGCAAAAACACGTTATGAATGCATGTTACACTTCCAACTGTACAGTATAGTGTGTTTTCTTTTCCTCATAATGCACAGAGTTTTGAGCTAATGGACGTTTTCATTTGCCATTCACTGACAGTCAGACAGGCTCATCCTGTTCATCAAACTCCATCCTTTAAAATCAAAATTGAAAGCGGAATAAAACAGTCACCTCATAAAAGACGGCGTATCAGCGTGCTGCTACGCTCAAAACACACGATTCGATTCGCACCTTCTGATTGGTTCTTGGGACATAGCGGCTTTTGCTGTCAAAGGCAAGTGGTGTTTAGAGGCTTTTGCCAACAAACTGTTATTTCTGAATGCGCTGACACTGCGATTTAAATGATTCCAAGCAAAAATATTTGTTGAACATGTAGTACATGCTTAAAGCATTCATACATCATTAGCTCATTTTTGGCGGAAGTGGCGTTTGCGTCTGAACTCTTCTAATCTTATTTTATTAATATCTTATGTACCATTTTAGATAGTCTACTATGTTAGATGAGCAATCGTCAGAACACAAACCATAAAAATAATGCTTCTTTATTTTGGTCTCTTGTCAAGATCTAAAACGGTTAGTAACTCTTATTTTTACCCACAATCTTACTTTCTCTCTCTCCCTAGAGCGTCTGACACCATCTAACTCCCTCAGGACATGCATTAGGGCTTCCCCTACCATAATATACCTAAAACACGGATCGCTGTAAAACTCATCAATGGCAGGGAAGCATTTTCTCTCATCCACGGCAGGAAAATGGATCATTTATCAATTTGACGCACATCATAATACCAGCCGTACATGTGAAGTAAAATTAATTCGGTCACGTAAAGCAGGCGTCATCCTTGAACCAATCTCACTCATTGTAAGCTGCTTGCTTTTCTGTCCAGTCCACTGCTCCGTTTGTTAGATGTTTCCCACTTTCTTTTGCAGTCTGAAGCGCATCAAACACACAAAACACCCAGTTTGCGCCATGTTATTCACTGGATTTGCAGCATGCTTCACATGTAAATCCCTCGAACTTGACGCTTCATCTGTGTCTGCTTACTGCATAGGCTGCAAAACAATTTTCACTAATCTACACTATTTTAATGTTGTTGTGGGACAATGTGAGAGACAACGAAAGCACGTCCTGAACTATATATCTAGATATTATATAGTTTCATTCTGTCTGTGTAATAAGTGTCTGCGCTGGAGAAAAAGCAAGTTTTATGCTTTGACGTTGTGGCTTCGTCGTAAGAACTTGGTAGCAGAGCTCACGCTATCACCTGCGGAGCCACTTATTTTGTGGTGGCATGTGACGACGTGAGGTGCTTCATTAGATTAGAATTACTCGTCACCGACGCAGAGAGACTGGGCATAAGTTGCATGATACATAAACATTCTTGCCTTTCACCTCAGCGAGAGAAAAGTTGTGCTTACTGTATATTCCCAGCTTGCAAACGCTACCCTTGAACTTGTTGAATTTGCCTTCCATCTGATTCCTGGTCGTTGGTGTGTCTGTCACTGACTGTGTGTGTGCCTCTGATTGGCAAACAATAGAAATGTACTCGATCTTAGCATATCATCATCACTGGTTGTGTCCCGCCCAAGCGGCAACCACCCGCTCTCCCTCGGGAGGCCCATAGGGAAGTAACTGAAACTGCAATTCATCGAAATTCTGTGAGTCCTGGCTCCATAATAGAGCAAATTTCGATTGAGCCCACTGTTAAAATGGCCAACTTTACAGCAGAAAAAAAGGTGTTTACAGCCTGGTACAAAGAACGATTTTGATACCCTTCATGACAACTGCGAGGGGGGTGAATTTTTTTATAACTCATCCATTTCCTTTATATTAGGTTATATTAAGTTTGCATAATTAAGGGCGTGGCCACTTGAGTGACAGCTTGCTCTCGCTGGTCGCCATCACGTCACCTCAGTTGATTTGCCGCTGATCTCGGCATATTCATCGTATTTTTGTTTGTTCTATGTGGCTTTACACAGTCAGTTGCCTTTTGGAATTATTTCTTAAAATTATCAGAAGATATGGCATGCTGTGTGCACTTAATTGTGCTCACAAACCATTCACATGGTCTTCGTTTTCCAGGTGAGTAAAATTATATACTTATATACCATCTCTATAAGTGTATTTGTTTTATTTAAGATCATTTCTCATTTATAATGTTTTTTTAGACCTGTAATGCACTCCAGAATCTGACAGATTGATTAGCTGTAGGCTCTAGAACAGTCGTCTGAAGCGTTGTCATACAATTCTGCCTGGATTTCATCAACAGCCCTGCATTTACTAACACAGACTATATCTGAAGTGTTTGGAAGTAATTTGCACTTTCCTCCTGTTGAAAAACGTCATAAGAACGATGTTTATAGTGGCTCAATGTGTAATCCGTAGTGCGTTGTGCTTATGACGTTGCTTATGAAACAGTGTTTTTAAAAGTCTAAACACTTTATTGATATAGTGTACAACCAAGCACATGTGGTCAGAACACAAACGAGTCGCAATTAATGAAGTATTAAGTGTTTCTCATGCGTCTGTAGCTCCGCTCACACTCCGCCTCTTTGCCCTTGTATGGTATGCCCCGGTTGGTGCAATGACATGGTAACAAAATGGCGATGGTTGGCCACGCCTACTGGTAGCTTCTTTTAGGTTCTTCATAAACCTATGGGTGACATCACGGATACTACGGCCATATCTTTTACAGTCTATGGTCCCGCCCCAGCCCCGAACACACACACACCCCAGAGAAAGAGTTCATGGCTGAGAGAGATGCTGTTCGTATGAAAACTGCTGCAAGTGTTCTCAATAATAGTAACACGCATTTTTATTGTCAGTAACGGCAACGACATTGTAATGGAGGAAACAGTAATTCAATCGATTACTCGCTACTGAAAAAAGTATCGCCACTAGTAATGCTGTTTATTTATAATGCCATTATTTCCACCGCTGGTGAGGGGGCAGGTGAGACGTCATTTTGCGAGAGACACTCAAATACATCACGTCTATAAGTCATGTAAAACAAGTAATTGCAAACTGAAATAAATATAATTTGATTATATGGTTTAAAATTGGATGTTTATGAAATTATTGACAATTTTTTGCAATTATTTTGCGTTTAATTTTAGGATTTTGCAGGATCGTAAAAACCTAGGTGGTCTTATATTTACTCACAACTTTGAAAAGCCATTCTAGTGTTCGATTTACTCCAGTAAGTGTATAAGCAGTGATGGTGATATAAACATACACTGATCTCTTACCTTTTCTGCCCTCGCTGCAGGTCATTATCGAGGGCATGGGGCCTTTAGGAAGCTCCCTGTTGGTGTTTTCCCTGCTTGCTGAGGAGCTCTTGTGTTTCAGGCATTTGGGGGTGTCCAAGGATTTGAGCTTCTTGGCATGTTTGGTGCCTTTGTAGTGGGCCAAAGCCTGGCTCTGGGAAACACAGAGAGGGCCAACCCGGACCAGGTGTTAGAAACAACAGACCACTGAGACACCGGCAAACAAGCTGTTGGAAGACATATAACAAGCGAACAGTGTGTGTGTGTGTGTGTGTGTGTGTGTGTGCGTGCGTGCGTGTGTGTGTGTTGAATGTCTGGATCTGTTCCAAAACCTAATGACCTCCATGCATATGCAGAACCGTGGGTGTGCTGTACAATGAAAAGGACAAAAAAAAAAATAAAAATAAACATGAAGTCATACGAAATGCTAAATAAATGGATATTTTATTATATACAAAATACAAAATAATAATAAAATAAATAAATAAATAAGACATAAATGACCAAATAAATCATACAAAATAAGTAATTATTTAAATATATATTTACGCCGGGGTCCAAAATGTAATTTTAAAATAAACAATTTAAATATTTATAAAAATTTAAAGTAAAAAAAAAGAAAAAAAAAAGAAAAATAAATAAAGTAAAATAAAATAAATAAGTAAAATGATTAAGTTAAATAAATTAATTAAAACAGATGGAGATAAAGTAAAATGATATATATTAAATAAAGTAAAAAAAAATAGAGACAAATAAATAAAGCAAAATAAATAAATAACTAAAATAAATAAATAATACAGTAAAGTAATTAAATAAATAAATAATAGAGTAAAATAAATAAATAAAGTAAAATAAATAAATAAAGTAAAATAAATAAATAAATAAATAAATGAACAAATAAATAAATAATAAACAAAGTAAATAAAAAATACATAAAGTAAAAAAGAGTAAATAATAAAAAATAAGAAAAATAAATAAATAAAAATAAAAAGAGATAAAGTTAAAGTTAAATAAAGTAAAATAAATAAATAAAGTAAAATAAAAAAATAAAATAAATTACTTAAAATAAATACAGATAAATATATAAAGTTAAACAAATAAAGTTAAATAAAGTAAAACTAAAAATAAATAAATAAAATAAAAGTAAATAAATAAATTAATTAATACATGCAGATTCAGTATGTCAGGACAATGTTTATATTTAATATAATAACATTTTACTTCTATAATTACATCTAAAATATGTAAAATAAATAAATAAATTTACAATACATTTACAATAAATTACATACAAAATAACACTTGAATGCTAATGTCATAATGTAATATGTAAATGTATTTGCTTAAGGTAAAAATAGTAAAATCTTAAAGATAAATTTCATTAAACCATTATACCTTTTGACATAATTATATTAATAATAAAACTATATTGTTCAAAGTTTAACCTGAATTAAGTAATATATTTAATGAGGTAAATCACAATAAATAATCAACTAAATAAATAAATAAATAAATAAATAAATAAATGGCAATGTATTTAGATTTAAAAAAAATACAAACATAGCTACTTAATTACCAAATAAACCTTTGTGATGTTAGTGTTTATTATTGTGTAATGTCTGTATATAGTGTAATAATGTAATGTCTTTAAAAAAATCTGTCAATAAATATTGATTCGTGGTGATTAATTTCGTGATCAGGCATACTTTAATTACAGCAATCAAACAGCACTGATGTCTGTGAATAGGTGCAATCTATAATGAGCTTAATTTACATATAAAGAGATGTGTTTGTGAGGAAAAGAATGACAATGACTTCAATTAAATGTTAATTCAGCACATTCAGAGCTGGTTGAGCTGGAATGATTAACTAATCAGCATGTCATGTCATTAATTTGACTTTGAATTTCAGGCCATTGGCATCTACAAAATATGAATCTGTTTTAATCCTATTTACATATTACAATATAATGTCAATTGCATGCTAATGCCATAAGCTAATAAAATAAACAAAAGGTTCCATTTCCTGTTTGAGGACTGATATTTTTATGTAATGTATTTTTTAATAATAATAAAAATAAAAATAAATGTACAAACATAAAATATTTATTATTTAATATAATAAGTTAACCTTACAAATACTTGTAAATACAAAAACTACTAACATGTTAATATTTTTGGAGTATAAGTGAGAGAAAAAATAAAGAATAATCTTAAAATAAGAAATAAATCATATTTATTATTAAAAAGTTTAATAAAATAATAATTTTATTTATATATATAGATATACTAAGATCCAGAACTAATGTCTTTGAAGTTTAAGTGAGGGGAAAAGTAAAGAATAATATTAAATAAAAAATAAATTATATTTAATATTAAACGTTCTAATAAAAATAATTGTTTTACTAATATAATTATTTGTTTATAAAAAAATTAAGGAAAACTAAACTAAAATACTATAAAAAAAAATCTGAAAAGATGAAAAAAAAATCAGGTCCAGATCTAATGTTTTTGAAGTATAAGTGAGGTTGAA
>CAIGQZ010033112.1:35000286-35024333 GCA_903798205.1 Danio tinwini
ACTAAAGAGTATAAGGTGGAAAATAATTAAGAATAATATTACATAAGAAATAAATAATATTTAATATTAAAATAATATCACAATTACTAATATAATTATTATTAATTTATATTCAAAAAGAAAAACTAAACTATAAAACTATAAAAATATTATAAATAATATAAACAAATATTAATATTTTTATATATAATCATACTAAGATCCAGAACTAATGTTTTTGGAGTGTAAGAGAGGTGGAAAAAATAACAAATAATATTAAATAAGAAATAAATAATATTTCATATTAAAATATTGTAATAAAAATATAGTTTTACTAATATAATTATTAGTATTAATAAAAAAATAAAACTTAAGTGAAACAAATAAGGGAAATTAGAGTTTAAATGGGAGGGAAAAATCTAAAATATTTTTAAAATAATAAATCAATAAATAATACAAAATATTATAATAAAATGTTATTGTTTTACTAAAATAATAATTATTCATTAATAAAAAAATAAGGAAAGTTAAGCTAAAATTAATACAGTAATAATACTTTCAACTTTTTTTGTAATATTAGCTTGTGTAATACATAACAACATGCTTCAGTGAATCAGATGTATGTATTTATTTAAATTACATCTAACTGATAAATAATTAATTAATTACTTTAGGTCAAAAGGAGCAACTAATTTTACTTTACTTTTAGGCTAATGTAGAAACAAACAGCAACTATTTTTACAAGAAAAGTGTCTTAGTTGTGAACAAGTTTGTTGGTATGGTAAGCATATCAATCAACTCAATCTCCCCTCAAACCCCCTTGTAATTCACACCCTGTTCGAGTCTCCTGTTTATTAAGAGATATCTACGGTACAGTATATGAAAGTGTCTCGAATCATTCAGGATGTTCCCTACATAGGCAGCAGACTGTCCAGTGTGTCTGAGTGATGGTGTTAGTAAAGAGTCTGACAGAGCGGAGAGGTATCAGTGTGTGTGAGATGTTATTATCCTCCATGACACTGAGCCATACAGAAAAGCTCCTGAAACAAATCTTTTAATAACCGCCGGCGAGATGTAGAGCTCTTGAAACGCTCGCTGCCTTTGGCTTTCACCTTAGCTGCAGATTTATGATGGCCAGACCAAAACACTCACAGATGCCCTTGTTTACTGCTGGACAACTGTCTGAGGACACTGCACACCAATAAATACTATAGTCATTTATAGTAAACACCGTTCTGAAGCCTGTTCTGAATGTACATACAGTTAAAGTCAGAATTATTAGCCCTCCTAAATATTTATCCCCAATTTCTGTTTAGCAGAAAGAAGATTTATTCAACATTTCTAAATTTAATAGTTTTAATAACTCATTTCTGATAACTGATTTGGGCGTCATGGTGGTGGAGTGGGAAGCATGATCGCTTTACAGCAAGAAGGTCGCTGGTTTGAGCCTACCGACCACTTTATTAGGTACACCTGTCCAACTGCTTGTTAAGGCACATTTCTAATCAGCCAATCACATGGCAGCAACTCAATGCATTTAGGCATGTAGACATGGTCAAGACGATCTGCTGCAGTTCAAACCGAGCATCAGAATGGGGAAGAAAGTCGATTTAAGTAACTTTGACTTTAGCATGGTTGTTGGTGCCAGACGGGCTGGTCTGAGTATTTCAGAAACTGCTGGTCTACTGCGATTTTCACGCACAACCATCTCTAGGGTTTACAGAGAATGGTCTGAAAAAGAGAAAATATCCAGTGAGCGGCAGTTTTGTGGGCGCAAATCCCTTGCTGATGCCAGAGGTCAGAGGAGAATGGCCAGACTGGTTCCAGCAACAGTAACTCAAATAAACACTCGTTAAAATCGAGGTCTGCAAAATACGTCCAAGCTTGAGGCGGATGGGCTACAGCAGCAGAAGACCACACCGGGTGCCACTCCTGTCAGCTAAGAACAGGAAACTGAGGCTACAATTCACACAGGCTCACCAAAATTGGACAATAGAAGATTGAAAAAACGTTGCCTGATCTAATGAGTCTTGATTTCTGCTGCGACATTCGGATGGTAGGGTCAGAATTTGGCATCAACAACATGAAATCATGGATCTATCCTGCCTTGTATCAACGATTCAGGCTGGTGGTGGTGGTGTAATGGTGTGGGTGTTTTCTTGGTACACTTTGTGCCCATTAGTAGCAACTAAGCATCGTGTTAACGCCACAGCCTACCTGAGTATTGTTGCTGACCATGTCCATCCCTTTATGATAACACGTCATGTCATAAAGCGCAAATCATCTCAGACTGGTTTCTTGAACATGACAAAGAGTTCACTGTACTCAAATGGCCTCAACAGTCACCAGTTCGCAATCCAACAGAAAAGCTTTGGGATGTGGTGGAACGGGAGATTTGCACCATGGATGTGCAGCAGACAAATTTGCAGCAATTGCGTGATGCTATCATGTCAATGTGGACCAAAATCTTTAAGGAATATTTTCAGTACCTTGTTAAATGTATGCCACAAAGAATTAAGGCAGTTCTGAAGGCAAAAAGGGGTCCAACTCGGTACTAGTAAGGTGTACCTAATAAAGTAGCCGGTGAGTGTACATTAAAATAAATTCCAATATTATTTTTTTCTTTTGGAGAAAGTCTTATTTTTTTAGTTTGCCTTGAATCAAATACTTTTTTAATGTTTTTTAAAATAACTTTCCTTAAAAGTTAATAGTAAATAAAGTTTCTAATTAACTTGCCTAATTAATTAGCCTTACACCTAACACTAGTATCTTGAAAAACATCTAGTCAAATATTTGTACTGTCATTATGGAAAAGATAAATAAATTAGTTATTAGAAGGAGTTATAAAAACTATGATGTTGACAAGCATTGCATCTCAAACTGCATTTAGGAATTATTTGTTTGATTATTTAAAATCTGATTATTTTATGTCCAATCATATATAATATTTATTACTATCCATAACATTGCATTTTGGATCATTGTCTCCTAGAATTGTCAGTCTTCATCCCATCTGCTCCAGCATTATTTACAGCTACTCTCTGTCTCTCAGTAAAACTGCTGTTTGTTTGCCAAAGCCAATTTTGACTCACGCTGGCATTTGTTGAGCGTTCAGTTTGAGATCTTGGCGAAGAACATATTTCACGCTCACATTCCTCTCCGGACGTCTTTCTTTACAATGCCAGTCTGTCAGAGAGGACGTTCGCGGCAGATTTACCTTCACGAGAAGCAATAAGATGTCGTGACGGATCACACTTGCTTTGATATATTGTATTTTGTACAAATAGCAGCGCTGGATATGGATCATAATCATACAGATGTATATCAGGGGGGTTGTGAGCAACAAATCATTTGAGCGGGACGCTGTTTTGAAAATGGCTTTAACACGAAGATGAATGAGATGTTTCCTGTCAGCCAATCACAGGCCGTAAAGCGGAGACATGGATAAATGTCATATGAAATCTGAGCTGCAATCAAGCGTTCATTAAAAGCATGATGCGGAAGAGCTGATGCCCATTTAGAGACACACAGACCTGCCAGTCTAACTGAGATGGACACCTGCAGAAAAATGACACCATCAATCAATCATGACGAACGGAAATTACAGAAACAGAGTCTGAGCTTGGGAGGAAAAGAGGGAAAGAGCTTGAGCTTCTCTCTACTCTCACATTATATACTGTATTTATAATGCATGCTGCTAAAAAATACATAACCAAGTGTCTCAAGTTTATGATATATGCATTAGTCCACTAATTACTAAATGAATAAACATGTATTTCATTCAATCATTAAATGAATAAATAATTGAGTGAATGAATGAATGATTGAATGAAAAAATAAACAAATGAATGACTAAACTAATAAATGAATCAATCAAACATTGAAACGAATGAAAAAACTAACGAGTGAATAAACGAATGAATCAATAAATGAACGAATATACAAATGAATAAATAAACGAATGAAGGAATGATTAAACGAATGACTCAACAAATGAATGAATGAATCAATCAGTCATCACAATGAATGAATAAACAAATGAATTAATAAATGAATAAACTAAGGATTGAATGAATAAACAAATGAATGAATAAACAAATAAATGATTAAATGAATAAATAAACAAATTATTGTTTAAACTAACAAAGTAATCATTCAATCGTTGAAATGAGCGAAGGAATGAATGAATAAACGAATGAATCAATCAAACAATCATCAAAATGAATAAATAAACAAATGAATGAATAAACAAATAAATGAACTAGTGAATAAACAAATGACTGAATGAATGAAAGACTAACTGAATGATTAAAGTAATGAACGAATCAACCAATCATCGAAATGAATGAATCAATAAATGAATGAATCAATAAATGAATAAATAAATGAATGATTAAACGATTGACTCAATGAACGAATCAATCAATCAAATCAATCAATCATCCAAATTTATGAATTGAACAAACAAATGAATAAATAAATGAATTAATAACTTAATAAACAAATGAATAATTCAATTTAAAAAATAAGCAAATAAATGATTGATCTAATAAATGAATGAATCATCGAAATGAATAAATAAACAAATGAATGAATGGATAAACAAATGAATAAATAAATCAATAAATATACAAATGAATTAATAAATGCATCAATGATTATATAAATGAATTGATAAACAAATGAATGAATATATAAATGACTCAACGAATGAATGAATCAATCAATCATTCAATCAATCAATTAATCATCAAAATTGAATGAATAAATGAATGAATGAATAAACTAATGAATAAATGAATAAATAAACTAATAAATGAATAAACTAATGGAAGAATAAATGAACGAATATACAAATGAATGAATAAATGAATTAATTAATAAATGCATTAATTAAATGCTTATGCATTAATTTGTTTATGCATTAATTTATTTTTTCATTCATTTTAATGATTGATCCATTGATTCATTTATGTGTTGAGTCATTATTTTAATCAATCATTCATTTATTAATTAATGCATTTATTCATTTATTTTTATATTTTATCATCCAATTGTTTATTTATTCATTTAAGCATTCACTTGTTTATACAAGTGAATGCTTAAATAAAAAATGAATGAAGGAATGAATGAACATGAAACTTTGTAAAAAAAATATATGAGCTATATGTAGCTGTATATATACATATATACATGGTTTCCGCTACATTCATTCTTCCATGGCGGGGCGCCACACCAAAATTCATCCCGCCACGGCTACATTACAGCTTCTCATTTCAAAACATTCAGTCAGTGTTGTTTTTTTAATAGCAGGTTATAATCACACCAAAACGTATTAAAAGGTAAGTGAATTATAACAGCGCAAACTTTTCTGTAATCGTAGTGCTGAACGTTATTTGTTTAACCCTTTAAAGTGACATGCTGACTGACTGACAGACTGACTGACAGGTGCGTGATGCGTGAGGCCAGCAAACACGACGTAGCTTTCAGTTAAGATGAACACAGTTTCCATAATTATACTTTATAGCCTATGGCTCTGCATACAATAACTATCTTGCTGGAGTTTATAGCCGTTTCACTTTACTTCAGGACGCATTAATGCCGCTCTGTAGGTCTATTGGACGCAATTATAAATGTTCCTAGCAAATCTAATAAATGTTGGAGACATACTTGTTACGTAAATGCACTAAAGCGCACTTCAGCAGCGTTTATTTGAGCGCACACAAGAAAATCTGCACTTGAGCAGAGTTTATTTGAGGGTTTGCAAGAAGTTTTGTGCTCGAACAGAGGAAATCGGTGCGCAAGCAAAGAGATTTGCATGCTCGTATTACATGAATGCGATCTCGACTTGTAATACTGCGCTTATGAAATAATGAAATAACACCATTATTGCCATAGGTTGTTGGTAGATCTGTGTCCACCAGTCCTGCCGCCACAGCTGGAAAAAATCCTAGAGGAAACACTGCATATAGTATGTATATAAGCAGTTTTCTATATACAAACCTAAACTAAATAAAAGGGTTGGTTACACAACACTTATCTAAAATATAATAAATACATAAAATAAACTATAAATAACCATAAAGCGAGCAATGGTCATTAAACACATGGCACTGAAGAGCTGTCATGCTGACAGGCAATAACGAAGATGGGCGTCTGCAACGGGACACAGTTTAATGACACTTTCCATCAATCACACTGAAAGCAAATTAGAGCCACAGTCGCCGAGCTTGGCAGGCAAAGAGCAAAAGCACTTCAAGAACTAACCAGGTTTTCTCTCCCCCACCATTATAAACGGCATTTATAATTCATACACCCAGAAGAATCCATAACCAAATGTCTCATATTCACACAGACCTGTGGCGAAGTACGAAAACTGAATGTGATTATTAGAAGTTTCTGGACTCCGTAACTCTCCAGAAGCCATTTAATTTTGGGAAAATGTGTTGCATAAAAGCTTCCCGGAGCTGATTGGAAGCTGGAGCACAAACGACCAATGATAATGAAGTATGGCGTGATCCGAATGCATAATGTCCCCCAGAGGCTCTCTGTGATTGGTCAACGGCAGCCCTGCCCCCTCCTACTGTCACGTGCTACTGACGGATGCGCATAATGAGCTGTGATTGCAACTGACTTGTGGAAATCAGAGTTTAATATCAGATGACGATGCTGTAAATGACCAGCTAATAGAGAGGATATGGGCAGGGTGGTTTTTAAATAACGCTATTTGGATAAAATTGCAGGCAGAAGTTGTGCTGAATTGAAAGTGATAAGGGATGGATATATAAATGGTTCTCTCAGCCTTTGCAAAGTCACCTTCAGCGAACTGGAGACGTCAGTGGATGATCTACTGTCTCAATATAATAAGAGATGAGTTATGGCTGTATATAATGTATTATGATAATAACAACTTTCCAATATATGTGCATGACTTCTTTACTTGGCTTTTGTATAAATACTCAGGGCTTAATTTGTTTCGGAACATGCCGGATCCGGAACCTCTGAAATCTGATCCGGCAACTCATTAGGCATGGGCCAGTATAAGATTCTGAAGATATGACAACCTTGGAAAAATTTTATACGTTTTCACGGTTTTGCGGTATTGTGATTACTGCTCTAAAATATATTATTTTTAAATGTCTGGGTAAAAAAAAAAAAAAATTTCCCTTGTAAACACAGTATATTTTATTTTGAGAAACATTTATAATATTTTGGAACAGTAAACATGTCTAAATGAATTTTTGACTTCTGCGGTCTTCATTTGTTTCAAAAACAGATTTTTTTTTTACAATAAAAATGGCATCTTTTCTGTTGGAGATACTGTTGTCCTAAAAAACAAAACAAAACAAAAAAAAAAATCATACACATACCTTAGGAACGGTATTGCTGACATTTTTGCCAGTTTTAAAACCTTGACTTTACCAAACCGCGGTATACCTTGAAAACGGTTATCATCCCATGCCTAGACCTCATTTTACCGATCCCCCTCAACCGCCCTGCTCCCCCATCCGCTGTTCACTTTCACTTTCTTTCACTTTCCTCCACTTTCGCGTGCGACACCTCTCCATCCTCGGGTGACATGCCGGATCCGTTACCCCGATCTGTTCCGGGACCTCACAATTTACAAATCAGGCACTGTAAATACTTACAATGTTGCAAGAGTTCACACTTAGCTGATGATTGATTATAATGCTTGTTTGGCATGCTGTCCCGGGAGAGAGCCCTGAGCTCATAAGATCCTCGAGCTCATAAGATCCTCGAGCCCGGGGCTCCCTTCCATTTGCAAGGCGAGAGGGAAGTTTGAGCTCAGGTAGATCTCGAGGACTCCCCTGTTTTAGTAGCTAATGAACAGATAGTGATTGCTTATAAGATATAACTTCTTACTAGGAGCATGTCTATGGTGCTGATTTAGATTAGTCAATTAACTTAAGTTGCATGTTTTTGGTCGGTGGGAGGAAACCGGGGAATCCGGGGGAAACCCACGTGAACACGGGGAGAACGTGTGAACTCCGCACAGAAACGTTGACTGGCTTGGTAAGGACTAGAACTAGTGACGTTCTTGCTGTGAGGCAACAGTGCTAACCACTGGGCCACCGTGCCACCCATCTAGGAAAGGAGGAGGAGTAGGGGTGGAAGGGGGGATTCTTTAAAACGAAGATGGCTGTGATATGAAACCTAGGGTATTTATAGTGGCTAGGGAATCGTCTGATTGGTGAATCATATATTGAATAATGCGGGACGGGCTGCAAGCAATCATAAGTAAGTGATCCTCTCGAAATTACTTTATAGATAAACTTCACTAAAAAGGTATTAAACACTCTATAATTAATTAAAGCTATGATCGTTATGAAGTGGTTTTTAGTAAACCCAACAATTTAGTTTAGTTGTCTAATATCAAATGACTCTTTTGAACTGGTTCATTTTAGTGAACCACACACCTACAGTTCACACATAGATATATACACTGGATATCGCATACGGACCCTGAGCATGCGTCAATAGCGCCGCCACATTTGTACAGTGCTCCCAGAACAAATGTCATTCAGCTGCACTAGTCAAGACAGTGTGCCAACAGGAAGATGCTGAGACAAAGAAAACAAAGCCCAAAGCAGAACAATTCATAGGTAAGATTTAGATTTAGATTTAGTTTTTTACGTTTTTGTATGTTACAAACATTTGTGCTAAACAAGTAACGTTATTAATGATAATACAGACACTTACTGCATTCACCATAAGGCAAAGTAGCACCAACTTGCACTACATACTAGGTTTATGCTAGTTTTGTTGAATAAAATATGAAAAATGCTGCAGTGCCAGAAGCTTGTGTTATTGTCGGCTAAGTGAACAAGTCGTTCATAACGGAGATTCATTTACAAACGAGTCGCTCTCTCCGTTACAATGAGAAGTGAATGCGGGAGAGGCGGTGTGTTTCAGGACACGGATTAGATCAACTTGAACACGGAAGGAGGATAATACATTTCCATGCACACAAACACATGCTTTTTGTCAGGAATGCCCGTGCGGTCACGTATCCATCAATGTAGAAAAGTGATGTAAAATTATAATCTTCGTAATTTAAAATAAATATTTGCATACTGACCACCGGGAAATTTACCGATCATAGATATGTGTATATCTCTGGCTCTGGATGGCCACAGTCCTCTACTGCAGCTTGGTCTCGCATTCATTTCAGTTAATATCTATATAGTTCACAGATGTAGTTTGGTTCTGGAAACAAATGACTCTTATGAACAGGTTCTTTTTAGTGAATCAAACACCTAGTACAACCAATTTAGTTTAATTTTAGAAACAAACGACTTTCAAGATTTGTTCTTTTTATCAATGCAGTACAACTATAGAAATGATTGTTATGAAGTGGTTCTTTATATTGAATCCAACAATGTAGTTTGGTTGTCTAGTATCCAATGATTCTTATGAATTGATTCTTTTTAGTGAATCTAACACCAACAGTTCACAAATGTAGTTTGGTTCTGGAAACAAATGACTCTTTTAAACAGTTTTTTTTAGTTAATAAAACACCTACAGTATAACCAATTTAGTTCAATTCTAGAAACAAGATTGGTTCTTTTTTATCAATGTATTCCAATTATAGAAATGACTGTTTTGAAGTAATAAACCCAACAATGTAGTTTGCTTTTCTAACGGCAAATGACTTTTATGAACTGTTTATTTTTTATTATGAAAACAAGTGACTCTTTTGATCTGGTTCTTTTAAGGCCCAATCCCAATTCTATTTTGTACTCCTACTCCTACTCCTTCCCCTTCCCTTTGGCCCTTAAAAACGAGTGTGAAGGGGAATGGCTTCAAAACTTACCCCTAAGAATTGGGACAGCACTACAACACCTGCACACGTCATCATATGTCATCGTGATCTCTTGCTTCATGTGAGATCTGACCATCGCAACTGCTGTAGTTATTCCAGTTGTGTTGTTTTTTAGTATTTATCTTCAGGAAATCACTGAAGGCATATATTATGTTATCATAACGATCTAATGTGGCAATAAGATCATAAATATACTGTGCATTTACACTGTGACATTCATGTGAATACACCAAAAACAACATTAACATTATAGCAGACACTGTAAAAAGCTCATTCTCAGCCACTAGACTTTTCTGACAGGGTATCCGAGTGTCATCGAGTGTCAGAATGTTGTGGGACTGCAGTACAGGAGTTATTATTAGGGATTATAGATTGCAAAACATGAACACGGTTATGAATATATTAAAACATGTGTTAGTTTGTTGTACAAATTTGTAATAATGACAAAAATACTAATGTGTGGCTCTCCTTACTTCCAGGTACAGCGAAACTGCCGTTGTAGTTCTGGGAAAATTTCTTACCCATTGGTTTTGAGTGTGGTCCTGAAAAATCTTCGTTCAAAGGGGTGTATACCTCTTCCCCTTAGCCCTACACCTTCAAGCTAAAGAGAATTGGGACACCCCTACCCCTTCACATAAACGCTTAAAACAAGGGGTAGGGGTAAGATGAAGGGCTAAGGGGTAGAATTGGGATTGGGCCTAAGTAAATCAAACACCTTCAGTACAACCAATGGAGTTACATTTTAAAAACAAAGGAGTTTCAAGATTGGTTCTTTGGTTATCTATAGAAATTATTGTTTTGAAGTGATTCTTTATAGTGAAGTGAACCCAACAAATTAGTTTAATTATCTAATACCAAATGACTCTTTCAAACTGGTTCTTTTTAGTGAATCAAACACCCAGAGTTCACAGATGTAGTTTGGTTCTGGAAACAAATACTGGCTGTTTTTAGTGAATCAAACACCTACAGTACAAGCAATGCAGTTCTATTCTGGAAATAAATGAATTTCAAGATTTTTTTATTTTTTTATTTAATGTTAACCAACTATAGAACTGATTATTATGAAGTGGTTCTTTACATTGAACTCAGTAATGTAGTTTGATTATCTAGTATCAAATAACTCTTATGAACTGGTTCTTTTTAGTAAATCAAACACCTACAGTTCAAAGATGTTGTTTGGTTCTGGAAACACATGACCCTTTTGAACTGGTTCTTTTTAGTGAATCGAACACCTACATTACAACCAATGTAGTTCACTTCTAGAAACAAATGAATTTCAAGTTATTTTTCTTTGAGGTTTTTTTTTCAACAAAGTGGAACTATAGAAATGATTGTTATGACGTGTGTTTTTTTAAATAGTGAACCGAACAATCTGGTATCAAATGACTTTATCTTCTACCTCAGAACTGTTTACTCCACTTCACCCTACTCCCCTCTCATTCCCTATTTTTGCACTACTTTTTCTCGTCTACAGTTATTTATACGGTAATTTGTTGTTTAGTGTGATTTGTACTGTAAGAATATATTTACATGTTTGCACTGAGTATTAAGATGCACTAATCTCATCGCACATGTATATCATGTACATTTAATATGTGTACAGTGGCAATAAAAGGCATTCTATTCTATTCTATTCTTTTCTATGTAAGGAATCAAACAGCTACAGATGTTGTCTAGTACTGAAAACAAATGACTCTTTTGAACTGGTTCTTTTGCTTCTAGAATCAAATTGGTTGCACTGTAGGTGTTTGATTTACTAAAATGACTTTCAAGATTGGTCTTTTTTTTATCAATGTAGTCCAACTATAGAAATGATCATTATGAAGTGGTTCTTGTAATTGAACCCTTTGCTTATCTATGAAATCTTATCTCATGCACTTTTTTTGTGTGTGAATCTAACATCTGCAGTGCAACCAATGTAGTTTGATTCTATAAACAAATGACTCTTTTGAACTGGTTCCTTTTAGCTATTAAAACACCTACAGTTTAAAAGATTTCAAAATCTTTTAAAATCTGAATGATAGAGCATAATCTGAAATGATATACTTTTTATTTTGTCCATATGATATGTTTTACCACATTGCACAGCCCTGTTGTGAGGGTAAGTAACGACAGTTATTTCATTTCTGAAACCTATTTCTTAAAGCTTCATGAACCGATGCACTGCAGATAAAAGTGAGTATCTTCCTAAAACAACTAACACAATCAATCAAAGGAATTAAACTACCTGTAATTTCTGCTTTATTATTTTCTCCTGACTGCACAGCATAATTGCATTCATTCCTTCCACAAGGCTTCAGTGAGTATCTTCAGTATTGATTTGCACTCACCTGCGAGTTAAACCTTAGCTGGCAAACGCCACACGACATTGCTTTTCTTTTGGAGGGGGTCGAAGTGCTGATCGTGTGATGCAAAACAGCTTTCTGAACTGCATTCATCTGAGGAGAGGAGAGAGAGAAGGCAAAAGCAGATTTATTGAGATATATCCAGCTGCAGACCTACACACATTTCAGACCACTAGATACAGACCACTAAATTCAGATCATTAGATCCAGACCCCTAGAACTAGGCACCTAGAACCACACATCTACATCAAGACCCCTACATCCAAACCACTAAATTTAGACCAAGTGTGCTTAAACCCATTCCTGGAGATCAACCTTCCTCCAGAGTTCAGCTGCAACATTGATCAAACACACCTTTACACATAGTCTTTAATTACCTAGAGCCCCTTTAGATCCTTACTAGTTAGTTATGTTTGATTCTGGTTTGAACTGAACTCTGAAGGAAGGTAGATCTCTTGGTACAGGTTTGAGCACCCCTGAACTTGAACACTAGATCCAGACCACTAGATTCAGACCACAAGATCCAGACCCTTAAATCCTGACCACCAGAACCTGACCACTAGATTCAGATCACAAGATCCAGACCATTAGATTCACAACACTCCATCCAGAACCCTATATTCAGACCACTAGAACCTGACCACTAGATCCAGCCCACTAAAACCTGACCACTAGATTCAGACACCTAGAACCTGACCACTAGATCCAGACCACTAAAACCTGGCCACTAGATCTAGATCACTAGAATCTGACCACTAGATCTAGACCCCTAGATCCACACTACTAGATCCAGACTATTAGATTTAGACCATTAGATCCAGACCCCTAAATCCTGACCACCAGAACCTGACCACTAGTTTCAGATCACAAGATACAGACCCTTAGATCCAGACCATTATAACCACAACACTTCATTCAGAACCCTAGATCCAACCACTAGAACCTGTCCACTAGATCCAGACTTCTAGATCCGGACCACTAGAACCTGACCACAAGATCCAGACCCTTAGATACAGACCACTAGAACCTGACCACTAGATCCAGACCACTAAAACCTGACCACTAAATCAGACCCCTAGTTCCAGACCATTAGAAATAGACCACTAGATCCAGACCATTGGATCCAGATCACTAGAACCTGACCACTAGATCTAGACCCCTAGATCTCCACTACTAGAGCCAGACCATTAGATCTAGACCCCTAGATCCACACCACTAGATCTAAGCTAGATTAGATCCAGACGCCTAGCTCAAGACCACTACATCTAGACCAGGGGTGCTTAACCCTGTTCCTGGAGATCTACCCTCATGCAGAGTTTAGCTGCTATCTTGATAAAACACGTTGGTTTAGCTGTTTTTGATGTCTGAAGGTATATCTCCTGGAACAGGGTTCAGCACCCCTGATCTTGACCACTAGATCCAGACCATTAGATCCAGGGCTTTAGATCCAGACCATATGATTAACACCACTAGATCCAGACCATTAGATCCAGACCACTAGGTCCAGAACACTAGATCCAGACCACTAGATCCAGGCTGGGGCAAACTACAGAAAACAATGGATCAGTCATGGTTTTGTTTTGTTAAAAGAGCAATCTCAAGAATGTTGACATTATTTATAAATACACTATTTATCAACAATAGACAAAATACTACGAATGCATAATTAGATATTTATTGATATTTATTTTGATCAATATAATGAACCACAATCGTTTATGTAGGTTATGATGAGATAGTTCATTTTGTTCAACCTATTGTGTTTTGTTAATGTCTACACCTTCCCCAACCCTGAACCTACCCTTTTACAGCAGGGGCCACCAATCTAGATCTACTACATCCAGACCACTAGATCCAGATCATTAGATCCAGGACACTAGATTCTTTAATGCAAATTAAAGTTCCTCTCACTTGAAAGCCTGAATCTGATGTGTCCTGAAACGTGTGGGTCTGCAGCTGGATATTATTGGTTTTATTAGCCTCATTCAGCGCAGCGGCACAATGAACGTCAACTCTGTTACTCATCGGTTGGCATGATAAAAATGTTGCCCCCGGCGGATTTACCGCAAACACGACTTGTGGTTGTGGAGCGAATGCACAGTCTGGAACATGTTAAAGGCCAGCGATTTTCACACACACACTCTTCAATCAGCGCAGCAGGACAGACGAGGGAAAACGAACTCCACGAGGACTTCATGAGAAGCCAGATGCAAATTATACACTCTGAAAGGTCTGATGAAATCACAACATTCTGCATTTGGAGTTTTGCATATCGTATGAGCAACAGATCACAAAATAAATATAATTATTTTAAAATGTTAGCAGTTTTTCTTTCTTGAAAGTCTGAAAAGAATCCAAAAGTCTGGAGTCTGATCAACTCCTTATGGATTCAATATCTTGTCTGTCGTTTATTATTTTTTTGTAAAATCTAATGTCATATTGAGGCCTGGTCAAACAGGATATGACATTATTCGACTTGTGTTTCTGCACACATGAGCCTCTCTGACCCAGATGAGCTTGTGAAATCACACTGCTACTATCAGATATTGCCTGCTGCATTTATTCGTCCATTTATCAGATAAACATCCGTCTCCTGCATTGTCCTCAAATAAAATATATTACATT
The DNA here is from genome assembly GCA_903798205.1 of Danio tinwini. Lineage (NCBI taxonomy): Eukaryota > Metazoa > Chordata > Actinopteri > Cypriniformes > Danionidae > Danio > Danio tinwini. The sequence continues at coordinate 35,015,080 of CAIGQZ010033112.1, forward strand.
TTTAAGCCTATTTTACTCTTAAATATGCAAAAAAACACATACTTTCACATTACTTTCCTCAAAAAGTAACATATTTACTTTCTTTGGTCACACTTTATTTTAATGTATAATACAGGCTTTTAATAAACTATTAAATAAGACTTTTAGCTCAACAAATGACAAATTTTCTGTTTATTAATAATTAGTCAGGTAGTTGTTACTGTATATTTAGGTACTGTAGGATTAGGGGTGTAAAACAAGATAATATTTTATAAATGCTAATAAACAGTTTAATATCTTAATAATAGGAAGGTAATAAGTCAGCAGTAAATGGTGTGAAATGTTGCTTACATTAAAGTGTTACCCTTTATGTTTTTTTAAGTGACTTTAGATTGTAATTAGTGCAGTCAAATGATTAACCGCATGCAAAATAAAAGTCTGTATTTACATAATGCATATCTACTTAATGTGTACAAATATTTCCCAAATGATGTTTAACAGAGCAAGGAATTTTTCACAGCATTCATTCATTCATTTTCTTTTCGGCTTAGTCCTTTTATTAATTTGGGGTCGCTACAGCGGAACGAACCGCCAACCTATTCAGCACATGTTTTATGCAGCAGATGCCCTTCCAGCCGCAACCCATCTTTGGGAAATTTTCACAGCACTTCCTAAAATATTTTTTCTTCTGGACAAAGTCGGATGCATTTTATTTTGGCTAGAATAAAACAGTTTAAAGTTTTTTTTTTATCATTTTAATGTCAATCTCCAGGTTGGAGGAAAGTTTTTACCCCATGTGGAGGAGTTCAAGTATCTTGAGTGAGTTCACGAGTTGAGGGAAGGATAAAATGTGAGAATGGCATCAGTAATGTGGTCGAAGTACCAGTCCGTTGTGGTACAGAAGGAGCTGAGCCGAAAGGCAAAGCTCTCGATTTACCTGTCAAACTACGTTCCTACTCTGACCTATGGTCATGAGCTTTGGGTCATGACCAAAAGGACAAGATCTCGGATACAAGTGGCCAAAATGAGTTTCCTTCACAGGATGGCAGAGCGCACCTTTTTAGATAGGGTGAGGAACTCTGTCACCCAGGAGGAGCTAGGAGTAGAGCCGCTGCTCCTCCATATCGAGAGAAGCCTGTGCATCTGTTTCGGATGCCTCCTGCACGCCTATCCAGGGAGGTGTTCCAGGCGTGTCCTACCGGAAAGAGGCCTCAGGGAAGACCCAGGACACACTGGAGGGACTATGTCCCTCGGCTGGCCTGGGAACGCCTTGGGATCCACCCGGAGGAGCTGGAGGAAGTGTCTGGGGAGAGGGAAGTCTGGGGTTTTCAACTAAAACTACTCCCCCTATGACCCAGCCCTGGAAAATCAGATAAAAATGAATGAATGAATGAAATTTAAAGTCAAAATTACAACCCAGACTCACTCTAAAAATGTACCGCTGTATACATTTCTGGAGAATGCAAAATATGTCCCAGGAGCTACATTTTTGCAGTTTTTGTTTTCGCGGATCCACCAGAGGCCACTGTGTACACTTTTTCAGATCTCAAATTTCTCTTGCAAATGCTATTTGCGCCTGCTGTTCTCACATAAATCCACCAGAGGCCACTGTTGACTGACTGAATGACCAATCGACTGACCCACCCCTCCTCCTTCCCTAAACTCAATTGATAGTGTTTTAAAAAGCCCCGATTGACCAGTGCCCACCCACTTCCCTAAACCCAACACACAGTGTTTTCAAGAGAAACCCCCCCAAAAAAAAGCCCTCGTCTGATTATTTACCAGGGCAACGCAGTGGCGCAGTAGGTAGTGCTGTCGCCTCACAGCAAGAAGGTTGCTGGTTCGAGCCTTGACTTAGTCAGTTGGCGTTTCTGTGTGGAGTTTGCATGTTCTTCCTGTGTTCGCATGGGTTTCCTCCGGGTGCTCCGGTTTCCCCCACAGTCCAAAGAAATGCGGTACAGGTAAATTGGGTAGGCTAAAATTGTCCGTAGTGTATGTGTGTGAATGTGTGTGCATGGATGTTTCCCAGAGATGTGTTGCAGCTGGAAGGGCATCTGCTGCGTGAAACAGATGCTGTGGCGACCTTAGATTAATAAAGGGACTAAGCCGAAAAGAAAACGAATGAATGAATGATTTTTTTACCACATTTTCAAATTTTACCACATCTCTTACCACATTCTTCTTACTTGTTTATTTAATTTTTTTGCCATTTGTTTTTGTCTTACCCATTTTTTTGGAACCGTTCTTCACCAGACTCAAACTCCGTCATCACGGTCAACTCTTTTCTGCGTCTCAAGTCCGCAAGCCACTGGGCAAACTGGTAACAGCGGTAAAGCCGTCTAGCTTGTAAGTACAAAAAGGAACAACATCATACCGCCCCGTAGCATTCGTTTTAAAGTCGAAATGCAGCCAGATGTACTTCTAGCTAAATAATTTGCCCACTCCAGAATTGTATATATTCCTATGTTGTATATTATTAGCCCCCTTAAGCAATATATATTTTTGATTGTCTACAAAACAAACCACTGTTATACAATGACTTGCCTAATTACCCTAACTTACCTAATTAACCTAGTCAAGCCTTTAAAATGGACTTTAAGCTGAATATCTTGAAAAATATCTTGTCAAATATATGGCAGAGATAAAAGAACTGTTATTAGTGTTACGATTCTTGGAGCATGAAACAGGCTCGAGAGCTGGATCCACATGCAGCAAAAGTTAATTGAAAATAAACTAGGAACAAGACAAAGGGCAAAAAAGAAAAAAAGAACAAAAAACTAACTCACAGAGACCAGCCACAACTCAGCTACCACATTTAACAACTGAAATACAAGGCCTATTTTTACAGGTGACAACAATTAGGCTAATCAAATGGATAACATGGGGAGGACACAATAGTCGCATCCCAAATTGCATACTTATGCACTATTCTACGCCATTTTGTAGCATAAATAGTGTAAGTAGTTCGTTCACTCTGAAAACTCTAAAAATAATAAGTGCACTTTAATTCTCCGGATGATGCACTTATTCAACCGATAAAATGAAGTGTGTTATGATGGACACTTCACACACTCAACGACCGCAGCTTTGCTCACGTAGCGGAAGGGGCGGAGCTATCGGTGGCACATGTTGGATAACTATTTATTTTGGATTGTGAAAGCAGTATTCTCCTACAAGAGTGATTATAGCGCCTCCTGATGGTAAATGCAGTTATATTCAGGTATTATTTGGTACTTTGGTCATTTATTTTACTAATTTGGCAACTGTCAAACGTCATCAGAGAAACGTTTTGAACTTTCGCTTAGTAAAAAACAAACATTAGGTGTTCAATTTGGGATGGCACTACATACAAATACTATGCTGTTGAGTGTGTGAGTGCATAAGTACATAGTGCATAGTGTGCCATTTGGGACGCAGCTAATGACTCACCAGGGCAACTAACAGGGGTAATCCTTAACATAAACATGGGTGTGGCACAAGAGGACAACAGCAAGGAGTAACAGGCAAAAAAAAAAAAAGGGTCAGACTCATACTGGGCTGGGACTGTAGCAATTAGAAATGAATAGGGCCAGACAGAATCTGCGGAAATTTTTTTGCAATTTCTGCAGAGAATTTTAGTAAAAATCTGTGGATTTCTGCAGAATTATTTTGGAAGTATCATAACTAAAACCTTAATATGTGAAATAAAAAAAAAACCTTTTGAACTTTTATTTAATGTTTAAAATGCAAATCCAATCAGATTCACTTTATTTGGTAAACAAAGCAAGTCTCTCATACAACATATCTACTAATAGACAGAAAAATATGACTGTACAAACTGCATTGTACATAAATCAGATGAACATTTTCATATTAGTCAATAATATTACTGTAATTAATTTAAAAACTGAATAAATATAGATTTACACACATTTACTCAAGTAAATAAACAGAATTAATGATGGGCTAAAAAGCTGTGGAATTCTGCGCACGCAAACTCCGTGTGGGCCTAGAAATGAGTTATTAAAACTATAATGTTCAGAAATATGTTGAAAAAACAGGAACTAGAGAAAAATATATAATTATATATACACACACAAAATAAATATCTACAGTACATATATAGGTGTTATGTAAACGCAAGCTTTTATTTTGGATGCAATTAAATCGCCATTAATCTTTTGACAGCACTAATATAACTTTTTTCCCCACCACTGCTCAAAATGATCCACCATTACCAGTCACTTTCTTCTCTAATGTCTGTTCTGTGAAGGTTTCATCTAGTTGAACCTGCCGCAGACAGATGTCAGCTACGCCGCCGTGTTACACAAGCAGAAAATCACTTTCGATTCAGCACGGTCTTCTGCGGCCAGAGCTAGATCAGCCATATGAGGCTCCTAAATCAATTCCACTTCAAGCCCCGACAACTGACATGCAGTTCAGAAACCTGATACGCTTTTCTTTATTAGACAACATCAGGCCAATCAGTCGCAGTAAGTTATGGTCTGATTTCGTACCTTATCCATGCAATATTGCTACCACATGTACAGTTGGAGTCAAAATTATTCGTCCCTTTTCAAATATTTCCCAAATGATGTTTAACAGAGCAAGGAATTTTTCACAGTATTTCCTATAATTTTTTTTCTTCTGGAGAAAGTCTTATTTGTTTTATTTCGGCTAGAATTAAAGGTGTTTAGATTTTTTTTAAAACATTTTCAGGTCAATATTATTAGACCCCTTTAGATTTTTCACTCTTTGTTTTATTGCAGTCATTTGCTAAAATCATGTAAGTAATTTTTTTCTTCATTAATGTACATACAGCAGCCCATATTACCAGAAAAAAACAATTGTTGACATTTTTGCTGATTTATTAAAAAAGAAAACTGAAATATCACATGGTCCTAAGTCCCTTTTGGGAAAGATGCAACAAGTTTTTCACACCTGGATTTGGGGATATTTCACCATTCCTCCTAACAGAGCCTCTCTATTTCTATCAGGTTGGATGGTAAACGTTGTTGGACAGCCATTTTTAGGTGTCTCCAGAGATGCTTAATTGGGTTTAAGTCAGAGCTGTGGCTGGGCCATTCAAAAACAGTCACAGAGTTGTTGTAAAGCAACTCCATTATTTTAGCAGTGTGCTTAGGGTCATTGTGAAGGTGTAGAACCATCTCAAGGATGACCAAAAAATGGAGAGCACCTGAGGTAAATATACACTACCTGACAAAAGTCTTGTTGCCTTTTGTTATTTTAGGAGCAACAAATAATAACTTGACTCCTAGTTGATCATTTGGTATCAGGATTGGCTTATATGAAGGGCAAAAGCCTCTAGATTACACCAAAATAAATTATGATCATGCCTTGATTTATAATTATTTATAATTATTTAATCAGGACAGTAAGGTCTGACTTTGCTTAGACAAAAGTAACTTAACACAAATAATGTCCAGTATAGAATATAAAGTCATGGTGCAGTGGAAACAGAATGACTATTGTGTCTGACTCCCATAAGCTTGGAGGACTGCATCCATACATCTCTGCAATGACTCAAATCACTTAATAAAAAAGTCATCTGGAATTGCAAAGAAAGCGTTCTTGCAGGACTCCCAGAGTTAATTAAGATTCTTGGGTTTCATCTTTAATGCCTCCTACTTCATCTTACCCCAGATATGCTCAATAATGTTCATGTCTGGTGACTGGGCTGGCCAATCCTAGAGCACCTTGACCTTCTTTGCTTTCAGGAACTTTGATGTGGAGGCTGAAGTATGAGAAGGAGCGCTATCCTGCTGAAAAATTTGCCCTCTCCTGTGGTTTGTAATGTAATGGGCAGCACAAATGTCTTAATACCTCAGGCTATTGATGTTGCCATCCAGTCTGCAGATCTCTCGCATGCCCCCATACTGAATGTAACCCCAAATCATGATTTTTACTTTACCAAACTTGAATGATTTTTGTGAGAATCTTGGGTCCATGTGGGTTCCAGTGTTCTGCAGTATTTGTGATGATTGGGATGCAGTTCAACAAATGATTCATCTAAAAAAATCTACCTTTTTCCAAATGATTAACTAGAAGTCAAGTTATTATTTGCTGCTCTTACAACTGGGATTGACGACAAGACTTTTGTCAGCCAGTGTATGAGTGTCACAACAAAGCGTCTGAATACTTAGGACCATGTAATATTTCAGTTAGTTTTTTTATAAATCTGCAAAAAATTTCAACAATTCTGTGTTTTTCTGTCAATATGGGGTGCTGCGTGTACATTAATGAGGAAAAATGAACTTTAATGACTTTAGCAAATGGCTGCTATATAACAAAGAGCAAAAAATTTAGGGGGTCTAAATACTTTCCGTACCCACAGTATATATATATTTTAATTGCTTACAGAACAAACCATCATTGTATGATGATTTCCCTAATTACCCTAAGTAATTAACCTAGTTAGGTCGTTAAATTGCAAGTTAAGCCGAATACTAGTATCTTAAAAAAATATCTAGTTAAATAGTATGTACTGTCATCATAGCAAAAATAAACAAAACAGTCATTAGAAATGAGTTATTAAAACTATTATGTTTAGAAATGTGTTAGAAAAAAGTCTCTCTGTTAAACAGAAATTAGGGGGAAAATATACAGGGGGGGCTAATAATTCTGACATCTACGTTTCTGAAATGAGCATTTAAAATACCTCTACACCGTATCTGAAAATGTTACATAACATTATTGCAGCATTAATCTCCACCCTCCGCTCAAAAAGAGAAAGAGATGGAGCTTAAAAACAGCAAGATGGGTGCAAGTTTGGAGAAACTCCAGCTGGCCGGTGCTGGGAAATCGAGCAAACAATGCAGGAAGCGAAAAAATGAGCAGAGAGAAAAGTAAAGGAGATGAACCATCTGTGCGCGGTGATGACCTCGAGCTCCAAACACGCCGGGGATCAGCGAAGAAATGCTGCTACTCATTAAGAGCATTTACATGCACAATAAAACCATCACAACTAGTCAAAAACACAAGAGGTCCTGTTAATACCCTGCTTATGTTGTGTGATGTTTTCAAACCACCAGAGGTTTCTCGATTTTGACGTCAATTCATTGTGCATGTTTTTGAAGTTGCTATTTGAACAAACATTTCAAATCGCAGATAAAAGAAATAAAGATCCTTTGTTTAAAACAATTGTTGTCATGACTTTCATTCATTCATTCATTAATTTATCTTTCGGATGCCTTTTTAGCTGCAACCCAGTACTGGAAAACACAACAATACACACACATTCACAATGGCCAATTTAGTTTATTCAATTCACCTGTAGCGCATGTGTGCGGACTGTGGGGGAAACCGGAGCACCCGGAGGAAACCCACGCCAACACGGGGAGAACATGCAAACTCCACACAGAAATGCCAACTGACCCAGCCAGGGCTCAAACCAGTGTCACCATACTGCCCGTTGTCATGACTTTTTGTCATTTTATTTTTTAGTGCAGTGTGACTATTTGTGTACATCTTCACTCAAAGTAAATGCTTTTAAAGAGCCTCATTAAAATGTATTTTTTTAAATGTGCATTTTTCATCTTTTATGTTCATTTTCAGTTATTTCACCATAAAAGCAATAAAAAAATTAACCTATTTTTTGCTCTAAAAGTGAAATAACTAAATAACTAGACACAACTAGAGCCTGAGAAAAATGCTAATAAAAATACTAAATTAAATAAAATCTTAAATTAAATTTAATTTAATATACAATAAAAAAAAAAAAATAAAACAATAAAATTAAATCTTAAATAAAATAAAATAAAAATATAATAATTTTAAAATAAAGAATAAAATTTAATAAAAGTTTAATTAAATAAAAAATAAATAACAAATTAATATTAAAATAAAATAAAACATAAAAAATAATGGAAATAAAATATACATTTTTAATTAATATAAAATAAAACATAAAAATATATAATAAATAAATGAAAAAAAATAAATAATAATAAATACAATTAAATAATATAAGAAATAAAAATGACTAACATTAAATAATAAAGAAAAGAAAAATAAAATAAAATAAAAAGGAATACATTAATGCCATATAGGAATACACAAATACTATGGACATCAAAGGCTACAGGTTTTTAACTTTCTCTCTTATTTTGTGTTCAACAGAATTTCAAGAGTTCAAACTTTGATAATGCTTGATGATATTAGCAGGTTTGGCATGCTGTCCCAGGAGAGAACCCTGAGCTCAAGGATAGAGGAGCCTAAGGCTCCCGCCTGGTCAATAAGCCTTTAAAGGGATACGAGATCAGGTAGTTCTTGAGAGCTCCCCCCAATTTGTATGGTCTATTCCTTGATTAATAAAGACAGCTCTATAGGAATAGGCCGCCAACCACACCAGTGCATATTCACTTAGAGAAGCTCAGTATTAATGTACTTTTGATTGTTATTTAATTTAATTGTTTCTTTAGACTGCAAGAGGAAACCAGAGTACCCGGTGGAAACCCACGCGAACACGAGGAGAACATGTAAACTTCACACAGAAATGCCGACTGGCCCAGCTAGAACTTGAACCAGCGACCTTCTTGCTGTGAGGGAGGAGTGCTAGCCACTGAGCCGCCGTGTTGCCCAATCTGAGTAATAATGAGGAGGGAGATGCGGTGGATGGGGGTTTCTTCCCAAGCAAAGATAGGGAGTAAAGTAAAGCTGCGGTCACACTAGAGTTTGTACGTGCAAAATTCTGTTGTACGACACTGCGAAAAAAGGGGCAGGAATAAACAAGATGATTAGACATTAAAAAAAGCCAGCGATTGCTCCATGTTTTAAATTTCTGTCCAGAGAGGTCATGTTTTGATCCTCGATTGGTCTCACGCAGTCAAGTGATGCGATTTCGCAAGTCAGAGTTCACCAAGCTTGAACTTTGCATGGCATCGAACTGCGAAACTTGACGCATGACCCTGCGTTTCCAGTGTGACCGCAGCTTGAAGCTGGAAGTTTATGTTAGATTTGAAATAATCCAATTGGCTAGCTCAGAGGTGTTGCTAGACATAAAGCTCTACTGGGGCAAAGCTCCCCCTCAAAAAAAATCTAAATAAAATAAATAAATAAGTAAATAAGGTCACACTTTATTTTGATGGTCCGTTTGTTGAATTTAAGTTACATTGCAACTAATTCTCATTAGATTATACGTAGACTGTTAGGTTGGGGTTAGGGTTAGTGTAAGTTGACATTTAATTGCAAAGTTTCTTATAGTCAGTTAAATGTTTGTTGAAGGACTGTTAAAATGCCACCGTAAACAAAGTGTTACCGTAAATAAATAAATATAT
>CAIGQZ010033112.1:35029333-35047733 GCA_903798205.1 Danio tinwini
ATATATAATTATAAATAACAGTATTATTATTATTATACAATTATCATTCTAAATAAATAACAGAAATTAATCCTAAATGTAACTGAAAACAATCTAAAGACACAACTGAAGTGATGCTAAGATAATTTAAGTAATCTTTTGCATGAATATTAATTTTATTAAAATGAAATTCTATAGACAATTCTGTAGAATACAAAAAAAAATGTTTTATAGAATTATCTGTTGTGTGCTGTCTTAGAAATAAAGGGACTAAGCCGAAAAGAAAATTAATGAATGCTGTTTTAGACACGACTCATGGCCGAGAATTAGGTTTATTAAGTCTTACCTCCCTGACTCATCATCCCTCCTTTTTGCTTCATAGAAGGAGTCATGCTTAGTCAAAATAAGATCACCAACATGTAATTTAAACTTTGTTTTGTCGATTTGCAAAACTGTGTGCCAACACCTCCACATAGAAGACTTTTACAACACATGAGGGCGAGTATGCAGCGCGGCTATTTTTCCAGCGTGCATGTTCGCAACCGAGACTTAAACCGGGAGCAGAGCAGCATGTCAGTGTCAAGCAGGAGCGGGGAGTGAGGCTCACGGGTATGTTTTTTTCTGCGCACGTGCTCAGTTTGCTTTTTGATTAAACTATATTGCTTTTACCAACGTTGGTTCGGTTGCACAGAGAATAACGTCTTTATTTCGGAATTACGACTCTAAATAAATACACTTCGCATTTGAAGCAAATCACATCTCAAAACATTTACTGAGGCACGTGCCCCAGTTAAAAATCGCCAGTGCCACAGTAAATGTTTTGAGATGTGATTTACTTCTAGCCACGCCCCTGGGCTAGCTGATGATTACCGATAAGGACCAGCTGCGCTCAATTATATCACGTGCTCCTCTCGAAATTAGTTTGTGAAACTTCACAAAGAAACTCCATAAGGTTTGGAAACACTTGAGGTGAGTAAACAGTGAACAAATTTTGCTTCATTTTGTTGAAACTATCCTTTTAAATGATGACAAAATGTAATGTTGGTTGACTAAAAACATGCATTAAAGGTGCATGCATTAAAGGTGTAATGGAAGTGCTAATGCTAGTTTTTCTTGTATGCAACAATTACGAAAAAGGCCAAGATTTAAACACAGTAAATGAAAGGAAATGTCTTATATTGTTAAATAAGGATTTAAAGGGTTAAAAATTTAGCAATCAAAACCAAGATAGAGTGAATTTTGATTTAATCTCTGCTAATAAAACTGTTAAACCAGAGATCCATTATAATCAGCAAATCTGTTGAAATATCAAGCGCACACATTCAAGTTAATGGCTATTGTGGTCTATCTTTTCCATACAGGGACTTTTAAAACTGAATTAACCAGCACGAAAGCTCCACTTCTATGACTTCAAGATGCTTTGAGTGAGAAACACTGTGTTGTTTTCCTAAATTGCTGTGAAGGCAACTTCACAAACGTTCTCTGACACAATAAGTGCCCTAAAGCGCTTCCCCTTTGGTTCTGCTGCACATAATTCTTGCTCAAACGTCCAAACTGCGTTTGTTCCTGAAAGAAGTGGAACCTCAAAAACTCCAGGATGTGGAGATATTCAGACTCCTCTTAAATCAGCCTGACAGACGCAAGGCCTTTCCTGACAAATGCAATGCAAACATGTCAGGCTGTGAGTCTCTGAACCCCCTGCGGTGCACTTCTCTTGCTCTTTACGAGACTGTCTCCTCTCGTTCATGCAAACATTGGGCTTAACACAGATCGGAGAATCGTCCTGCCGTGACTGTAGGATAGGAGCTGACAGCTGATGTGAAACCGCCCTCAGAGATGCCGCTCCACATCTGACTGACACCACTGACGAGAATCAATGATTAAGGATTGCAAAGACATTTATGGACTGACAGTAAACACCAAATATCTACACTGTTAATGATTTTTTGTAAATTACAAAGTACACTGAACAAAATTATTCATCTGATTTACTAAATGTTTTTATTTTGGCTGAATTTAAACAAACAAATCAAGTTGAGCATTATTATATTCAATTTGTTTGTTCAAATTAATTTATTAACTCATTTTCCTTTGGCTTAGTCTCTATTTCGGAGGTTGCCCCAGCAAAATGAACCGCCAACTATGCCAGTATATATGTTTTATGCAGCGCTGTAAGATTCCCTTCCAACCACAACCCAGTACTGGGAATCACCCATACAAACTCTCATTCAGACACACACACTACGGCCAATTTAGTTTATTCAATTCACCTGTACCGCATGTTTTTGGACTGTGGGGGAAACCGGAGCACCCTGAGGAAACCCACGCCAACACGAGGAGAACATGCAAACTCCACACAGAAATACCAACTGGCATTCTTGCAGTGAGCCGACAGAGCTAAACATTGAGCCACCATGCCACCTGTTTAAATTCTGGGCATATGAATGAAAGTCAAACCGGTGAGCTGTCTGACAAAAAAGTGCCCTTCTGAATCAAATCAGCAGGATGCCCTTCTGGATCTTTTACTTAATTTGAAGACACCACTGACAACGCTTACATGGACATCTGTAATCTAGTTATTTGCCTTAATAGACGATTTAATTAAGGTGTTTACGTGAAGTGCTTTCATGTAAGAGTTTGCTGTAATTTTTGGCAATTTAACTTTCACTCATAAATATTTCGTTCATGTCCCCATGACAAACTGGGGTATTAGACGCAAATAAGGAGTTATTCAATTCAATTAATCTTTTGCCAATGCATTGATGAAATGAACAGTTGGATGTGCCAAACCTTTCTTCAGTTACACAAAGAGAAAACTGAAGTCATTGCGTTTGGGAACAGAGATGAAGTTCCCAAGGTGAATGCGTACCTTGGCTCTAAGGGTCAAACAACAAAAAATAATGTCAAGAATCTTGGTGTGACTGGAGTCAGATCTGAGTTTCAATAGTCATGTCAAAAAAATTAGTAAATCAACTATCATCTCAAAAACATTGCAAGAATTGGATGCTTTGTTTCCAGTGAAGACTTAGAGAAACTTGTTCATGCTTTTATCAGCAGCAGGGTGGATTACTGTAACGGCCTCCTCACGGGCCTTCCCAAAAAGACAGTCAGACAGTTGCAGCTCATCCAAAACGCTGTGGCCAGAATTCTGACCAGAAGCAGGAAATCAGAGCACATCACACCTGTCTTCAAGTCTTTACACTGGCTTCCAGTTACATTCAGAATAGATTTTAAAGTATTATTACTTGTCTATAAATCACTAAATGGCCTAGGACCTCAATACATTACAGATATGCTCACTGAATATAAACCTAATAGGTCACTCAGATCTCTAGGATCATATAAACTAGAAATTCCAAGAGTTCAGTCAAAGCAGGGTGAATCAGCTTTCAGCTACTAACAGCGCACCTCGCTGCTGGAATTAGCTGCCAGAAATGATCAGATGTGCTCCAGCATTAGGCACATTCAAATCAAGACTGAAAACACATTTACTAAATGAGCACTGTGCTACGTCCGACAGATCACACTATTATGTTTTTCTCTTCTTTTTTATTCTTTTACAACCTGTTTTTTATCTGTTTTTATTATCTGTTTTTATTTTTCTTACACCTGTCTTTTTTATTCTTGTTTATGTAAAGCACTTTGAACTGCCACTGTGTATGAAATGTGCTATATAAAAAAACTTGCCTTGCCTTGCCTTTATTTTATAGCGTTTTAAGAATGTGGATTAACATCAAAGCAGCTTAACACAGAAGTTCTAGTAAATTGAAACTGTGTCAGTCCAGTGTTCAGAGTTTAATGCAGTTCAGTGTGGTTTAATTTTCACTGCTGAAAGACCAACACTGAAGAGCAAATCCATTGATGCACAGCTCCACAAGTCCCTAACCAAGCAAGCCAGTGGTGAGGAACAAAACTTCACCAATTGACCAAAGTGAAGGAAAAAAAACTTTGAGAGAATCCAGGCTCAGTTGGGCATAACCATTTGTCCTCTAACCAAATTTCTTATTAAATTAAATTATTCTCCTTTTAAAATGTGTGTTCTGTGTCAAAACGTCTGTCTTTGTTTTAATCTTTGTAACTCCACTTCCAGTTTACCCAATTATATTTCAGCACCCCATGTTGCCTTGGTGAAAATTAGCATATTTCACTTCAGTCTTAAAGGCTGCTCAATATATGTTGGCACGGTTGAAAATGCAACCTCTGGAGTACAGTAAATTTACTCAATATTGACTTGTTGACTAAATGTGTATATATATATATATATATATATATAGTAACCATCATTGACTCCCATATTTGTTTTTCCAATTATAGAAGTCAGTGATTGCAGGTTCTTCAAAATGTTTTCCTTTGTGTTCAACAGAAAAAAGAACCTCGTACATTTATAACCCTTTGAGGGAGAGTAAATAGTGAATAAATGTTCATTTTTGCATGAACTATCCCTTTAAGATCAATGCAGGTTTATTTATATATTCGTTCATTCATTCATTCATTTTATTTTCAGCTTAGTCCCTTTATTAATCTGGAGTTGACACAGCGGAATGAACCGCCAATTTATCCAGCAAATGTTTTACGCTGTGGATGCCCTTCCAGCTGCAACCCATCACTGGGAAACACACTCATTCACACACATACAGCCAATTTATCTTAATTCACCAAGCACATGTCTTTTTACTTGTGGGAAAACCGAAGCACCCGGAGGAAACCCACGCGAACACTGGGAAAGCATGCAAACTCCACACATAAATGCCAACTGACCCAGCTGAGGCTCAAAGCAGTGACCTTCTTGCTGTGAGGCTAACCACTGTGCCACAGCGTCGCCCAGGTTTGTTTATTTATTTATTTATTTTAGAATTCAGATTGTCCTAACCCATTCACATATAAATTATTACATAATTCCTTATATCATTCTAAACCTTTCTTCGCTGAAACCTATACATATTTTGTCCTTGTAATGAAAGTCAATGGAGTGTGGTGCAAACATTAAGATGTAAACATTTTCATTTTGTATCATAAACATAACCATATGCCAATAAGAGAGTATTGCATTAAAAGCATAACATGTATACATAATTGTGATTCATTCTAATACTACTTGATCAAAACAAAATGATCAAATAGGATATTTTTTTCAGGATTTTGAATCACTCAACCAACTAAAGGAAAGGATAACTAATAAAACTAATAAACTAGGATGGAAAAAAACGCTGCATCTATCACACCGGCCTTTCTAAGAAAACCAGTGTGGCGGTAAAAACAGATTAGCAGAACTTACGAAGTGTTTATTCTGTAGAAACAAAACCCAGTCTGAGTTCTGACGACCGAATCCAGCCGTGGCAAACACCAGCCACGCTTACCATTAACCAAAGTGGGATAAATGACCTGTCAGAAGCAATACCGGCCTGTATGTTTTTCCCAATTACACGGCCACGAGTGTGAATCCCAATCCCAGCGTCTATTGATTTTAACCATCGCAATTTGCAATTCAGATGAGGAAGAGAAGGCCAGGATGATGAAGAGCGCGGTCTGCATTCCGTTGATAAACACATGTACTCTAGGATGATCCCACAGTAGGTTAAGGGATGTTTTTATTATCGATTGCTGGTTTTGAAATTGATAGACTTGGTTCTAAGAATCAATTCATTCATTCATTTTCTTGTATTTGACAAAAAATAAGTAAATACACTTAAAGGTGCTGTATGTAAGCTTTTGACTCTTCTAAAGCATAGAAATACCATAATATGTGTGCAGATATTTAAGAAACATCCCAAGAGAACATACTTGTTTAACTAAAAAATACAATGCTGAAGTCAGATATTCTGCTTTGAAAATGTATTTTCCGTGCCGGAACGCTGTCTTTGTTTAGGTAAATTTAACCTGCACAATGCCAGTTTAGCCAATTATAATTCAGCACTCCGGGTTGCCTTGTTGGAAAACAGTTCATTCACTCAGAAAGGCTCTGAAAGCATGCGTCCATGAGCGAAATGCGACAGTGTCAGTGGACAGTATCAGATGTCGAAATAAAACAAATTCAGTTCCACATGAGGTTATTAATAAGCGAATGACATAAATATTACGAACGTGAGCAGGTAACATTGTAACCGTGTGTCCTAACAACACGCTTCATGACGAGATATGCAGTGATGAGCAATTTGGCTGTTTGCACCAGACGAAACACGACAGTAATTTAAATACAGTCATTCAGAAGTACAGAATATGCACTCACTCACGAAACTGTAAGGTTTATAATCTATTTAATACATGTTAACCCTCTTTAACATCATTAAATGTATATGCTGAATCACTCATATGTGTTTAGTTCTAAAGTTCATTGTATTTATTGTATTTTTAAGATCTGAGGTGAACTATCTGCTGCTGCTTTCAGTATACGGCAATAAATGTCATGTAAAATGGCATTCAAACTCACATTGTTAGCATTTAGCACTGAATAAAACACACAAGGGCGATGCAGTGGCGCAGTAGGTAGTGCTGTCACCTCACAGCAAGAAGGTCGCTGGTTCGAGCCTCGGCTGGGTCACTTGGCGTTTCTGTGTGGAGTTTGCATGTTCTCCCTGCGTTCGCGTGGGTTTCCTCCGGGTGCTAACCACTGACTAAGCCGAAAAAAGAAAATGAATGAATGAATGAATGAATGAATAAAACACACAAGGTTTACCTGAGGTGATCACTGTCATAGGTTTTACATTTTCAGCTGTGAGAAATAGAAGCCGTTTCTAATATATCAATTCGAGGTGTTGGTTAGAACCAAAACTCCCTTTAATATGAATAATATTCCCTCTATCGCGTGCCGTTGCTTTTATCTAGATCACAGTTTAAATCACTTGCTCCTGAACTCAATCTGGCAACCCGCACTTGCATTTATTTTAATCCAGGAGTGCAATACCTAGTTTAACCACTGGGTGTCAAACTCACATACTGAGTCTTTAATTCGTCAAGGATATACACAATGAAGTTTTAAAAACAAAACGTATTTCCATTGCGGTCCTTGATGTGAAGTATAGATTATACTATTCAATTCTTCACAGACACACTCTCAATGCTTTTGAAATCCAAATCCTCTAAAGGATTGCTAGTCTGCATTATTTAGGGTAACCAGAGCCGGGAACACTTCCAAAATACATTATAACTTAATCGGCATCGGCACTTATGTTAGTCTGTTTTTATAATTTCTGAGGTTTCCATAATCCTAGACCAGGCCGTATCCTGAGCAGGTGCTGTGGTGGTCATGGAGAGCATGAAACTCTCAAGGTTTTTTTTCCCTTCACTTTCGTCAATTGGTGAAGTTTGTTCCTCACCATTGTCGGCACTGGCTTGCTTGGTTTGAGACTTGTGGAGCTGCCCATCAATGGATTTGCTCTTCAGTGTTTGGACTTTCAGCAGTGAAAATTAAAACACACTGATCTGTACTAAACTGAACTTCAACTCTGAACACTGGACTGACACAGTTTCAATTTACTAGAACTTCTCTGTTAAGCTGCTTGGACACAATCTACATTGTAAAAGCGCTATAGAAATAAAGGTGAATTGAAAAGTTATTTTTCAACTCTTTCTTCTTAAAACCGGCTTTTAGTAATTAAGCAAATATTAAAAAGCTCAATCAAGCACATTGTTTATTGTGCTATTAGTAAATAAATGCAGCTGACGCAGATGAAGCAGGTTAACGATGTAGCAGAGGCAGAGCGATCTCACACACAGATCAAATAGTAAGCATCAAATCTTCAGTCAAACACCAGATAAGCTTAGTCGCTTCCATTAATCGGTTGAATTTGCATCCACAGGTGAAGAGAGACATCCACGGAACAAGACGAGAGGAGGAGGGAGAGAAGGTGAGGTGAACCATCCAACTTCGATTCCAGTCAGTGAGTGAGTGAAGGAGGTGAGTATTTATGGTGTGTGGTGATTATGGGTGCAGGTGCAGGTAATCAGTATTGTGGTGATGGTTCATGGCTGTGGTGAGAGGTGGATGGTGAGGGAGAACGGTGATTGGAGCAGCAGGAACGAGCCAAGAGTGTGACAGTGGTGGTGGAAATCGCTTAAATGATCCATTCGAAGAAATGTTTAGCAGGGAAAGTAAGTATTGAACATGTCAACATTTATCTTAGAAAACATATTTCTAAAGTTGTTGTTGACTTGAAATTTTCCACAGAATTTGGTAACAACCAAAGAAATCCATACAGTATATGTAAATAAAACAAATGTAATTATTTTAAAAATGAAGTTATGGGTAATGAAATAAAATGACGCAGTGAAAAGTATTGAACATATGTAGAAAGGGAGATGTAGAACAGCAGTGAAAGCCCAGACAGCAGCTGAAATCTCTCAGTAGTTCTTCAGGAACCCTCTGGTCTTCCTCTGTGTAAATTAATATGAGCTGCTTCAGTCCAACATCTACACAAGCCGGATGATGAAGATGAAACCAGCAAGATAATAATCCAAAGCTCTCAGATGCTTTCAAAGAAAGAAAATCAAGCTGTAGAATGGCCCAGCCAATCACCTGACTCCATGCTAATAGAAAATACTAAATAAAGCTTAGATTTGATAGACGAGACCCACAGAACCATCAAGAGTTTGACACTCTGTTGAAGTCTGTGAAAAACTCCCACCTGAGCAATGCATGTGACTTCATTCTCCATGTGAGAGGCGTCTTTAAGCTGCCAACTCCAAAAAAGCCTTTTATATAATGTATTGTGTGTGAGTGTGTGCAATCATAGGGATTGTTAGCTGCGCATTGAAATCAACACATGATAATTTTATGCAAAAATAATACATTTTCATGCTAAAACCAAGCATATAATGTAGTGATAAATTACAAATTGCATTCTTCAAAGCATCTTCAATGATTAATATGCGGTTCTTTTGTTAACTCCTTTAAAAGTTAAAGGGCACCTAGGTTACCACTTTTTCCAGATTTAATATAAGTCTTTTGTGTCCCCAGAATGTGTCTGTAAAGTTTCAGCTCAAAACACCCATCAGATTATTGATTATAGCTTTCTGAAGTTTCTGTTTTATAGCTTTTTAAAGCTTGTTGCTGTTTTCTTGTACTGCGCCTTTAAGGCTAGTCCTCCCCGCCCACTGTTCTCAGGTGCCTGTCAGAGCTTCAATCTCCGCCCTCGGCTGCCTCAGGAGGAAGATCTCATGTAACATTTGTGAGATATACTACAGTAAGAGCTTTAACAATGAGTATTTGATGCATTTGTTGTGGAGTTGAAACGATGAGTCACACACAATGTCTTTTCAAAGTTCACGCACACACACACACACACACACACACACACACACACAGCGCTCGTTTAGCTTTGCACTGTTTTTGCACGCAAATGTGACAGGATACAGGTTAATATCCACTGCTGTATGGATATCTGTTACGTTAATGTACAAAATAAACCTTATTTAACGTCCACAAACCGGGATTGAAGCGTCTTTCATAATTGTTCTGACACATGGCTGTGTTGATGATGTAAAGCTGAAGTAAATTGTTGTAATTCATTACAAACATGCACTGTTTTAAAACATTTTAAACTTGTCAAACTCACTCTTGATCACATTTGATGATGATTGATGATCCTAGCAAACTGAACAGACCTTTTATTCCCGGTTGCTTTGCGCACGTCCTGTCATGTTGATATGATTATACCCGTTACTATGGAGACATGTTAATACGCAGCTGTCAATCAATTCGGTGGGCGGGGGGACCGCACTGCTACATCAAGTTGCAGTCGGTCTGAAAACCGCTCCAATTGGTCCACCATTTTTATGTCGTTAAATTGAAAAAAAAAAAAAGCACTGGGTGTGTTTATATCACCTCAATAAGACGGTCTATACACTATACCTACACATATGTCTGTTCGAACAGCTTGAAAAGTAGATTTTTCACCATAGGTGGCCAGGTCAATATTACTTCTTTAATAATGAGTTATTTGTTTCCATAATTTAACTACAGTATGTCAGTGGCACTGTAGGTCATCAATTAACTGTTATTCAAATGTTGCAATGGTATAAAAGAATCGCTTGAAATGAACCATCTGAGCTGAATCAATTTGAAGAAATGTACTGTATCTGACTTCTAATCATTACTAGAAAGCAGTAGTCAAATTATCTAGTTATTTAAAGCTTAAAAAGCCCCTTAAAGAGGGGTTGAGTTCTCTTAAATCAATTTCAAACTTTGTAATCGACTCTTGACTCTCACCGACTCTGAATCAATTCTTTTTTTGTTCCATAGCCCTACAGTCTGTGTCTCGGTGGAAGTGGAGTCATAAACCAAGAGACCCAGATAACATCCAAACAAATCTGAGCCAAACAGATTAAATATTGAACGGCTTATCTGACTTATTGCACACCTAATGATGAGTTATGGCATGTGCCAGAAGGCTGCGGCGAAAGAGAATTGAAATTAAATGGGATATATATAAATATAAATCACAGCTCTTAAAGTGGAACATTAGGACAAGGCTCATGGAACAAAACAATGTCTGGGACGACCAGACGTCACGCTGTTCCAGGAACAGTTTTATTCTTAACTCTTGTCTAGTGTATTTTTAATGCTGAGAGAAACACCACACAAGAGATTCGCATTTGAATGATTTCAGGATAAAATGGAGAGCCAATTGCACGTCTTTGTCTTATAGATGTTTCTCTAATATCAAATTTGAAGCACTATAATTACTAAAGCTGAAATAATCTAATGGTATATATTTTTTGGTATAAAAAATGTATTAGCACTGAAATAATTAAATACACATTAAACATCATTAACATATTGAAGTATTATTAATTTTACAATTACTAAAGCTAAAACAGTAAATAAAAAATATGAAAATTGACAGAAATTTGAAATTACACTGCAAAAAAAGTCTCATTTTTTTCTAGCTAAATCAAAAACTTTTTTTGTCAAACTAACTAAAAATATGAAGTTAAATTTAGTCTAAAAACATGTACATTTAAAACATAAACACAACTAATACAAATGACAAAAGATCAATAAATTTGACT
The DNA here is from genome assembly GCA_903798205.1 of Danio tinwini. Lineage (NCBI taxonomy): Eukaryota > Metazoa > Chordata > Actinopteri > Cypriniformes > Danionidae > Danio > Danio tinwini. The sequence continues at coordinate 35,040,320 of CAIGQZ010033112.1, forward strand.
AAATTAAAGATGAAAACAAAAGTATTACAATAAAAGTTCTTTGCTTATAATCAGCAATGAAGAACAAACAGCAACACCATCAAGTGAAGTTTCACAAACTAATTTCGAGAGGAGCACGTGATATGAATGAGCACGTCTGGTTTCTCATCTGTAATCAGTAATAATCCAATCAGAACGATCCAAGCTTACTATATATGGATCATTTTCTCCCTACTGCTCTATCTTCGTTTTGGAAGAATCCCCCCTTCCACCCCATCTCCTCCTTTTCCCCCCTTTTTCTAAGGGGAGCTCTCGAGACCTACCTGATCTCGGATCCCCTGATATGCTTATTGACCGGGCGGGAGCCTTGAGCTCAAGTATCTCCGAGCTCAGGGTTCTCTTCCGGGACAGCATGCCAAACCTGCTTAAATGCGAAGCATATCTAAGTGGGAACTCTTGAAACCGTATTTGTGCAGTTTGCAAAGATGCTCGCCTAGTATAAATTTAACCCAGGCTCATTATTAATACATACCCCTATATACATTTCTGGAGATCAGAAAATACATCCCAGGGGGTAATTTTTGCAGTTTTTGTTTTTGCAAATCGACCAGAGGCCGCTGTGAATGTTTTTTGAGATCTGAGATTTCACTTGCGAGTGCCATTTGCGCCTGCTGTTCTCACGTAAATCCACAATGTCGACTGACTGATCGACACATCGACTGACCAGCGAGACCTAGCTATCACTCAAGTGGCCACGCCCTTAATTATGCAGACTTAATAAAACTTAATAAAAACAAAATGTTTCACCCACCTCACAGTTGTCATGAAGAGTAATATTAGCTATATTTTACCAATGCAGTCAGAAATCCTCTGGATTTCCTGAAGCCAGCCGCTAAAGGTGAGTCGATGAATTGCAGTTTTAGTTACTTCCAGATTGGCTTCCCGAGGCAGAGCGGGAGTTTGCCACTTGTATGGCATGCTACGCACTTTTTGTGCTCACAAACCATTCAAGTCGCCTCCATTTCCCTGTTGAGTGAAATTCTTATACCTTATTCTTATACACTACCTGACAAAAGTCTTGTCATCGATCCCAGTTGTAAGAGGAGAAGGCATTGAAGACGAATCCAAAGAAATCTTGATGAGCTCTGGGAGTCCTGCAAGAACGCTTTATTTGCCATTCCAGATGATTTAATACGTGATTTGAGTCATTGCAGAGATGTTTATCTTAGCTAAGTCAGATCTTACTGTCCTAATTAAATAATTAAAAATCAAGTCATGATCATATTTTATTTTGGTAAAATAAGTGTAATCTAGAGTCCTTTGCCTTCCATATAAGCCACTTCTGACACCAAATGATCAACTAGAAGTCAAGTTATTAATTGTTGTTCCTAAAACTTAGATAAGCGACAAGACTTTTGTCAGGTCATGTATACTTTTATCTATAAATGGGTTCATTTGAGCTCTTTAGGAACCTACAAGTTACATCAGGGACACTATGTCCATACTTTTAAAGTCTATAGAAATATGTTATCTCAATAAAGTAAAAGTCTGCAGCAACTTTTGCTTAACATGGACTTTAAATGACACAAAATTGTATAAAAGTATTTTGAAATACAAGCCACAGGTAACAGTGACCCAAATCGAATGCAAAAAGTTGAAAGGCACACAGACAGTGTGAAGGCGAGCGGGAAAAGAGCAGAGCTGCAGGATAAAGAGCACAGACTCTTGAGCTGAGAAAAACCCTCAGTGACAGATGAGCGCAGAGAGCAGGGGCTGATGGGTAAATGGTCATCGAAGTGCAAGCTTCTATTGAGGCGTTTGAGCACAATCTCTGCCCACACACACACACAGACACAAAGAAGAGCATCATGATTTGAGCGGGTACAACACACACACACACACACACACACCTGCTGCTGCAGCATAGCCTTTCATTAGAGCACACACATGCCTCTGCATGACTGTGATAGAGAGATCTTCATACACACTGGTGAATCTCACTTTCCTAATGAAGCTTCACCACCTGCCACCTGAAACTCCAGTGTTTTAGACATTAGGGATGTTCAATGAGATGCACACTCTTGTACTATTTATTATTATTATTTTTGGAAAACTGTCATTGAGCAAAAACATGTTAAATTGATGAAGAATAACAGATAACAAAAGATTTCTGTTTTGGTGTTGTGAATTTTTAAATATAATCAAAGACCATAGAATACACAAGACGTGTCACTCGTATAGTTTTGAATGGGAAAAAGTGTGACGGTCAATACGGCGAATGAAGCACCGCCTACTAGTACAGGAGCCAATCATCAATCGCTATGGACTGACGTTTCTCCGGAGAGAAGCTCAGACCAGACATGTGCTATTACGACAGTTTTTGCGGTCAAGCAACGCAATCTCACGGCACTTGGTAACTTTTTGATTTAGTGGCTAATTTGTATGAATTTGTACGATCTAATTCGTACAAATAGGTACGATTTGCTCATCACCCAGTGACGGTTGGAGTTAGGGGTGGGGTTAGGTGCCACGCCTCCTTTTTAAAATCTTACATTTTTCGTACGACTGAACTCGTACAAATTCGTACGAATTAGCCACTAAACTGACAAAACGTAAAATACTTACGTTTCCCCGTGAGATCAGGCTGGGTGAAGAAACACACTGGAATCTCAGCGAATACTTGCTTCACAGACACAAGACATAAATCAACTTAAAGCATGAAATCTGCGCATTTAAATGAACCAACTACACTGTAAAACAAAAGTTATTTGGTTTGTAGTCTGTATGAAACGAACGCGAGGTAAAGTCTGTTTTGTAAAAACACATCACATAACATCTACTCAAACAACAACAAACGTGTAAACAGTCGCTGTCATTTCTGGAGGAGATTCGCCATCAAGAGCAAGTTATGAAATACTTCAGAGCAGCACGATTAGATGATCATTATCCAAAGGATGATATTTTGTAACACGGCCATAAATGAGGTTGGTGTCGTGATCTCCTTCTTTTCAAGTGAAACTAAACTTATGAGGCGGATGTTGTTTAATTTAATTGGTGTTTCCAAATATGTAATGTAATCATAAGCTTGGCTAACAGTTTTGGAGAATTTGATGTTTCCCCATTCGGACAGAATGCCCAAGCATAGTCTGATTTCACGCAGCCGCCAATTTAAACAGCAAGATCGAGGCTGCGGTGGGAAGAAACGCCTGAGTCACACAGGAATGTTGTGTACCTGGCTGTATATTTTATCAGTGAAGAAAAAGTGACACAAATTTATACCTTCGTCATTTTCTGAGTGACCCGAAGGTTCGTTCTGAATGAATAGTGAAAATAAAAAGGGATATCAGACCTTGTTTGATTCGAACGTTTAGAAATGAAACTTATGAGATGGTTGTGATTAATTTTAATGGTGATTCAAATATATTGTGTTGGATGTTTCTCTATTTAGACAAAATGCCTAGGCATACTGACGAGAGGTGTTTCAAAAATGGCCGCCAAGTGTAATGTAATGTAATGTAATGTAATGTGTATTTATATAGCGCATTTATTGTGTATGGCCATACACCCAGAGCGCTTCACAATCATGAGGGAAGTTTCTTCACATCACCACCAGGGTGTAGCATCCACTTGGATGATGCAACGTCAGCCACAGGACAATGGTGCCAGTGTGCTCACCACACACCATCTATAGGTGTAGTGAAGAGACAGTGATAGAGCCAATTCAATGGAAGGGGATGATTAGGAGGCTATGATAGGAAAGTGCTGATTATGAGACTTTGGCTAGGACACCGGGGTTACTCTTTTACAAGAAGTGCCATGGGATTTTTAATGACCACAGAGAGTCAGGACCTCGATATAACATCTCATCCGAAAGTCGGCGCCCACTGACAGTGTAGTGTCCCCTTCACTTTTACTGGGGCATTAGGACTCACACAGACCACAGGTTGAGCACCCCCTGCTTGCCTCTCTAACACCACTTCCAACAGCAACCTAGTTTTCCCATGTGGTCTCCCATCCAGGTACTGACCTGGCTCAGCCCTGCTTAGCTTTAGTGAGTAACTGGTCTTGAGCTACAGGGTGATATGGCTGTAGCCAAGCCAAGTGAAATGATTTGCCTTGAAGGGACTTTGACCGGAAGCTGTGACTGTTATGTATTTTTTATTTTTTCGTACGCAGCTTCTAGAGAAATGGAACATTAAATGAGTAAACAGTGGGCGTGGCTTGTTTTTTTGTACTGTGAGCTGATTGGATGTAGTAAAGTATGCAGTTCTTTCTGAAAGATGGGTTAAAAGGGATTTGGGGAGAGTTGTTAAAACCTAACTCCTCACTATTTCTGTTTGTTGTCAAAACTGAACGTGGGAGGGGCGTGGCTAAGTATGTTAGCCACGCCCAAAACATCAGACAGAACTAAAAACAAATAGTGCATTTTCAGATTTCAATTAAAGATTAAGAAAGCAAACCTTTTTTTCTTAATGACATGCACAGATGAATTGTTCACCACATAATGTGAGCTAACAAAATCAATATGGTTAGTTTTGATTGTGTACTTTAATCATGCACAATAACACTAAAGTTGTAAATTTTAGCAGACATTCAACCAATCAGTGCAGAACAGCTGTGAAACTTGAGGATTTATATAACAGTTGTGCGTCTGACCTCAGTTCATGCACAGAAGTAGACTCTGCCTCTATTTTCATCATTTCTAGCCTGAGGACCAGGTTTTCTGGAGCTGTTTATGCCTGCGATGAGAAACTCTAGCGTACTTGTATCTTCATCTCCATCTGGAGTGGGCTTTTCCTCCCACACGGGTCTCCACACTCCAACAATAGAGCTATGTTTAGATTTACACAACATTTAGCCAACAGAAAGGCCAGATCGCAGACCTTGCAAAGTTTCTCCACGCCTTCAGACTCGCAAAACAATTTCACACAAGACTGAGGGAAATCATTCCATCTAAATTTAATGCCAAGTAAAATGCAAAATGATAATAAAATGAAGTCATTCTAATCAAGGCACGACTTCCATGCTGTTTTCCGTCCAGTAAATAAGCATGATGGAGAATGTATCTATTAATCAATCCATTTTAATGATCAGCAATATGTATTTATTTATGTCAGTGTTAGGTTAGAGAGCATATTTTTATTTAGTTTTAGTCTTTTGACTGAAATGCCAGTTTTAGCTATTTCTTTAAAGGGACCGTATGTACGTTTGACACCCAGTGGTTAAACTAGGTATTGCACTCCTGGATCAACACACATTTTTACTCGGCTCCTCCTCTGACGAGTTCACACAAGCGCAGGTTGCCAGATTGACATGAGTGTGCCTGACTATCGAGCCTAAAGGCTGATTTGAAGCGTTTTCTAAATAAAAAGCAACGCCAAGCGATAGAAGCAATATTTTCCATATTAAAAGGAGTTTGTGTTCTAACCAACACCTGAAATTTATATTTTAGAAATGGCTTCTACTGCATTTCTTGCAGCTGAAAAACAAAAAACTGACAATGATCACCTCAGGTACAACTTGTATGCTTTATTTAGTGTTAATTGCTAAAAATATGAGTTTGAATGCCATTTTACATGACATTTATTGCCATACAACTGAAAGCAGCAGCTAATAGTTCACCTCAGATCTTGAAAATAAAATAAACCATTTTAAGACTCAGTGCAAGCCAACACATATCAGTGATTCAGCATCTACATTTATTAATGTTAAAGAGGTTCAATATGCATTACCCTTTCTTTGGAGTGCAGTAAGTGCACTATTCTGTGCTTCTGAATGGCTGTATTTAAATTTCTGTCGTGTTTCGTCTGGTGCAAACAGCCAAATTGCTTATCACTGCAAATCTCGTCATGTAGTGTGTTGTTAGAACACGAGTTACAATGTAACACAGGGGTGTCCAAACTCGGTCCTGGAGGGCTTGTGTCTTACATCTTTTAGTTCCAACCCCAATTAAACACACCTGAACCAGCTATATAATCTTTTTCTAGGTATACTAGAAACTTCCAGACAGGTGTGTTGAAGGAAGTTGGAGCTAAACTATGCAGGACACTGGCCCTCCAGGACCGAGTTTGGACACCCCTGATGTAACCTGCTCACCTAATGTTTACGTTCGTTATATTTATATTATTTGCTAATTAAAAACCACCTCATGTGGAACCCTGAATCGGTGTCTCATTTTGAAGGCTGAAGGCACTGGTGATTGTATTTCTGTCATGAATGCATACTTTGAGAGAAATGAATGAATGAAATATGCTGTTTTTCATTAAGGCATAGGTGTACAAACTCGGTCCTGGCCAGTGTGCTGCATGTTTTAGTTCCAACCTTAATTAAACACACCTGAACCAGCTTATCAAGCTCTTTTTAGGTATACTAGAAACTTCCAGCCAGGTGTTCTGAAGTAGGTTGGAGTTAAACTATGCAGGGCATTGGCCCTCCAGGACAGAGTTTGGACACCACTGCATTAAGGCAACCCGGGGTGCTGAAATATAATTGGCTAAACTGGCATTGGGCGAGTTAACCCCTTTGGACCCTGTGTCCATTACAATGGACATCACATGTCAGCCCACATTTTTTGTGGTTCATGCATTTAATCTAATTTAAAGCCTGCAGTCCATGAGAGTGGACGATTGTCATCCAATCAAATGGCGGTAAGGCTCGACATGTAGTAATTTGAAAAAAATCTACTATACTGAAAAGCAGCATGGCATCAGTTCACTCCAGACACAGACGTAGGCCACATTTACAATGCTTTTATTAAGATTTATTTATATGTTTGGCAATATTTTTATAGATTGTATTAGGGTTGGGCGATGTTGACCAATTTGGCATCGTACAATGTCTAATGTGAAACATCGCGATGGACGATGGCATCGTCGTCATAGGTGGAGGTGAATTACTCATTTCTGAATAATTAATTAATTTATAACAAATTAATTATTTGTAGCCTACCGTTTCAACTACCTGACCCGCATTGGTCTTTTTTTTTACCCATAACCAAATCAGAAATAAAGATAAGTTACACACAAATTACCACCTGTCAATTACTTTTTTTACAGGACTCTGGCATAAATAGGCAGAGTGATCTGTGTCGTTATAATGGCTAAAGCTTCTGTTCAGATGATAAATGAAAGATATTTGTCAGGTTTTTGTCCTAAAACAAATAATTTACATATATTTTAATGAGATTTTTGATGTGTTGTAGCTGTGAAATAATTGAAAATCATTCAGTGTAGTGATATAAAGCTGTAATGCGCTCAAAACCTGCCGGAACTACTTTAGCTGTGCTTTCATATTAAATTAATTGCACACCTTAGAATGCTCATCAGCCAATCAGATTCAAGCATTCAACAGCCCTGACATATACTACCATTTAAAATGAAGAATGGTTCACGCTCTCTCAAGTGTTCCTGATGGAAATGAGCTGGGGAAAAAAAAA
>CAIGQZ010033112.1:35061669-35083162 GCA_903798205.1 Danio tinwini
GTCTGTCTGTCTGTCTGTCTGTCTGTCTGTCTGTCTGTCTGTCTGTCATATGTGTCAATAGAAATTGAATGAATAAAAATTTTGTTAATATGCATTTACCTTCTAAATACTCAGATTATGTCCTATTATGTCTCTGCGATGTGATTTTGATAAAATATATTAAGTATTTAAGTATAAAGCACACAGTGCAAACAGCCTGGTCTTTTCATGAATCGCTGGTTCACAGCTAGTCATATCACATTTCTAGCAAAGCCACTTTGCTGTTAAATTAGCTTTGCTCTCATGTACGCCCATACATATTGCTTCATCTTTAAATTACAGGCTTCTATATACATTATTTGGGGAAAAAAAATTCTGTGCACTTCATTCCAGGCCTGTAAAATTGCTGTTGACACATATTAGGGTCGGAAAATCCCTGCCGTCATTTTCTATATGATTCCTTTGTGTTTTGCGATTTTGAGCCAGCAAATGTTTAACGCTCCTCTGAGACTCAGCTATAGATCTGACCTCACTGTTTCCTTACATTAACACACATCAGACACACAAAAAAATTAAATAAAATACACAGCGCTTATTTCTGCACAGCATTCATAAGCTGAGAGAACAACACTGTTTCCACCAAAAACAACACCACAGGCTCATTAGAAATACACATGCTTCAGCATACATATTTGTGAAACAGCAAAAACGCATTTAAACACACGTTTAACTGCAGTTCCTATGTATAATGAATGCTATAAGCCAACAAATTGTATTCCGTTTAACACGAATGATATTTACTGGAAGATATCAATGAACAAAGAGTTATTTCCATGCAGTTCTTTGCACACCAAATACCACAAAAACTGCTTAATACTGTCTATTATACAAATCCAAATACATTTACAGTAGATGGGCTACTTGCTATATGGGCCAAGGACTACCAAACCCTTCTGGAGGACCATGTGACCAATGGTTCAAACATTGTATTCTGAATGCAGGTCCGTGTATCAGGACGATAATGCACCAATACACACAGCAAGACTGGTGACAGTTTAACATGAAAGTGAAGGTGATCATCTCCCATGGCCTGAACAGTCACCAGATATAATTATTACTGAGCCACTTTGGGGTTTTGGAGGAAAGAGTCAGGAAAAGTTTTTCTCCACCAGCATCCCGTAGTGACTAGGCCACTATTCTTATAGCCACTGTGCAGGATTTACTACATTACATTACATTACATTACATACATACATACATACATACATACATACATACATACAGACAGACATACATACATACAAATTCTACATCCTTCTACACTTTTTTTCTATCCACTTTTTTTTGTATAGCCAAACATCCGTGATTAATTAACTAGTGGTAAATCGCCCTACACATTTCCTACTTCTTGTTGTGTGTGAGAGCTGTCCCACAGACTTCCATAGACAATCTCACATGCTCTGCAGAGACCCACAGAGACGCACCTTTTTGGGACTTAAAAATGCGTTCGTCCGAGGTTTCTAAATCGTCAAAAATGTCCGGGATTTGGCTTTTGGTTTTGCTTTCTAAGCCATCGTTATTTTTATTTTAAGCCTGATTTACTTTCACTTGGCTTCGCAGCTGACAGCACTTGCGCAGTGGTAAGACAGAAATAAACATTATATAATTATTTCTTTGATCTAAACAACTCCGATAAACTTTTTAATTTTTTTTATTTTACGTTTTGACATTTCCCCGCGGCCATTTGAATTGTCACATAAATCGCGTCATCAAATTCGGAGCTCCTATTAGTTCTTATATTGACGCTCAACGCAGCTGTTGTCACACTGCAAGAAAGTGTCAGAAATCTTTTGACACTGCCAGAACTTCAGAGAGAAAATCAGATCGCATCGGGCACAAAGCGGCTGTCTGTGAACATGTCAAACCAACGATCAAAGACCAAAGATTTTAGCCCAGGATTTTAGGAATCTTTTAGGATTTCCCAAATGTGTCTCAGATGACAAAATCATGGCTGAAATCTCACAGTGTGAGCAGGGCTTTAGAAAGTGAGAGAGAGGGAGGTCTGAATTAATGTACAGTTGTGTATTGTATTGTATTCAACCAAAGCTTATTATGATTACGTACCCCTATATACATTTCTGGAGAGCACCAAATACGTCCCAGGAGCTGTGTTATTTTGCAGTTTTTGCGAATGCACCAGAGGCTGCTGTGTATGCTTTTTGAGATCTCAAATTTCTCTCGCGAGTGCCATTCGCACCTGCTGGTCTAGCGTAAATCCATCAGAAGCCGCAGTCGACTGACTGACTGACTGACCGACCAATCAACCGACCAATGCCCCCACTCTCCCCCTTCCCTAAACCCAACCAATAGTGTTGTAAAAAGCACAGATTGACCCGCTAACCAACTTCGCTAAACCCAACCGCAGTATTTAAAAAAGCAATCCAGAAAAAGACCCCTGATTTTTACCATGTTTTCATATTTTACCACAGTCTTACCCTGTTATTTACTTGTTTATTTTATTTTTCGATTTTTGTTTTACCTGCATTCTGAAACCATTCTTGAACCCCGCAGTCGCTCTGCATCTCAAGTCCGCCAACGTACATGGCAAGCCACTGGACAAACTGGTAACATCGTAAAAGCAGTCCATATGGAGGTAAGTGGTCAGCTGCTAGCGTGAAAAGGAATGGAGTCATACAGCCTGGTAGTGTTCATTTTAAAGACAAAATGCAGCCATACGTACCACTGACTACATAATTTGTGCTCTCCAGAAATGTATATAGGGCTATGTTTTCAGAATGAGCTTATGTTGATTTTATAATAGATGTATTATTATTATATTATTCTCTATTTTTTAATCATCATATTTAGCTTTTTTGTCTTATCGTTGCATGCATTTATCACATTTCTAATTGTTGTTTTTATGTGTGTATGCGTATACAGTTAAAGTCAGAATTATTAGCCCCCCTTTGAATTTTTATTTTATTTTATTTTTTTATATTTCCCAAATAATGTTTAACAGAGCAAGGAAATTTTCACAGTATGTCTGATAATATTTTTTCTTCTGGAGAAAGTCTTATTTGTTTTAATTTCGGCTAAACCATTTTATAAACCATTTTAAGGTTAAAATTATTATCCCCTTTAAGCTTTTTTTTTGACTGTCTATAAACTACTGTATACAGAACAAACCATCATTATCAATTACTTGCCTAATTACCCTAACCTGACTAGTTAATCTAATTAACCTAGTTAAGCCTTTAAATGTCACTTTAAGCTGTATAGAAGTGTCTTGAAAAATATCTAGTCAAATATTATTTACTGTCATCATGGCAAAGATAAAATAAATATTAAAAATGAGTTATTAAAACTATTATGTTTAGAAATGTGTTAAAAAAATCTGCTCTCCGTTAAACAGAAATTGGGGGAAAAAATAAACAGGGGAGCTAATTCAGGGGGGGCTAATAATTTTGACTTCAACTGTATGTATTTGATCACTTGACTATTTTATTCATTGTTTATGTAATCTACAATGGTCTGCCAATAAATCTTGCCAATAAATCTGTTAGGAATTGAATTAAATGTTGAATTGAGAAGGAGAGACGGAGAAAGATTAATGTGAGTTAATCTAGTATCAGATTACCGGCTCCAGTGGATGGCCAATGCACAACTCATTATTGAAGGAAAAGTCTGTTAAATACAGATTAGAGATCCAGAGCAAATGTCTGCCTTGGCGACCATTGCTGCCTCTCTCTGAAGCACTATCAAAACTGTGTGTGTGTATGACTAAACTCTTCTGTGATGCAGGATTGTGCCTCTCTGCTCCACATGCATGCATCTGTTAGCAGCATGTTTGAAAAATCCCACACTCCTCTTTCCCAAGCGCGAGTCCAGCCAGTTCAGTCGTGCCTCTAGCCAAACTGCCTCCACGCGTCACGCCGTTTTTGGACAGCACAGCCTGTCTCTTGTGCCTCTACAGACTTTTGCACGACTCATCCAAGAGTGTTCCCGTCTGTTTGTGGCATGACGGGTGAGCGCTGATGAGTGCTTTAGTGCCACACCAGCATCTTGCAAAAATGAATTTCTCTTTTTTGCATGATGCTGCCGAAAACCCAAAGTGATGTAGTGAAATGTGATCGTGGAGGACTGTCATGTCAAAGTGATTGAGATGCTTGCATCAAGTTTAGTCCCAAAATTCGAAGACGGGGCAATATTCCTGGTAAAAATCCCCAAATTATCCAATATCAAATCACTAAATCATTTCATCCAACACTCAATAAAAAAAAATATTTTGGTGCTTGTTCAATCTACTTTGTGAAGCTTATTAATAAACTAATTTTGAGAGAATCACGTGCGTATGATTGCTTGCGGCTGGCCCTGCATTATCAAATTTATGATTCACCAATCAGGTGACTCCTAAGCCACTATAAATGCCCGCGGCCACTATAAAGCCTTCTAAGCCACTATAAAGGTTTGGGTGATGACAGGCATTGCCGAACTGCATTGTGGATCCGTCGACGCCGCTTTAGTGATCACTGCAGAATCACTGCAGAAGTTGGGACTTTCTCAACTTTTCAAGTGCCGATGGAAGCGCCAGCCAATCAGATAGCTGTATACAAATACACCAGCTCAGACAGTAGCCGATTGCTATCTTATTTCATTGGCTGACGCTGCTATGACGATCGTGTCAGCCCCAACTTCAGACACGCCCTCTGTCAAGCATTGACGCTGAAGCCCCGTGTGAATGGGGAGTTACAGATTGTACCAATCACCTGAGGACCGGAGGAAGGGGTTGAAATTTCGGGAGTTTTCCAGGAGAAATGACAAACCGGAAGGTGGGTCTGAAATACGGGAGACTCCCTGGAAAAACGGGTGTGTTGGCAGGTATGGGTTTCATACCACAGTCATCATCGTTTTAAAGAATTTCCCCTTTCACCCCTACTCCTCCTTTCCTGAACGGGTGGCATTGTGGCCCAGTGGTTAGCACTGTTGCCTCACAGCAAAAATGTCTTTGGTTCTGGTCATTACCAAACCAGCTGACGTTTCTGTGCACAATTTCACTCACCTAGGAAACAGAGACCACGTGAATGGTTTGTGAGCACAATTAAGTGCACACAGCATGCCATATCATCTGATAATTGTAAGAAATAATTCCAAAAGGCTACTGACTGTGTAAAGCCACATAGAACAAACAAAAATACAATGAATATGCTGAGATCAGCTGAGGTGACGTGATTGTGACCAGCGAGAGCTAGCTGTCACTCAAGTGGCCACCCCCTTAATTATGCAAACTTAATATAACCTAATATAAAGGAAATGGATTGGTTATAAAAAAAAAAAATTCACCTCCCTCACAGTTGTCACGAAGGGTAATATTAGCTATATTAACCAAAATCGTTCTTTGTACCAGGCTTTTTTTTTCTGCTGTAAAGTTGGCCATTTAACAGTGGGCTCAATAGAAATTTGCTCTATTATGGAGACAGGACTAGCGGAATTTCGATGAATTGCAGTTTCAGTTACTTCCCTATGGCCTTTCGGAGAGAGAGCGAGAGGTTGCCATTTGGTCACAACTCACTTGTGGGTCGCACAGTGATATAAGATGGGTCACAAAATCACTTGGCTGCAGTTAATTGTACATTAACGTGAGTGAAACAAAAACAAGTGTAAAAAAAAATAGCAAACAAAACAACAACATTCAAATACACAAAAGAATCAATCTGACTCAACACAAAAGTGATTGAATAACTCTCTGAATGAATCATCTGATTAATTTAGATTCAATTGTCACATGTCTGCATCCGATACTAAATCAGGATTCATTCATTCATTTTCCTTCAGCTTAGCCCATAATTTATTAGGGGGTCGCCAAAGCGGAATGAACCACCAACTATCCCAGCATACGTTTTACGCAGCAGATGCCCTTCCAGGCGCAACCCAGAACTGGAAAACACCCATACACTCATTCACACACACACACTCATACACTATGGCCTATTTAGTTAATCAATTCACCTATAGCGCATGTGTTTGGATTGTGTGGGAAACCGGAGGATGCAAAGTAAATTCACGCCAACACAGGGAGAACATGCAAACTCCACACAGAAACAACTGACAACTGACCCAACTGCCAACTGACCCAGCGGGACTCGAACGAGCGACCTTCTTGCTGTGAGGCCACAGTGCTAACCACTGAGCCAACGTGCCACCCTAAATCAGGATGTGTGTTTTTTTGGATTAAGGTGAGTCTTGAAATTGATTGTACTCTGGTGAGTGGGTCCTGGAATTAAAAAGTTTAGGAACCCATGCACTACAAGACGCAACTTAAATCAGTAAACTTATTCACATGCAACGCAACATTCGCACTAAGGTTACACCCTAAAAATTTGCATATATATATATGAAAGTTATAAATGGTAGATGACACTGTGATATCTACTACCTAAGGGAAAATGGATTGCACACATATACTGTACACAGTCAGCATAGAGGCAAATACTGTAAGGCAGGGCTATTCAATTAGTTTGTCATGGGGGCCAGTTCATGAAAAGCGTCCCAAATGAGGGGCTGGAAAGATATGGCTTGCAATATAAGTGATGACACAACATCATATTAAAGCCCATATGTTGTATTTTTGCTCTTTTAGACACCCATGTTGGCTTTTTCTACATTAAAATGTGAATATGTTGCATTTTGAAACTACATCACATCACAGCATTGTACAATGTGGCTTTTTTACATTCAAATGTTGTATGTCAAAGCACAACAAAAGCATTGCTTACGTAGGCTTCTTCTACATTCAAACACATTCATATGTTATGTTTTAAAGGGTCACAAAACACCAAAACACATGTTTTGAGCAGTTGACAGTCATATATGTGTCCCACGCTGCTATAAACACTATTAGGACACAGATATTGTACTAACAATTAAAAATTGGTTGTTTTTGCATTATTTTGAGCAAACTCGTTCTTCAGGTTTGAAACAAATTTTTGAAGCTGCGTCACGGCGGTTAGATACTTGCATGAAATCTAGCTTGAAGAGTGGATGTCTGTACCTGTGAGTACATTGTGACGTCTCTGAGTATGCAGCATCAATTCATGAGAAAAACTTGGTTCAAACCAATCAGCTCTATTGTGTATGCGGTGCAACTTCATTATTATGCATGATAGCTTTGAAGACTGTTTACCTGTTACAGTGTTCAGCCGACAGAGATGCCACGTTGTGTTGCCAAAACAAGTGAAAGAACGAGAATTTGGAGACACGAATTGGAGAATTTGGAGACATTTGCTGTGTTTATTAATGTGCTGCAATGAAGGATTTGTTTTCATTTCCCGCTATGAGAGCGCAGCTGGACTCAGGTGTGGATTACAGTGCACGTGACAGAAATGCATTTGTAAGAAACATTTTTACCCGAGAGCTTTTTGCATCTGGAAATGATGAAATCTGGATTTGCCGCTCGTCTCCTTTTAAAAGAGACACGGCTCCAGTTTGTATTGATTGTCCTGTGTCTACAGATTTGGTAAGTGTGTGAGATCAGTGCATTTTGTTTGTTTATTCAGATGGCAAAGTTACTTCGTACAGTGCTCTTTCATTTTTTAAAGACATACCATAGTTAAAATGATTTAGTTACTGAGTTTACAGTATGTTAATATCACTGCAATATTATAGTACAATATTATAGACTGAAAGATCTGCAGTAAATGCTGCTCTCCGAACGTAAACATGTAAACACCGCAATCAAACTATTACCGTCGTGTAGGATTTTCGCCGCATTTTGTAACAGGATAGTCTATACACACACAGCTTTCTGACACTACCTACCGAGTGCATCTAAGTTACTGAGAAATGCGGAGGATTTTTTCTCCTATTCGCCGTGCGGTATCAAACACTCCATTAAAACTTTACTCTCCAGCAGTTCCTCTCATTTGTCATGGGGGACATGCAGGAAATGTTCCTAAATAAAAAGTGAAAGTGCCAAACTGCAGTTAAAGTCGACAAATGAATAATTTGGCAAACAATTTGATTACTGATGTCCATGTAAACACAGTCACTGTCTTTCTCCTCTGCGTCTGTGTGTTTGTTTTGCCACTGTGAAAATCAGCGTGTGCCCAAAGGGAAACTCCCATTTTTGCAAATCCTTGCCTCTTTCCCTCCCTCGACACTCCCACCTAAACAGAGCTGGACACACCCACTTTCCTGACTTTGTCTCAGCAGGGTGTTTTCACATCTCTAGTTTGGACTGAGGGGTTTTGTGGCCATTTAAACTGCGAAACAATTATGGATGCAACAATTATAGATTTTGGTTGCACGATTATATAGTTTGAAGAATAATCATGGTTTCACAATTATCACATGTAATTTAAGCTTTATATTAGGTAAGTATTTAAATGAACTGCTGTTATCTGCTGCGTTCATACATACATAATCATTTTAATAATTTGTTATAATTTGTCTAACATATCTTTTGTTTACATTGCACTGAAAGCCAAGCACAACTCTTACCGCTACGGCGTGAGATGTTTTCTACTCTGCGCTCATGCCTTCCAGACGCACATAGCTCCACTATCGCACACATATCGGCATATATTCTTACATTCGAAGTAACGAACTTGCGCGCGGAAAAGCGCGATATGTGAACGACCTGCTACTATAGTTAATCCAGTGTGCGTGCGTATCAGACTTGGTGTAGCTATAAGCTTAGAACATTTAACTAGCACACAGTTGGCATAACTTTGTTTAGTTGCAGCAGTTTTTTTCCATCAACAGAAACGCAGAAGCTCTTAAGCTTAAGTACCCAAATGTTTTCGGCTGCTCATGCCACTCATTTAATGTCAGGTGACTCAGACTCTGCGCATCCTACAACTGCAGCTTGTGCTGTATTGAACAGACGCACGTCACTTCATAATTATAGCGGCCGTTTTTCGGCTGAACTAAATTTATTTTTGATGTCTTGGTCACAGTATTTTTAAGGGCCCGAACAAATTGCCTTGAGGGCCAAATTTGGCCCACCAATTGAATAGCCCTGCTGTAGGACATTCAAAATGACAATTTCCTATATGGTGAATGGCACACAGCGCACTATATACACGATTCAGACAGAGAAAATCTGCTTTCCTTTGGTTGGAAGGCAAAAGCAAAGCCTGCTTTCATGTTAATTTCACACTGCTGCCAAGACACATACGCAGCTTTCCTTTGGTCCAGGGATATGACAGCACAAAGAGGATCATATGCATGTGTCACACAGAGCACAAAACATATCATACTAATTTAAAATCATGCTATTATATTGTGCTATTTTAGACTACAGATCTGTCAGGTGTCTGATGAACTTCATCTCAATACTCTGACTGGCGGAGCTGTGATATAAATAAATGCCATTAGCTAGTTATTTTTTTTTAAAAAGGAGGAGCTATCTGATATATCCCACACTATCTTTATGTTTCAGTTGAAATTACATTACAGATCGAACAAAGCTGTGCGCTTCAAGGCACTTCAGGGGACCTTTAAATGAATTAGAGCATTTTATTGAATTAGGAATTGATTGAGAGAGTGAGAGAGAGAGCACAAGAGAGAGAAATAGTGGTGTGTGTGTCTTTACCAGGCTTCCAACAAACAAAGAAGCTGTAATGATGGGGGATGTTAAATTTTGTTTATAATGTCGTTTTGACATCAAGTTACTCTCTGAGATATGCATACTCAACCCAGGTTCATTACTGATATGTACCCCTGCATACATTTCTGGAGAGCGCCAAATACATCCCAGGAGGTATGTTTTTTTTGCAGTTTTTGTTTTCACAAATCCATACAATTTTAAGTTGAGTTAATTTTTTTTTGTTTACAGTGTAGGTATTACAGTCAAAATATTGGATTTTTTTTTTTACCCGACCCCTCCTCCTCAGACTCAATGAACATTCAGGTTGCCAGATTGACAACACTTTAAAATAACTGTTTAAAAGTAGTTTATCATTTAATTTAATAGTTTATTCCAGTGATTTTAATAATGAATTTTCAGCTTCATTACTTTCATTTACTAGTCAAACGATCCTTCAGAAATCACTCTAATATTAATTATTATTATTGTTATTATTATTATTATTATTATTATTATTAATAGTAATAAATGCAACAAGGAGTAATAATTTTATTTAAAACTGCATACAGTAAGTAATAAATAAATATTTAATAAATGAGTTATTTAATTATTTAATTATTAGTTATTAAATATTTAAAATTTATTAATTTTTTTTTTTTTTTTTAATAAATGCCGCCTTGATGAACAGAATCATTTTAATACAAAATTTAATTAAACTTAATAATACAAAAATTAACTGACCCCAAACTTTTGACCAGTAGTGTAGATCAGAGGGTGAGTTTAATAAAATAATTTAATGTGCGTGTTGAAAATAATAGATAGGCGGTGCTTTTGTTAAAACCTCTTCTTAGTCGGTCGCAAATCTTTTTAAATGAATTAAAGGGCAGCGCATACATGAGCCTTACCCTGGAGTTTGTTCACCCTCCGCCTATGTTTAGAAGTGTCAGAAACATACATACAGCACCTTTAAAATCAACAATTAGCCTTCTCTTCTTTTAGCAGCAACTATTATTTGTAAGCCAGATCAACGCTGATAATTTCTCGCTTCCAAATGACGCCATATGCAGTCGATGTTTATAGGATCAGAAGTGCGCAACCTGTGCTCATGACAACAGCTGGTGTTGCATCTCCACAATGCATTGCAAAAATCACTCCACGGGCTGCAGTCCCAGAACAAGCAGAACTCAGATGACAATTATCAGAAGCGACGCTCTCTCGAAAGCCTGACGGGAACCCGAGAACAGAGTGAAGCTCATTAGCACCTCGAGAGAAAGTGTCTGTGTGTGTGTTTGTGTGACTTACGCTGCTGAAGCTGGGAATGAGGCTGAGCGCAGAGCCGCCATCCAGAGCAAAGGGGACAAAGTGTTTCATGCCCAGAGAGGGGGGCACAGCGGGAAGAGAAGCTCGAACTAGTGCTGGCACCAAGCCACTCTGACACGCATTACCTGAGGAGGACAAACAGAGACGGGTCATGAAAAAAACTCTGCACCTGCACTCTCCAAAGTAAAAAAAAAAAAATTACAAAACCTGTCACTAGAGTGCTGGTCCATATTTGGGCCTTAAAAGGTACAAATTAGTACATAAAAAGTACAAAATAGTATGTGAAAGATACAATATAAAGTATTCTCTTAACCCTGGGGTCAGTAAATGCGGACTCGCATTTGAGGCGTAAAGAACTTAAAGGTGCAGTATGTAAGATGGACACCCAGTGGCTGGACTAGGTATTGCACCCCTAGTTCAAAACATTGACGACATCAACAAAGCCTGATTTAAACCGTGTTCTAAATAAAAGCAAAGGTACGCAATAGAAATAATATTTTTCATACTAAAAAGAGTTTTTGTCCTAACAAACACCTGAAATTTATATAAATTAATATTTTATGTAATTACCAATTTATATTAATTTATATTTTAGAAACGGCTATTTCATGCATCTGAACAACAGAAAATTGACAATTAGCTATGTTTCCATTCACCTATTTTTTATGTGCATTTTGGATATGCGCATAAAAAAACGGTTTATGGAAACGCCATGATGTGCATAAATAAAAAAAATGCGCAAAAAAACATGCGCATAACTGAGTAGGATAAATTTTTTATCCAATAAGAACAAATGCACATAAACAGGCCCGGATTAAGGATTCAGAGGCCCCTGGGCACAATGTCTTGTAGGCCCCCTACCAGGCCACATCCCTATAGTTGAATAAAAAATAAGACTAATATAATATTTTTTTAATAAATGATATACAGTACATATTTCTTGTCTACAAAGATTTAACTTATTTTTAAGGCATTTAAAGCAAACTGTTATGTATTTGTGTTGGTTGTGCTTTGTTTGTGTTTTTCTTTTCTCAATTCTCAATTTGTTTTTCTTAATTGTATTGTAAACCTTACCATTTCGTTGAAGTGCAGTGAGTGCACTATTCTGTGCTTCTGATTGGCTGATTGTGGGGAAACGAAGTTTGTTATACATACAGTATGCACGCCTCAAACCAAATTAATATATTTACTTCAATTACTTCACACTTATTATTCAAACTTATTCTGAGAGAAGATAAAAACACCCCATTTACAAGAAAAGTGTTATTTGAACACTTCTATCTTGTATCGCTATATTTAAGCCTATCTGTTTATTGGACTGCTTGTTTTAAAAAACATTTCTTTATCCCTGCTGGGCAGGATAATGCGAAAGAAATTATATACACCATTATACTAATTAACTATTATTATTATTTATTTATTTTTCTTTGTCTTGGATTTTCCATATTATATGATATATTATATTACTCATTCGTTCATTTTCCTTCAGTTTAGTCTCCATTTCAGAGGTCACCACAGCGGAACTATTCCAGCATATGTTTTACGCAGCAGATGCCCTTCGAGCTGCAACCCAATATTAGGAAACACCCGTACACACTCATTTACACACACTCAAACACTACAGCCAATTTAGTTTATTCAATTCACCCATAGCACAAGTGTTTGGACTGTGGGGCAAACCAGAGAACCCGGAGGAAACCCACGCCAACACAGGAAGAACATGCAAACTCCACATCGAAATGCCAACTGGCCCAGCCGGGACTCAAACCAGCGACCTTTTTGCTGAGAGGCGATGGCACGACACCACTGAGCCACTGTTGATTTAATACTATATAACGTTATAGAATAAATGCACTTTGATTTTGATGCTGATTTCATGACTAAGAATTTTAGATCAACAAGGACCATTTTGAAACAATGCAAGTCAACCACAAGAACAACTGGAGAAGGAAAAGACGATTAATTAATAGAGTATTTGTTTTCTTTAGCTGTTAATTTTAGACGTGCTGACATGACTTGTATCTGCATGCCAAATGACCCTTTCATCATCACACAGCCTGTTTGATTTAGTTATGAGAAGCCAAAACGCTCCACATGAACCGAGCCATGCAGAGTCTTTGAACAAGTAAACCGTCCTGCAAGTAAATTGGCTTTTTGGTGGAAAGCCAGTTCCACATTCCTGGTGTTATTTTCCCAAATGAAAAACAATATCTATCTTTGTAATCCTTCCCTCTATAATATCCTGCTCCAGCACTAAAATAACTTTTCTCCTTGAATGACATCATCAAGCCTTAATACTTTTCACTCACCAAATTACTTTTGAGGTTTTTTTTTGCTAAAGGAATTGAAAATTAAAACATTTGCTACATGTTCCTGTGATTCTTCGAAGCTTTCAATACATTTACTTAATTTCTGTAGTTACATTGTGTACTGAGCTCTGGTGGGTCTCCAGAGCTCTCCTGAATTCGTCCCTATTGGCCTATTACTTGATTATCAGTGGTTAAACCACCACAGCGGAATGAATCGCCAACTATAAGTTTATGCGGTACTAAAACACTCATATACTGTACCAAACTGGTTTATTATTTGTTTGTTTTTGGAGTGTGGGGAATACCGAAGTACTCAAGGATATTGACACGAGCACAGGGAGAACATATAAATTCCACACAGAAATGCCAACTGGCCCAGCCGGGACTCAAACCAGTGACCTTTTTGCTGTGAAGCAACAGTGCTAACCACTGAGCCGCCGTGCCACCCTATCCTGGACTAATCTAGGAAAGAGGGGGAGGACCCCCAACACAACAACAACATAATTACTATGACAGTTTAATTGAAGTAATTATCTGTAGTATGCTTCCAAACACTATAGTTTTTACTATAGTATTTTTTCATGCAGCGTAACACTGTAGTTAATTTAGTATATATCGCCTCAATGACAGGCAAATATATTTTAGTTCATAAAAAAACTTGGCCCTCTTCATGATATATGGATTATGCCCAACATATGTGGTTATTTCTATTGACATCTCCTTTGAAATTTGGTATACATTGCAAAAATATGGACTTTTCTCTATGTCTCCCATTCAGTTTTTAACTGCCTGCCCTCCATCTGAAGTTCATGTCACCAGAACCACGTGATTGCAAACAACCTATGGACTGAACTCCAAACACATTGAAACCCAAAACACATTGGGGCAAACCGAATATTCGAGCTACCTTTGGCATTTGCCTATCCTTAAAAGTTTGACCCATCAGAATGTTATTGTGGGAACACAGCCTAGCTGGTGAGCACAAAATTCATGAGATTAAGTCAAGCAAAACATCATGATTCAGAACATTTCTTTGCCACACGCATCGAAATCTCCACTGAAGATCTGGACGCTACGGACAATAACATCATTTTTCTACCTGTTCTGCCGCATCATTTACTTTCTAACAAACTCTCCTGGTACTATAAATACATGTGAACACTGCTTGTCAAACTGATTGGCTGTTATCTGTAGCAGCAGTGGAAACAAACGCAAGTCCACGAGGCAGAGACAGAAACCAGTGGCGGAAAACAAAAGTAAATGGCTAGTTTTATTGCAGTACGAGTGTTAGTGTGGGTGGCGTTGGAAAGGCAGATTTTTACAGCACATCCCATTAACGCACAAGAAAAAGAAACAGCGCTCCATATTCAAACCAGAGACAAAAGCCAGAGAAGAAAAATTACAGACCAAAAAAAAAACCCAAAGCAATGCAGAAATGAGATGACATGTACGTTGGTGTTCTGTGAGGCAAATCTTAGATACGTGATTAATGTGATCAACTATAACATTATCTTAAATATTTTGGTAATATGAATTTTAATATACACTCACCGGCCACTTTATTAGGTACACCCGTCCAATTGCTCGTTAACGCAAATTTCTAATGAGCCAATCACATGGCAGCAACTCAATGCATTAGGCATGTAGACATGGTCAAGATGATCTGCTGCAGTTCAAATCGAGCATCAGAACGTGGCATGATTGTTGGTGCCAGACGGGCTGGTCTGAGAATTTCAGAAACTGCCGATCTACTGGGATTGTCACACACAACCATCTCTAGGGTTTACAGAGAATGGTCAGAAAAAAAGAGAAAATATCCAGTGAGCGGCAGTTCTGTGGCACAAATGCCTTGTTGATGCCAGAGGTCAGAGGAGAATGGCCAGACTGGTTCCAGCTGATAGAAAGGCAACAGTAACTCAAATAACCACTCATTACAACCGAGGTCTCAGAAGAGCATCTCTGAACGCACAACACGTCCAACCTTGAGGCGGATGTTAGGCTTAAAACTTAGGCTACAATTCACACAGGCTCACCAAAATTGGACAATAGATTGGGAAAACGTTGCCTGGTCTGATGAGTCTCGATTTCTAATGCTACATTCTAATGGTAGAGTCAGAATTTGACGTCAACACTATAAAATCATGGATCCATCCTGCCTTGTATCAACAGTTCAGGCTGGTGTTGGTGGTGTAATGGTGTGGGGGATATTTTCTTGGCACACTTTGAGCCCATTAGTACCAATTGAGCATAGTGTCAACGCCACAGCCTACCTGAGTGCTGTTGCTGACCATGTCCATCCCTTTATAACCACAGCGTACCCATATTCTGATGGATACTTCCATCAGGATAATACGCCATGTCATAAAGCGCGAATCATCTCAGACTGGTTTCTTGAACATGACAATGAGTTCACTGTACTCAAATGGCCTCCACAGTCACCACATCACTCAATCCAATAGAGCACATTTGGGATGTGGTGGAAAGGGAGAGTCGCATTATGGATGTGCAGCCGACAAATCTGCAGAAACAGTGTGATGCTATCATGTCAATATAGATCAAAATCTTGTTGAATCTATGCCGTAAAAGAATTAAAGCAGTTCTGAAGGCAAAAAGGGGCCCAACGCAGTACTAGTAAGGTGTACCTAATAAAGTGGCCAGTGAGTGTATTTTTAGATTTTGGCAAGACTCTCTGAAGTGCAGATGTAGCAAAGTGAAAGTCTCCATTTATTCCCTGTTGTCTAGAGAAACAACTGAGATGCTAATAAGAGATAGAAATCAATCAAAACTTGAAATAGCTTGGATTTTTCAAAGATTTCTTTTGAAAATCCAGATATCTGAGGTCTGTCTTTCAATGCTTTTTTCTCCAAAGCACAAGACTTTAGAGAAAGTTTCTATTTGATCTTTACTGTCTAAGAAAAATAACTGAGATCAGTGAGATATCACTTGTGATTTGTTCTCATAATTGTACGTGATATCTAAAATTAAACCCTCATAAAAACCTATTTACATTCATTCAGTTGATTGAACAGCTTCAACTTTTCTCAGATCTCTTCTGAATATATAGAGACCAGATTTGCTTGCATTTACACAAACCCTCTATTAAACTACACATGTCTTGATTTTGCCAAGTTCAATGCGATCCTGGATTAACATCTATGTTAATCCTAGAACATCATTTTTGTTGGAAAATGTAATCCATACCTATTCCCCACCCCTTAACCCAACCATGACTGTCAATTATTTCCAAAATCACAGGGGAATAATAGTTGGATAACAATCATGTAGAAGTGCATAAACGTAACCGTAAGCCTGACCTTTACATATACGATAAATGTATACTCTTAATTCTGATTGGCTGATTAGAATGTTGTTCCAGGATCAACATAGATGTTAATCCAGGAACATCTCCTACTTGGTGAAATCAGGTTGGCGATTAAACTACTGTCAGGATTTACTAAAAGGCACACATTGATGAAAATGGCTCACCTTATTGGACATGAAGTTGTAGGAATTTTTCTTTGAGATGCAAAACTAACTATATAAAGTAATGGTCTCAAACTCACAACTGTGCTGTTTGTTTCTCTCCAAGTAGCTAGTAATCTTGAACACCTTGATTAGTTTGATCAGGTGTGTTTGATTAGGGTTGTAGTAAAACTGTGCAGAGCTGTGACCCTCCAGAAATCAAGTTTAAGACCTTTGATGTAAAGCAGGGGTGCTCCACCCTGTATCAGGAGATCTACCTTCCTGTAGAGTTCAGCTTTAACCCTGATCAAACACATCTGAACCAATTAATTAAGACCTGAACAGCACTTGATAATTATAGGCAGGTGTGTTTGATATGCGTTGCAACTGAAATCTGCAGAAAGGTAGATCTCCAGCAACAGGGCTGAGCACCCCTGATGTAAATGAACCATGCAAGGTGATTTACTGAGTTAATTTACCAGTTTTTGCACTATTATTTACCAGCCCAGACTTGTTGCTGTTGTTGTGTAGATTGTACACAATAGGTGCGTTCGACTTCATGCAGCGCTGCGCAGATCAATCGTAATCTGTCTTAAAGTGGTGCATGCCGGTTATAAATTTTGGCCGGATTGATGCTGCGCCGATGCCATGTGACTGTCACATGTGGCATCAAAGTACAGCGACAGCGCTCCGAGATCAGACGACTGACTCAGCCCGCGCAGCATCTGAAGATGATACCGATATAACACCATTGGCCAAGTTCACCGCATGACAACAACCACGTGTGTCTCGCGTTTATTATTGGACAAATTCTGTCTCACAAGTTTCAAAACAAACAATTAATTGTTCATACCCTCTCTATCTTGTACACATCATGCTTATTAAATGACTACAAATATTTAACTTCAGTATCATCTTTTGTTTAATATTTTGTTCATAGAGACTAGATTGTTAGCACAGGTTTATTCTGCCTTTTTTATACAGACTATTGCATTCAGCCACATCAACGAGTTGATATATTTTAGTAAATAATCGAAATATTAACTCAAATAACTCTTACAGAATTGTAATAAAATAATTATCATCATTGATCCTGACGATTTCTTAGCAAATTAAGTTATATAAAAATATATAATATAAAAATATATGATTCTAAAATATTTTATTTCCTGTCAAGCTATGCAGAAATGTACATTGATGTACCTGCTCTTTCTGGGAAATGTCTACTTAAAGTGTAGCTCTTTTTTTTTTGGTCATTTTGTTAAATATTTTTGGATTAAAGTGCTTTTTTAAAAATGTTTTTATTATCCAAAATAATCCTATTTGTGGGTATTTATTTCCTTTTTATGTGCCCTCTGGTTTCCCCCTTATTTCTCAAGCGTTTGTTATGTAGGCTACTTAAATTTAATTCATAATTCTCTTATTGTTTAAAAATGAACTATAGTTTGTAAAGACTGTATTTTGTTTTATTTGTACTGTAAATCTTTTGTTGTTATTTCAATAAATAAATGATCACGCCGTGTGATCGGTCATCATGACTGCAGCAACTTTGAGCCCCCGAAGTGTCCGGCTTGACAGATCCGTTTTCAACTCCGCCCTCGCCTAATCTTGTTGATCACCGGCTGCAGCTGTGCTTCATGTCGAACGCACCTATTATCAGCAACCTAATTGGCTCTGCTCTTGGAAGATATTCATGTGATTAAAGTGCTATAAAAATAATGTATAATAAAAACAACTTGAAAAGGGTGACGCAGTGGGTAGCACGTTCGCCTCACAGCATGAAGGTTGCTGGTTTGAGCCTCTGCTGGGTCAGTTGGCGTTTCTGTGTGGAGTTTGCATGTTCTCCCCGTGTTGGCGTGGGTTTCCTCTGGGTGCTCCAGTTTCCCCCACAGTCTAAAGACATGTGGTACAGGTGAATTGGGTATGCTAAAATTTACCGTAGTGTATGAGTGTGTTAGTGAATGAGTGTGGATATTTCCTAGTGATGGGTTGCGACTGAAAGGGCATCCGCCGCGTAAAACATGTGCTGGAAAAATTGGAAGTTCATTCCGCTGTGGCGACCTGAGATTAATATAGTTACTAAGCTGAAAAGAAAATGAATGAATGAATGAATGAATGACAACTTGAAAAAAAAAAAATTTACATACCAAATATCTCTGATCTATTCTGAAATTCTAAGGATTTGAACAACTCTATTACTGAAATACATGTTTACATGAATAATAGAGCCCACGCAATTGTTTATATGCCAATATTGATATATTTTTATTTAATTCAATTCAATTCATGTTTATTTCTATAGCGCTTTTACAATGTACATTTGTGTCAAAGCAGCTTAACATAGAAGTTCTAGTTCTGTTCTACTTAAAAGTTCTATTTATATCTTTAAATAAATACAAAAAAATTCAGGGCGGAGCTTTCATTCCTTTAGGGTGGGGCTATAAGTGAAATGGGGCAGGGCTATCTATTATTTAGGGATGGGCTATCAGGGATTTGGGAGGGGCTATGAGCACTTTAGAAAGGGGTTTTCAGTGATTTAAGGTGCGGCTAGAAGTGTTTTAGGGAAGGGCTATCAGTTATTTAGGGCGGGGCTATCAGCCCTTTAATACAGGCAATCAGGATGGCTCTTGTTTCTGCTCTGCCTTCATGGGAGGCAGTGGTTCTAACAAATATGATAATTCCATCTGAAAAAACTAAAAACGTTCTGCACCAGACGCTGATGGTGATTCTAGTGGAAAGAAATCCTTCACGACTGAGTGCAAACAAATACCTATAGTGTTTGGTGCAAACAACCATTCAAACTTTTCTCAATTTTGTTAGCAAAGCCCATCTTCCAACTATGCAATTGGTTCCTATAAAGGACAAAATCTAATCACTGGATGACAACACGACAGGCGGAAAAAGACCGCCTGTCATTTAATCAGGCTAATCAAATTTTCATTCGTATCAATGAAAATTTCCTTTCAGGTTAGTCTCTATTTCAGAGGTTGCCACAGTGGAATGAACTGCCAACTAATCCAGCATATGTTTTATGCAGTGGGTGTCCTTCCAGCTACAACCCAGTACTGGGAAACACCCATAAACACTAATTCACACACACACTCATACACCATGGCCAATTTAGTTTATTCAATTCACCTATCGCGCATGTGTTTGGACAGTGGGGGAAACCGGAGCACCCAAAGGAAACCCATGATCACACGGGGAGAACATGCAACTGGCCCAGCCGGGACTCAAACCAGTGAGCTTCTTGCTGTGAGACCACCGTGCTGCCCTGAATGAAAATCACAATGCTGAAATCATTTTTAATCTTTTAACGGAATCGTTTCTTCTTATAGCCTGAAATGTTCCTCTAAACTCTGAGTCAGAAATTATTTGGGTCTTTTTTTTCAAGAGAAAGTGGGAGACATTACAAAAAAGTCTTAGCAGAAACATCTAAAAAAACAAACACACAAAGTCAATGTCCTTGATATCACATGCTGTTAAATGTGCTGCTGCATCTCCAAAATCAGATCTCATCTGTGATTTCTTCTTCCTATGGGAGTTCTGAAATCACAGCTTGAGGTGGATTATGAATCAAAATGTTACCAATTCCTCTAGTCCTTCAAATCTGTGGAGCAACGAAATAATAAAACATAGAATAATAAAAAAGCACGCCCTGAATTGTTGCGCCATGGCTTTGTGCAAGTGCAAGCACGTCTTGCTTCTCCCTTGACAAAGCATGTCAACCTCCGGCCTCAGTGTCTGCGACTCTCTCTGACATGTCAAACGGCATCAGGCTAAAGGAATGCTGTCACGGAGCCAGACACCGAACAAGAAAACACAATTAAATATGCAAGCAAAACCACGGCCGGAGTGACAGCAGGAACTGTGACTAGGCGTTCGCCGTTCTCCCACCGCTAACCAGGAGGGCGTCTGCAGAGCGAAGCATCTGGGTTTTTATCTCTCTGGGGCTTTCAAAAGCTTTATGAGGTTTGATGATTGTGTGTGTGTGTGTGTGTGATGCAACAACATTGAAAAAAATCTTTCTGGAAAAAAGAGACAAAGCATCAATGCTGGCAGCGTGTCACTCGGGTTTTAAGGGAATACGACTTATTAAGTTGATGAGAACATTTTGATTGTTACGAGGCTTTTTGACACCATGCCTGGGGCATGAGCAAGTCTTTTACGGCTCTGTTTTCTGTTTGAAAGAGCAGTAATGTGGAAAATGTCCAATCTTCTCTGCCCTGCAGTCAGTCATTGCGCTAAGCTTTATTTTCAGCTCCTTCTCGTCTATGGAGACCACCTCGCTCTGAAACAACCTCTTATGCTTTTACAGAAAGGGGTCAAGGGTTCATCGGTTAGCTTTGCATTCTCCACTTATGCATCTTACATTTCCTACAATGCCATACTTCTCTCCTCAGCTGCCTCAGTTATTTTCACCATGAAGTGAAAATAAACTTTTTTAGGTGTTAGCTCCAGTCTGTTAGCTTTAAGGATATCTATTATCGAATGTGCTCCAAAACGGTGACAAAAAATTGTGTGTTAGTGAGACCAGCGGCGCTCAACCTGCGGTCTGTGTGGCTTCTAACGCCCCAGTATATTGATGGTGACTCTATACTGTTCAATGAGCACCGTCTTTCGGATGAGACGTTAAACCGATGTCCTGACTCTCCGTGGTCTATGTGGACATCCTTCGATAAAGAGTAGGGGTTTAACCCCGGCATCCTGGCCAAATTTGCCCACTGGCCTGTCCACCATGGCCTTCTAACCATCCCCACATCACTTCATCCAGGTGGTTGCTGGCTGAATTCCTCCCCAAAATGTGTAAAGCGCTTTGAGTGTCCAGAAAAGTGCT
>CAIGQZ010033112.1:35093153-35103737 GCA_903798205.1 Danio tinwini
CACACACACACACACACACACACACACACACACACACACACACACACTCATACACGATGATCAATTTAGTTTAACCAATTCACCTATAGTGCACGTGTTTGTACTGTGGGGAAACTGGAACGCCTGGAAAAAACCCGGAGAGAACATGCAAACTACACTCAGAAATGCCAACTGGCCCAGCCTGGATTTAAACCAGTGACCTTTCTTGCTGTGAGGCGACAGTGCTAACCACTAAGCCACCTTACCACCCTATATTTAATCATACATATAATTAAATACAGCTAGAGAAAGAAGACTTTATCAGGCCAGCATTCCTGTAGAGAAGAGCAAGCTGATGAAGTGCTCTTTGGTGGTTTGGTTGGTCTGTGATGATAAATAATGTGCTCATACACAAAATCAGACGCTGCTTTTTATGCAGTGCATTTGACTAATGATACTGCTTAGGTCCACTGGGCTTTCTCATCTCCAGATTTTGTTTTCATTGGCTGAAATCTCATTCATGCTAGGGCTGCACAATATATCGTTTCAACATCGATATCGTAATGTGATAATTCGCAATTGTTAATCGCAGAATATGCAACGTTGAGTCTGTCATAATTTATCAATTGCATGTGTTTTTGATGTGTGTGATCACTAATTGTTTTTAATATATCAATATTATATCAACATTATTGTAACCCAATAGTAATCGTTGCCTCTAGCGTCTGTCGCTAGAGCACCTTTTCAGGTCAGAGGCGTGAGGTTTAACAGCATAGCACTTCGCTACTCACACCCCTAAACCTCACTCCTATCCCGGACGAGCCCCCACGTGTAACCCACCGGTCCTTCCACCCATCTCAATCTGAGCTGGGATCAAATCAGCGATTATTTGCATGGGAGTCAGTTGCTCTAACAAGGAGGCTAAAAACCATGGCACTAGAGCACCTTTTCCGGTTCAGAGTGAGGTTTACCTGCATAGCACTTCACCAGCTGTCCTCTGTTACACTCACCCCCTAAACCTCACTCCCATCCCAGACAAGCCCCCATGATTAACTCACTGGTTCTATTGCACCCATCCCATTCTGAGTTGGGATCCAACCGGCAAGTCTTTGCAAGGGATTTGGTTGCTCTAACAAGGAGGCAAGTCCATGGCCTCTAACGTCTGTCGCTAGAGCACCTTTTCGGGTCAGAGGAGTGAGGTTTACTTGCATAGCCCTTTGCTAGCTGGCCTCCATTACACTCACATCCATAAACCTCACTCCCATCCCAGACAAGCCCCCACGTGTAACTCACTGGTCCTAATACACCCATCCCGGTCTGAGCTGGGATTGACCGGCAAGTCTTTGCATGGGGGTCGGTTGCTCCAACAAGTAGGCTAAAGTCCATGGTCTCAAACATCTGTCACTTCAGCACTTTTTGAGGTCAGAGGAGTGAGGTTTACCTGCATAGCACTTTACTTGCTGTCCTCCGTTACACTCAACACTCTAAACCTCACTCCCATCCTAGACGAGCCTCCATGTGTAACCCACTGATCCTACTGCACCCATCCCGTTCTGAGCTGGGATCGAACCAGTGAGTCTTTGTGTGGGAGTCAATTGCTTTAACACGGAGGTTTAAGTCCATGGCGTCAAACGTCTGTTGCTAAAGCACCTTTTCAGGTTCAGAGGAGTGAGGTTTACCTGAATAGCACTTTGCTAGCTGGCCTCCATTACACTCACCCCACTAAACCTCACTCCCATCCCGGACGAGCCCCATGTGTAATCCACTAGTACTACTGCACCCATCCTGTTCTGAGCTGGGATCAAACCGGCGAGTCTTTGCATGGGAGTCGGTTGCTCTAACAAGGAGCCTGAAGTCCATGGCCTCTAGTGTCTGTTACTAGAGCACTTTTTAAGGTCAGAGGAGTGAGGTCTACACTATATATTGATTAGTCTTATGCATTCAGGCATACAAAACTGTAACATTTGTAAGTTTAATAATGATTATTTTGATAAAATTATTATTTTTTATTTCATTATTCAATTACTGTCACTGATTATTATTAGACACGTAAAGCAATCAAACACTTTTTATTTATCTATTTGTTTCACTTTTTATTTTACTTTTCCTTTATTGTATTTCTCAATGCTTGTAAAATGTTTATTAGATTATAGATGCAGGCGACGCAGTGGCGCAGTAGGTAGTGCTGTCGCCTCACAGCAAGAAGATCACTAGTTCGAGCCTCGGCTGGGTCAGTTAATTTTTTTGTGTGGCATTTGCATGTTCTCCTTGCATTAGCGTGCGTTTCCTCTGGTTGCTCCGGTTTCCCCCACAGTCCAAAGACATGCAGTACAAATGAATTGGGTAAGCTAAATTGTCCGTAGTGAATGAGTGTGTATGGATGTTTCCCAGAGATGGGTTGCAGCTGGAAGGACATCCGCTGCATAAAACATATGCTGGATAAGTTGGCGGTTCATTCCACTGTGGCGACCCCGGTTTAATAAAGAAAATGAATTATAGATGCAGATGCACTCCCCTACAGGATCATCTCGATCAAATCTAAAATGATTTCCAAATAGAGACATTAAGTCATCTAAAGAAATTCGAATCATGCATCGCAATATGTATCGCAGCACAACAAAATATCGCAATGTCCGATTTTTCCAAATATCGTGCAGCCCTAATTCATGCCATCTCAAACCAGTAGTTCTGGTACAGCTGAGCATGTTTATAATATACCTAAATGAATCGAACTAAGAATAAAAAGCGGATTCCAAAACAAACACTCCAAATGAGCCAGATGTCAAAATGCCCTTAAATGCAACACACTAATAAGCTAGCCCAATAAAATGCTTATTACATACTCTCAACTCACTAAAAATGCATTATGGGATTGCAATTGCCACTAAAGATGCATGGAATACTGCTTCATAAATTGGCAAGTGCTCCATTTCAGAATCACTTTTGCTCAAGTAGCAGCTGTGATGCCTTTAAAAGGCTTTCTACATAGGCAGCTCGCTATGAGCAGAACAAAACGCAAAATAAATGTTGCACTGCATTACCTTGAAGCCCTCAGAGACTACTATTTAACAAATAATAAGCCATGCAACACATTTTTGCAAACAAATGATAACTGAAAATCAATATAGAACATCAAATACAGAATTTAAAAGAAGTATAGGTGTAAATGCAAAGCGAATCATTTGTAAAATTGAATGCGTAAATGTTGAACTAATGTAAATGTTTATTATAACAGGAATTATTTAGTTGTCATCAAGGACGACAACCTGCATCAAGTGCAGACATGCTGTACACCATGTTAAAAGTATTTTAAACAACATTTTCCTTCTATATTAAGTAAGTGTTACTCTTCCAAAAAAGGAAAATGTTACTACAAAAAATTCTAAAAGCATCTTAAAATGAACACTTTGCTTTCATCTTAAAAGTTAACATCCCTATAGCTGAATGATTTCAACACTTGTTCTGACATCTGATCAAGAAATCACATTTTCGGTCTCTAAAAGCTGCGTCTAATGCATCAGCTTGAGCTTGGAGCAACAGATCTGCTGTATCTCCTGTGGTGAGATCTGCTCGCAATCTGCAAGGAATCATCCCTTCGGCGGGAAGCTTCATTTCCAGGAGACACGCTGAGACTGAAAGCACCGTGTTTCCAGAAATCTCCTAAACCCTTCAGTTTTTGCACATCATTTCATGCTTTTTCGGATTGCTAAACTCCACCGCAACAAATCAGGTGTTTTGGTTGTCTGCGCTCCTCCGAGGTCCCTGTGAGAAACTCCTGCTGTGAGCAACCTGAGGTGAGGAGCCTAAAAAACAAAACTGCAGACTTTCAAAGAGGCAGGCTGTACTCACCGATAAACATGCTCTCCATGGTCATCACACGTCCAAATCTGTGGTGTCCAGATCTCCATGCACGGCTGCTGTCAAGAGTGAATCCATGATCTGTGCATGTGGAGATCTGCGATCACGAAAGCTGCAAAAATACACCTCGCTAGTTTTTGGGTTTGGAGATCCCACTTGAGGGAAAGTGTCAGTCCTCGGGTGTTTCTCAGAGCACGGTGATCCACTCCGGCTGTAATCTGAGCTCTCGCCGGCGTGCTGATATCAGCGTCTGTAACGGAGCAGAGCCACGGCTGCTCATTTGTTCTGAGTGTTTCCTCTGGCACTGCTCGCTTTCTCTCTCTCGCTCGCTCTCTTATCTCTCGCTCACTCGCTCGCCCGTCCAGCACCTCCCAGCTTCATCTATCCTTCTCTCTCTCTCTCTCTCTCTCTCTCAACTGGTCACATGCTGAAATGTGATTCATAAAACAAAAAAATTATATATTATTTCTGGTTCTGAATAAATTTGAGTAAGGGCTTGTCCCTTATTTATCAGGGGCCACCACAGCGGAATGAACCGACAACTATTTCAGCATATGTTTTACGTGGTGTATGCCCTTCCAGCCGCAACCCAGTAACAGGAAACACCTACATACTCTCATATTCACACACACACTCATACACTACGGACAATTTTTAATTCATCCAATTCACTTATAGTGCATGTGTTTGGACTGTGGAGGAAGCCGGAGCACCCGGTAGAAACCCACGCCAACACGGGGAGAACTTGCTAATTCCACACAGAAATGCCAACTGACCCAGCAGGCACTCGAACCAGTGACCTTCTTGCTGTGAGGAGACAGTGCTAACCACTGCATTATTATTACTAAATCAACATGATGTGTTGTGCATGGCTGCTGGGTTGTTTTGGGTGGTTGCCAGGATATTCTGGCCAGTTGCAAGGGTGTTTTGAGTAGTCACTATTAAAGTCAGCATCAACTTTCATTTCAGTATGATCATGTATTTCTACCTAAAATGGAAAATTGAGTGGTGGGCGGGGTTTTATTTTTTGTGCTCCTCCTCTCCTCTTTCACTCACAGCAAACTAATGGTTGAAAGGGTGTGGCTAAGCATATTTTGCACCAACCTGTCAAACTGACATCAGAGAAGAACTACCGCAAATGGTTGGCTTTTGATTAAAGATTACCAAAACAGCTTGAACAGGATTGATTTTTCACATTGATGCTGTGTTCACACCAGACGCGGAATGCGTGGATAAATTTCGCTATTCGCGTATAAATAGACACATGAACATTGAGTTCACTTGCTTCATTCGCGCGTCAAAATCTGCCTGTTTCGTGCATCTAATTCACTTCAGAACAGACGCGGATTCGCGTCATGGGCAGGGCTTCTGTCTGCCCAGTGACTCTAGCTTCATTGTTAAATGGCTAACAAGGACTTTATTGGGAATATAACTGTGTTTATGTGCTTTACGAAGGCTGAAAAACAGCGTCGATTTGTTTGGAGCTGTGTCTGAGTCCACTAGATCATTTCAGAGATCCACCCAGCTCTATAAACTCCTCCAGAAACAAAACCTGGATGATGAAAGTATTTAGCGGTGCTTCTGACTGAACCGAGGCCAGTTTGATAAACTGTTGTCGGTGTAGGGAGGAGGATTTTGTCAATTTGGATTTCGACAGCACGGTGGCTTAGTGGTTAGCACTGTTGCCTTACAGCAAGAAGGTCGCTGGTTCGAGTCCTGGCTGGTTCAGTTGGTATTTCTGAGTGGAGTTTACATGTTCTCCCTGTGTTGGCGTGGGTTTCCTCCGGGTGCTCCGGTTTCCCCCACAGTCCAAACACATGAGCTACAGGTGAACTGGGTCCTGCATTATTCAATTTATGATTCACCAATCAGATGATTCCTAAGCCACTATAAATACCCTTAGTTCCAGTTATCTCACCCCTACTCCTCCTT
The DNA here is from genome assembly GCA_903798205.1 of Danio tinwini. NCBI lineage: Eukaryota > Metazoa > Chordata > Actinopteri > Cypriniformes > Danionidae > Danio > Danio tinwini. The sequence goes on from CAIGQZ010033112.1 coordinate 35,098,923, forward strand.
CTTTCCTAGATGGGTGGCAAGGTGGCCCAGTGGTTAGCACTGTTGCCTCACAGCAAGAACGTCACTGGTTCTAGTCCTTATCAAGCCAGCCAACGTTTCTGTGCGGAGTTTACACATTCTCCCCATCCTCACATGGGTTTTCCTTGGGTTCCCCGGTTTCCTCCAACCATCCAAAAACATGCAACTTAAGTTAATTGACTAATCCAAATCGGCACCATAGACATACACCTAGTAAGTAGTTATCTCTTAAGAGCAATCACTATCTGTTCATTAGCTACTACAGCAGGGGAGTTCTCGAGATCTACCTGAGCTCAAACTCCCCTCTCACCTTGCAAATGGGAGGAAGCCCCGGGCTCGAGGATCTTATGAGCTCAGGGCTCTCTCCCGGGACTGCATGCCAAACAAGCTTTACAATCAATCATCAGCTAATATTGTGTATGACAAGTGTATGACATTCTGTTCATTCTGTATATTTGTGAGATACAGATCTGGGGTGAATTTCCCAAACAACGGCATAACTCATGGCTGAACTACCATAGTGTGATGCATCATTTGGTAAAAGAACAATGTAGTAACAAGTGTTTCCCCACAACCAGGATCCATGCTTCTAACTACAGCTCTAGAGGTGTAGTTGCAAACGGAGAAATTTGTGATAATCATTGTAACAATGGATTTGGGAAATGCTGGGAAACAATTTTGTAATGACAAAACTTGAGACCTCAATTGGCTAACAATGGTTTTTGGAAATGCACCCCTGATTAGAAAAATAAAACATTTTGCAGTGTTTTTTTTTTTCTTCCTTGTGAATACACCATATACTGGTTTGCCAGCCACGATTAAATACGAAAAGATGAAGAAGGAAGTGTGACATGTTGATTTCACAAGTACAGTGTAAGCAGTCAAGTCGAACAACCAGACCGTACAATGTGTGCATATGAATTGTGAGCTTTGGCTTTACATCGCATGAAATTTTCCCATACAGTGAGGTGGTACCCTGCTGATATCACATGAAAATCGCAGTGTATTCCTCTGACTTAGTGCTTTTACAGCAAAAGTATTCTGGTTTCTCGCTAGGGAGTTGCTAACTTGTTCCATCTTGTTGCAGGATGTTGTTGGTAGTTTGGATGCTCCATTATTGTTCACTTTTAGTTTTACATAAAGTCTATAAACATCATTCTTAAACTTAAATACAGACTATATAAGCTTGTGAAGGTGAATGTAAAGAACCAAGAAAACCTTTAAACGCTTCAGCTTAAGATCTTGAGAGAATATGTCATCGCAGACACCAAAAAAACACACATACACTTGACCTTGTTTCCTCTCTTGGCACACGCTCAGATCTTCCCTTGATTGGTTCACTGTAATTCTGTCTGAAGGTCAGGAGGAATTGACCGTCCGAAAGCCGCTCGCACATTCTGCCTACAAATCAGAGGCTTTGCAACAAAACAAATACGTGTGCATCGAATAAAATAGACCACAACACACTCTCCTCCACTTGCAGACAGTTCAAGAGCTCTGAAAAACAAAAAGAGCCCCAACCAAACTCTCTATGGACTGTGTGTGTGTTACGCTTGCCTGCAGTGAGGAAACGGCAGATATTTTGCATGGTTGCGCAGATGTTTTCAATTAATCCCAAATTCCCAATTGCTCCCGTGCCTCTCGTCCTGCTGCGAGTAAATAAATTCACTCCGTATCTCCAGTCGCAGAGCCTCCCTCATCCAGCTCCACTCGTCCGGGCTGGCAAATGTGTTTTTTAACCTTGACTCGGAGGTGTCACTGCTGAGATAGTGCATTATTTGTCACCATGAATAGCGTTTAACAGCAGCTGTGCCCGGAGGAGCCCGCGGCGAGCCACATGCAAAGTGCAGCATGGGAAACTTCATTAATCTCTCTGTCACTTTCATGACGCTTTTCATTAGTTACGCCGCTATCTGATCAACTGGCGGCTTGTGGGAGGCTGTGTGTGTGTGAGTGTTTCTGAAGCTCTAACCAGTTTCCGCCACGGAGGAAAGGCAGTCTGGGACACACTGAGGAGGATGAGAGTGTTTTCTGTGATTAACCAGAAATGTGTCCCATAATGCAACAGTGTAGAAGCTTGCAGTATATATAAAGCATTTATATATATTGTTATGTATAGACCTTTTCTTCGTTGCTGCATGGAGGGCCACAAACCCCTCTGTCTCAGCAGGGTGTTTTCACACCTCTAGTTTGGACTAAGTCAGGAAAGTGAGTGTGTCCGGCTCTGTTTAGGTGGGAGTGTCGAGGGAGGGAAAGAGGGAAGGGTTTGCAAAAATGGGAGTTTCCCTTTGGGCACGCGCTGATTTTCACAGAGGCGAAACAAACACACAGACGCAGAGGAGAAAGACAGTGACTGTGTTTACATGGACATCAGTAATCAAATTGTTTGCCAAATTATTCATTTGTCGACTTTAACTGCAGTTTGGCACTTTCACTTTTTATTTAGGAACATTTCCTGCATGTCCCCCGTGACAAACGAGAGGAACTGCTGGAGAGTGAAGTTTTAATGGAATGTTTGATACCGCACGGCGAATAGGAGAAAAAATCCTCCACATTTCTCGGTAACTTAGATGCACTCGGTAGGTAGCGTCAGAAAGCCGTGTGTGATTGCTGTGTTTACATGTTTAGAGCAGCATTTACTGCAGATCTTTCAGTCTATAATATTGTACCATATTATTGCAGTGATATTAACATACTGTAAACTCAGTAACTAAATCATTTTGACTATGGTATGTCTTTAAAAACTAAAAGAGCACTGCTGATGATACGAAGTAACTTTGCCATCTGAATGAACAAACAAAGGACACTGATCTCACACACTTACCAAATCTGTAGACACAGGACAATCAATACAAACTGGAGCTGTGTCTTTTTTAAAAGGAGACGAGCGGCAAATCCGGATTTCATCATTTCCAGATGCAAAAAGCTCTCGGGTAAAAATGTTTCTTACAAACACATTTCTGTCAAATGTGCTGTAATCCACACCTGAGTCCAGCTGCGCTCTCATAGCGGGAAAAATGAAAACAAAACCTGTGTAGCAGCACATTAATAAATGCAACACTGATGACCGGTGTCTCCAAATTCTTGTTCTTTCACTAGTTTTGGCAACACAACGTGGCGTCTCTCTGTCGTCTGAACACTGTAACAGGTAAAAACACGTTTTGTGCGCTCCCGTGAAGGGGTAGGGGTGTCTCAATTCTCTTTAGCTTGAAGGCGTAGGGCTAAGAGGAAGGGCGACAATCGGAACCAAGGGGTAAGAAAATTTCCCAGAATACACCAGCTACAACAGCAGTTTTACTGCACCCGGAAGTAAGGAGAGCTAAGGGGAAGGGCTAATGGGTAGAATTGGGATTGGGCCTATATCTTGCAAGTCCTATTTATTTTAGTTTGCCTGGAATAAAAATGTTAAATATTGGCCCCATTAATTTTTTTTTCACGATTGTCTACAAAAAAGTACTGTTGTCCAGTGACTTGCTTAATTGATATAACTTGCCTAGTTAAAGTTGTTAAGCCTTTAAAATGCATTTGAAGCTGAATCTTGTAAATAAATATTAAGACATTATTTACTTTCATCATGGCAAAGAGAAATCATTTGGTTATGAAAATTATTGTTTAAAAATGTGTTGAAAAAAACCTCTCAATAAATGACCTCTCAAAAAAATATTTACATTTCACAATCATTTTATCTTCAACTGCATATGGTATTTTTTTATAAATCATGATGAATAAAACTACTCTCTGAATTCTGCACAGTATAAAACAGAATTTACTATTTTGTAAAAAATAAAAAAGTACTGTATTAAACAAACAAACAAATGTTTGAATAAATAAACAAATAAATGTTTTACTGAAACCTAAAGTTTATAAAACATTTATTTTTAATACATAAAACTGTATCCTAAATCCTAGTTCATACCAGATTTACAGTTATATAATATCAAATATAATACACACAACGTAATAAACCGCCAACTATTCCAGCATATGTTTTACGCAGCGGATGCCATTCCAGCTGTAACCCAGTACTGGGAAACACCCATACACTCTCACATTCACACACACTCATACACTACAGCCAATTTAGTTCAACTAATTCCCCTATAGCGCATGTGTTTGAACTGTGTGGGGAAACTGGAGCACCCAGAGGAAACCCACACCAACACGAAGAGAACATGCAAAATCCACACAGAACTGCCAACTGCCCAGACGGGACTTGTACCAGCAACCTTCTTTTATATATATACACATACAGTTGAATTCAAAAATATTAGCCCCCTTTGAATTATTATTATTTTTTTATATTTCCCAAATGATGTTTATCAGAGCAAGGAAACTTTCACAGTATGTCTGATAACATTTTTTCCTCTGGAAAAGTCGTATTTGTTTTATTTTGGCTAGAATAAAAGCAGTTTAATTTTTTTTAAGAGCCATTTTAAGGTCAAAATTATTAACCCCTTTAAGTTTTTTTTTTTCAATTGTCTACAGAACAAACAATCATACAATAACTTGCCTAATTACCCCAACCTGCATAGTTAATTTAACTAACCTAGTTAAGCCTTTAAATGTCACTTTAAGCTGAATAAAAGTGTCTTGAAAAATATCTAGTAAAATATTATTTACTGTCATCATGTCAAAGATAAAATAAATCAGTTATTAGAAAGGAGTTATTAAATATATTATGTTTAGAAATGTGTTAAAAAATATTATCTCTGTTAAACAGAATTTGGGGGAAAAAAGGGGGGCTAATAATTCAGGGGGCTAATAATTCAGATTCAACTGTATATATTGATATATATA
>CAIGQZ010033112.1:35116616-35146097 GCA_903798205.1 Danio tinwini
CACACACACACACACACACACACACACACACACACACACACACACACTACGGCCAGTTTAGTTAATCAAATTCACCTATAGCGCATGTGTTTGGACTGTGGGGGAAACCGGAGCACCCGGAGAAAATCCACACCAACATGGGGAAAACATGCAAACTCCACACAGAAATGTCAACTTACCCAGCCGGGACTCAAACCAGCAACCTTATTGCTGTAAGGCAACAGTGATAACCACTGAGCCACCATGCCATCCATCAACCACATTATCAATAGACTAAAACCAAATGCAATCTAAAAAATAAAGAACTAAAATTATAATTATTTATGAGCAATGATAAATGATGTCTTATGCAGGGAAACGGTACATAAACACTCTGAACATCAGTATTAAGTGAGCGAGTTTGTTTTAATTTGAGTTATAACTGCCCTGTCACCCGTTACGCAAGAACACACCATTTCCTTTCATGGAGAAATCTCAGGATGGGAGGAAAAAGATGAACGTAGCCAAACTCTACAGAACCCTTTTCCCAGCCGAACAGCTGATAATTAAATTCTTATGTGGGCCTGACATCATGGCCACTCCAGCATGTTCAACGCACAGACTGCACCAGATGTCAGACAGGAAGAAATGAGCGCCGGCGGGAACAGCTCGGCCCAACGTAAAGATATTTCACAAGAATTATCAGTGGAAGATCTGAGCTTCAGGTCTGAACTTTTAAAACAACCACTTAGTTTCTGTGAGTAATAGAAGTGAAAGAATGTGTTGTGTTAAAACAGCATGATGAACTGCAATCGAAGACACATGTAAGGTCATATTTTAAAAGAAGAAGACGCGCTTATGATCCACACGGCTGCATTTTGATCGAAGGAATAGCAAAAACAGCAATCTTATCAAAATATAGTTTGAATTTAAAGGGCACCTATTTCACCCCTTTTTATAGATGTAATATTAATATTATGGTTCTTCTGAGTGTGCCAGTTTAGGTTCAGTTTAAAACACAATTCAGATTTGTTTATAATGATGTGTTAAAAAGTGTAATTTTGGGGGCGTGTACACAGTTTGCTGTTTTAGGGGCGTGTTGCTTCACATGAAAACTAGTTTCAACTTCCCACCCAACTTAACAAGGGGGCGGAGCCAAGAGCTCCCGCTGTGTGTATTGCAATAGATAGGCAGACAGAGAGAAGCAACATGAGAGTACCAGCATTCAGCTGTACATGTACGACTCGGACACAGACCAAGCAGAGAGTACAGAATCATGTGTCTTTGTATAGTTTTACAGCCAGCTATGTGCTAGTTTAAAGCTCCGAACTTGTAGCCTACACCGAGACTAATAAAGCACACTGAATTAACTTTGACTGAAGGGCATCACACACCGGATGCACCGCGACACGGCGCGCACATGACAGTTGAAAGTATCGCACACTTGCAGCGCCGGTGTGTCACCCGATAGAAACTTATGTTTAGAATTCAGAAATGCATGCCGCTGCGTGGCGTGACGCTGAGTGTCGCAGAGCGGCGCTTCTGGTGTAGGACCTGCTTGAGGCTATAACTAAAGGGCGTCATACACCGAATGCGTCGCTCAGAGCCACGACGTGGCACACCAGACACGCACATTCGCATGTTATTTAAAATGAAACTATTCAGATTACGCTCTGTGGCGCGGCAGAAATATGAACAGTGTCCTGAGCAGGGCCAGCGCGTCCATAGAGGCGACCTAGGTGGCAGAATATTGAGCAAACCCCACGGTCGTCACTTTCACCTGCGACAACACGAAATGCATGGCGCTGCGCGTCGTTAGTTCGTTATTTCCAATGGAGGGACGCGCAAGTGAGGCAACGCGCTCGCACTTTCCAGCTGCACCTAGTTAAGATGACAGGGAGCTTCTGTGGCCGCGGGAAGTTTAAGGAAGACACAATGAAAAGTACACATGTATGCAAACCCACCAAAACTCACAAACACTGGCGTGGAGGAGAGCGATAATGTGGTGAATGTTGAGCCCAATGAGCCTTTCATCTAAAAATAGAGCAGAGTGTTTCTTTGGTGATGTCGCTTTGACTCACATGCTAAAAATGGTGGACGTGAAACAACATACTGAGGAGATGGTAATGTACATCTGTCAATCAATATTGGTGGGCGGGGGGACTGCACTCCTACGTCAAGTTGCAGTCGGTCTCAAAACAGCTCCAATTGGTCCACCGTTTTTATGTTGTTAAATTGAAAAAAAAGGACTGGGTGTGTTTATATCACCCCAATATGACAGTCTATACACTATACCTACACATATGTCTGTCCAAACAGCTTGAAAAGTAGATTTTTCACCATAGGTGCCCTTTAAAATAACATTCATTCATTGATTTTCCTTTGGCTTAGTTTCTATTTCAGAGGACTCCACAGCAGAATGAACCACCAACTATTCCGTCGGTTTGTATATGGTACATATGGTTTATGCAGTGGATGCTCTTCCAGCCACAATCCAGTACTGGGAAACCTATACACCAGGGCTATACAATTGGCAGCCCGCGGGCCGAACCTGGCACCTGAGGCAATTTGTTCCGGCCCTCCAAATAGTGTAGCCAAGACATCAAAAATACATTTAGTTTAGTCGAAAAACAGTCGCTATAGTTATGAAGTGACGTGCGTCTGTTCAATACAGCACAAGCTGCAGTTGAAGGTTGCGCAGAGAGTGAGTCAAGTGACATTAAACGAGTGGCGCGGGCAGCCGAAAACATTTGGAAAGTTCGTAGAAAAGGCCTTTTGTACAATGCACTGATGTCACTAATAGGGATGCAATGATTAGCCGATTTCACTATTAACCGCCCTTTAATTCATTGCGGTTAATTAATCGTAAAGGCTTCTCAACGACGCGTTTCTCTTGCACCGAACAAAACTGCAGCAACTAAACAAAGTTATGCACATTGGATTAATTATAGCAGCAGGCCGTTCACATTTTGCATATTTTCCACGCGCAAGTTCTTTATTTTCAATGGAGACGTGCGCATATTGGGAGCGGTACACACATGGCTCGCAAGCAGACCAACGCACTCGCACCATCCAGCCACACACAGTAGAAATGATCTCACACTGTAGTGGTGAGAGTTGTGCATGGCTTTAAGTCCAATGTATACAAAAGATACATTAGACGAATTATTACAAATAATAATAATAATAATAATTATAATAATAATAATTATAATAATTATAATACATTTTATTTGTAATGTGCTTTTCTTAGACTCAAAGCGCTAATTAGATTAAATTAAAATGATTATGTATGTATGAACGCAGATAATAACAGTTCATTTAAATTCTTAGCTAATATATGGCTTAAATTAACTTTTGACAAATACAGTTTTTTTATTTATTCTTATTCTTATTTATTTATTCATTGTTCTGTCATTTATTTTCCTTGTAAAATTATCACTCATGTCTAAATCAAAAACTTTTCTTTTTAAGTCCAAAGAGTGTATACACAGCAAAAAAAATCAGTGTACATTTAACTCAATTTGAGTTTCTCTGTAAAAGTCTTATTGTGTAACTTTATTGAACAGATTTGATCGTAATAATCTAGGTGAAGTCTGTAAAATAACACAGTTTTTCTGTAAACATTTTAATGAAAATGTCTGTAAATGTATTATGTATAAATGTATAAATTTTATCGTAATTTTATGGGTTTTGGTTGTCAGCCGTAGCTGCCAGTCATTTGACCTTTTTTACGATTTTTTTTACAATTACAATTTATTACTTTAATTTTACGTAATTTAAATGTACTTCGAAAAAACAGGAAAATACAGTGTGTAAATAATACGGCAATTTTATTGTATAAAACAGACAAATTGCTGTAATTTGCCATTAATTGTATAGTACATAAAATAACAATCAAGCTGTTAATTTACAGATATTGTTTGTAATTTTTACGGACTTTTGAATATAATTTAAAAAAAAAATAGAAAAATACTGTATAAATAATAGTGTAATTTCCCTTTATAAAAAACAAAAATGTCAGTAATTTGTCTTTAATGATAGAGTACCTAAAATGAAAGTTAAACTGTTAATTTAGAGAGATTGTTTGTCATTTTACTAAGTTTTGAATATAATTTGAAATGACAAAAAATTACTGTAAAAAAATTAGAGATATTTTCTGTAAAATTAGGGGGGGGGGGGGGGGGTACAGTGTAACACTCCTTGTGTATACATGACCTCCATTTTAGAGTTAAAATAACACTTTCTAAAATGTGAAACTTGTATATTACTCTCAGAGTTCATTTTAACACAGTAAGAGTTTATTCTTACATCGAACTGGAGTGTGTGTTACCCTTCAACGTGTTAATATATGACCTTTTTTCCTATATTATCAATTAGTGTGTGTGACAGATAACAGTGATCAAATATGTTGAAAATAGTTTTAATAAATGTTCATTAATCTTTTCAGAAATCATTTCGATACATTCAACTCAACAAGACATGGTTCAAGTTTAAGTAAAACATACTGGTTTGATCACTGTTTGTCTGAAAGAACCGGTTGGAGTAAAAAATGGACTTTCCATCAGTGGGAAATACACTGCCTATTGGGTTAAAAGTATAACACTGAAAAAAAACCCTCTTAAATATTCGCTCTTTCACACTCATGGATTAAAATGTACTCCGGTTTTAACACTAAACAACACCAAAAAAATTAATAAAAATTACACTGTATATATAACACTGTAATTTTTGCTGTGTAGAGAATAGAGAAATATTGTTTGTGTTTTATTAATATTTTGTGCTGTATTTTGGTTACTGAGCAGCAATAAACAACACTTAAAAATATAAGAAGTTTTCTTGTGATTTTCTAAACTAGTAGTGTTTTGAGTTTAATAAATGCATAATAATCGTGATAACCGTGAAACCATGATTATTCTTCAGACTATAATCGTACAACCAAAATATATAATCGTTGCATCCCTGATTGTTACGCAGTTCAAAACATTACATAGGAATGTGTCTGAATGTAGAAGAAGCCTACTTGAGCAATGCACTGATTTTGTTGTGCATCGAAATACAACAATTGAATATGTTTGTACAATGCAGTGATGTTATGTAGTCTTAAAATACAACATATTCACGTTTTTTTTATGTAGAAAAAGCCAACATGGGTGTCTTAAGGAGCAAAAATACACCATATGCATATTATATTGCTGTTGTGTCATCATTTATATTGCAAGTCATATCTCTCCGGCCTCTTATTTGGGATGCTTTTCATAAACTGGCCCTCATGACAAACTAATTGAATAGCCCTGCCATACACAATCATTTACACACATAAACTACGGCCAATTTAGTTTATTCAGTTCACCTATAGCGCATATGTTTGGCCTGTGGGGGAATGCCTATACAGGGAGAACGTACAAACTCCACACAGAAATGCCAACTGGCCCAGCCGGGGCTCGAACCAGCAACCTCCTTGCTGTGAGGTTACAGTGCTAACCACTGAGCCACCGTGCCGCCACAGTTTTACATGTTGATTTATTTTAAAATAGAATTTTTTAAGTGATGCAAAGCATTACTTTAGTCATGTTTCCATCCTAAGTTGTGAACGGTGGCACAGTGGGTAGCACGTTCGCTTCACAGCAAGAAGGTTGATGGTTCGAGCCTCGGCTGGGTCAGTTTTGACATGTTCTCCCCGTGTTGGCGTGGGTTTCCTTCGAGTGTTTTCCCCAAAAGTCCAAAGACATGTGGTACAGGTGAATTGGGTAAGCAAAATTGTCAGTAGTGTGTGTGAATGAGTGTCTATGGATGATTCCCGGTGATGGGTTGCAGCTGGAAGGGCATCTACTGCGTAAAACATGTGCTGAATAAGTTGGTGGTTCATTCCGCTGTGGCGACCCCATATTAATAAAGGGACTAAGCCGAAAAGAAAATAAATCGATGAATGAATACTTGTTTTCAAGAGAATGTGTTTAAACGATTAAAACTGTAACTTCCTGGGAAACTAGTGTTATAAACGAACAAATAAAATTAACCACTTTAAACTAGCTTAGCTTTTTCCTTCTATATTAAATCTGTCATGTCGCTGTCACTCATCTTGTGTTGTTTCGGTAAAGAGCGGTTTCTTAGTGTGGCTGAGAGAGCTCAAATGAGCTGCAAGTAAAAAAAAAAACATGCAAATAAAAGTTGAGAAAACATCTTTATCAATTTGACGACACATTCAAATCCTCACAACACATGCAAATACAGAAATGTGCTACAAATAGTACAGACCACAACAGAAACGTGTCGAGGACCCCAAAAATTGATGTGCTTCATGCTTCCTGTTTAGAGACATTGGTGCTGTCAGTGATCTGGGAGGTGACTTTTTGCTTTATTTCAGTGTTTTTAAATACTATTTTTAACCCAATACATTTTTGAGAATCGAGAAATATGTACTCTAAACTACATCTGCTTGGAGTTTCCACTAGGAGGCACTGTGTACATTTTTGACAATCTCAAATATATTACTGGCCATGTTTTCTCATATGTGCCATTCTTGTAAATCCACCAAGGGTCGTTGTACATTTCTGCCGATCTCAACGTCCTTCTCGCGTGCATCCATGAGAGAGGCCGGTTGGCTTGTCTTTGTGAATAACAATCAGCTTGATGTCGACTGACCCACACAAACCCTAAACCTAAACCCAACTGATAGTGTTTTCAAAAGCAAACAAGTAGAGAAAAGCCACATGCTTTTACCATGATTTCACAGTTTTTTATTTCTACCGAGCATACCAGTCACATCAGAAAAGTCATCCATACAGAGGTAAGCAGTTATTGATACCACCCCATAGCACTTATTTTACACACAAAAATTCAACCATATGTACCCCTGGGCACATATTTCACAGTTCTCAAAAATGTAGCCCTGGGCACATATACCTAATGAGCCTGTGCTGAACATGTTTCATTTCCTTTATTTTAAGTTTTGAGTAAATTTTTCGTGTTAGATTAGTCAAAGATTTGGCTTTGGTACTGACTAATCTATTTTATCTTTATACAGTATGCACAAATATATTACTGTAAATAATCATATTAGAAATTAATAAAAAAAACATCTTTGAAAGGTGAACTCAATATATATACACACACACACACACACACACACACACACACACACACACACACACAGTTGAAGTCAGAATTATTAGGACCCCTGTTTATTTTCTTCCCCCAATTTCTGTTTAAAGGAGAGATTTTTTCAACACATTTCTAAACATAATAGTTTTAATAACTCATCTCTAATAACTGATTTATTTTATCTTTGCCATGATGACAGTACATAATATTTGACTAGATATTTTTCAAGACACTTCTATACAGATTAAAGTGACATTTAAATATATATGTGTATATATATATATATTTATATATAACTTTGTATTTATATATAAACAATATTTATACACAGTGAGTACACACATTATGCAAATACAAACTTTCATTTTGGATGCAATTAATAGCAATTAATCATTTGACAGCACTAGTAAATATATTAATTAACTAATGGAATCTTATTGTATCGTGTTACCCATGATCCTTTAGAAATGATTCTAATTATTCTTTGATTAACAGTAAGATTTTTGTAAAGCATTTATTTTAAAATATAATCTATCTGTGTCTGCGTTTTCACTTTTCATCAGCTAAATGTGTCCTTGCCCAGATTTAATTTTAAATGCATGAAAAAGCAGTACAGGTGGAACAAGAACTCAACCTGTGTGAAGACACTTAGCAGATGCTTTTACCCAAGATGATATACAGAGAGAGCACTTATTACAGAGAGAATCGTCAGGTTAACTAGAGGTTAAGTATCTGGCTCAAGGGCACAGCGGTGATGGTTCAGATCAGCTAGTGGACAACTCAAACCAACAACCTTTTAGCCAGCAGCTGATTGCTTTTACAGCTGGGCCACCCTAATGCACACCTATATACAAAATTATTTGCCCTCCTGTGAAATATTTTTATTTTTCAAATAATTCTTAAGTGATTTTCACTGGAAATTTTCACTGTGTTTTCTATAATATTTTTTTCTCCATGAAAAAGTCTTATTTGATTTGTTTTGGCTAGAATAAAAGCAACAAAATATTTCATGTCAATATTATTAACCCCCTAAGCTATATTCTTTTAGATTGGCTAGAGAACAAACCACTGTTATACAATACCTTACAAAAGTCTTGTAGCTGGTCCAAATTTTAGGAGCAACAAATAACCTGACTTTTAGTTAATAATTTCTTAGTTATCAGAAGTGGCTTATATTAAAGGCAAAGGCCTCTAGATTATGCTTATTTTACAAAAATAAAATATGATTGTGCCTTGATTTTTAATGATTTAAGGTATGAGAGTAAAGACAGTAAGGTATGAGTTTGCATGTTCTCCCTGCATTCGCGTGGGTTTCCTCCGGGTGCTCTGGTTTCCCCCACAGTCCAAAGACATGCAGTACAGGTGAATTGGGTAGGCTAAATTGTCCGTAGTGTATGAGTGTGAATAAGTGTGCATGGATGTTTCCCAGAGATGAGTTGCGACTGGAAGGGCATCCGCTGCGTAAAAACAAATGCTGGATAATTTGGCGCTTCATTCCGCTGTGGCGACCCCAGATTAATAAAGGGATTAAGCAGAAAAGAAAATTAATGAATGAATGAGTAAGGTCTGAATTTGCTTAGACAAAAGTCTTGTCACCTAACAGAAATAATGTAGAGTATAGTATATAAATTCATGCTGCAGTGGAAACAGAATGAATATTGTGTCTGACTCCATCATGAGCTTGGAGGACTGCATCCATACATCTCTGCAATGACTCTAATAACTTATTAATAAAGTCATCTAGAATGGCAAAGAAAGCGTTTCAGCAGGACTCCAAGAGTTCATCAAGATTCTTTGGATTCATCTTTAAGGCCTCTTCCATCATCTTACCACAGACATGCTCAATAATATTCATGATTGGTGACTGGGTTGGCCAATCCTGGAGCACCTTGACCTTCTTTGCTTTCAGGAACTTTGATGTGAAGGCTTAAGTATGAGAAGGAGCGCTATCCTGCTGACGAATTTGCCCTCTCCTGTGGTTTGTAATGTAATGGGCAGCACAAATGTCTTGATACCTCAGGCTGTTGATGTTGCCATCCACTCTGCAGATCTCTCACACGCCCCATACTAAATGTAAGTCCAAGCCATGATTTTTCCTTCACCAAACTTGACTGATTACTCTGAGAATCTTGGGTCCATGTAGGTTCCAATAGGTTTTCTACAGTATTTGTGATGACTGGGATAAGGTTCAACAGATGGTTCATCAGAAAAATTGACCTTCTGCCACTTTTCCAAATGAACTAGAGGTCAAATTATTTGTTGCTCTTACAACAGGGATCAGCGACAAGATTTTTGTCAGGTAGTGTACAATGACTTGACTAATTACCCTAACTTCCCTAATTAACCTAGTTAAGCTTTTAAATGTGACTTTAAGCTGAATACTAGTGTCTTGAAAAATATTTAAAATATTATGTACTGTCATCATGGCAAAGATACAAAATAAAAGTCCTACAAAAAATGAGAAAAGTGCACCAAGATCAGAGAAACTATAGATTTAGAAAAATATTCTCAGCGTTCCTCAATCCCGGTCCTCGCACTCCAAAGCTTTGTATATTTTACATGTCTCTCTTATTTAACCCAGCTGATTTAGATGACCAGCTCATTAGAAGAGCCCCATGCATGAACTGTGATCTGACTGACATGTTTCTACGCAGTGTGCATTCTTCCCTAGTCCCTTCTCCTTACCTGCGCTCTACTGGAGCATAAGAAACCTTTATTACACTTTGAAACAAACATGCAATTACAGATTGACACAAGACACTGCCTGCAGCATCGTACTAGAAAAGTATGAAGTGTGACAATATACTGTAAATAAATACATCCTTCGTCTTAGTCACTGCTTTATCAGGGGTCACCACAGCAGAGTGAAACGCCAACTATTCCGTCATATGTTTCTTTGATTGCCATAATTTGACAGCAAACCTTCGGCAGGACAAATGTGAGTAAAGTCAACCAATATAAACAATGAGTTCTGACAGAGATCAATATCCAGCCATATCCAGCGGTGGACAGTATCTTGTTAAGTTGTGACGTATGAAAAACTGTTTCTGGGTCCAAGCCACAACTCATTTGAATTTAGAAAATATTCATTTACTGTATGACCACTTTTTAGGCCTGTCACACATTCAAGTGAATTTTACATAAAATCATGGTGCACTACAGTCTCTGGACTTGCTGCATCACAGACACCAAAAATTTAACAATTTATAAAAAAAATATATTAATTTTCTGGCCATCTGATATTAGGCATGAATATATATTTACTGGCCACTTTATTAGGTACATCTTACTAGTATCGGGTTGGAGCTCCTTTTGCCTTCAAAACTGTCTTGATCCTTCGTGGCATAGATTCAACAAGATACTAGACATATTCCTTAGAGATGTTGCTCCATATTGACATGATAGCATCACACTGTTGCTGCAGATTTGTTGGCTGCACATCCATGATGCAAATCTTCCGTTCCACCACATCCCAAAGGTGCTCTATTGGATTGAGATCTGGTGACTGTGGAGGCCATTTTAGTACAGTGAACTCATTGTCATGTTCAAGAAACCAGTCTGAGATGATTCGCGGTTTATGATGTGTTATCCTGCTGGAATTAGCCATCAGAAGATGGGTACACTGTGATCATAAAGGGATGGACATGGTCAGCAACGATACTCAGGTAGGCTGTGGACAGTTGAACGGGTGTACATAATAAAGTGGCCGGTGAGTGTATATATATTGCAATCGTGATTTTCAAAAGTATTACAGTGCTTTGTAAACGTTTATTATTACCATTTGTTGAGACTCCACGTACAGTTTGATAGAGCACTTGGAGCCAGATTCACGTGACGTCAATTTCCAATTGGAAACTAAAGCAATAAATTCAATCATTTCAATCGGTCTTGAATGCCACGAGGCTCTCCTTGCTCTCTTTCCATACAGCGTTGTCAGTTTAGCTGATTGACAGTTAATTTAAAGTTTTGGTGGCGTTTTTGTAAACATTTCAAGAACATTACTTTCTACTTTCACTTTATAAATAATACCATAAATGGATTTTTCCTAAATACCTTTGAATAGGACAAAAAAAAAGAGAGACATTGACAGAGATCAATATCCAGCGTCTCGCTGTTTTAATCATGAGCAATTATTGGAAACTAATGCAATAAAATCAATCATCTCAATCGGTCTCAAACAATATCAAGCTTTCGTTTCTCTCTTTGGATATTTATTCCATAATCATCTACAGCACTGTCAGTTTAGCCAATCGGTTGTTAGTTGGAGGTTTTGGCCTAGGGTTAGTTTTTGTAAACATGTAAACATTTATCTGACTTCATAAATAATACCAGAAATTGTATACTTTTTTAAAATGTCTTTAAATATGACCAAAAAAGCTAATCAAAATTAATAAAAATCTGTATTTCCCTTTATATATCTTGGATGGATTTTTTTGGTCATATTTCACTGAGATCTAGCCAAAAGTTTGCACCGTCTATATTCAAGATCAGCCTTCAAGTTGGCATTATAATGTCTATGGCTAGATTTTTTGAACAGAGCCCATGAACAATAAAGCCAATTTCAGCTCCAATTGCCATAATTTGACAGCAAAACTTTGGCAGAACAAATGTGAGTAAAGTTAACTAAAGAAAAACCCAGTAAGAGATCAGAGATCAATATCCAGCACCTCACTGTTTTAATAATCAGCAATCATTGGAAATAATGCAATCAAATCAATCCTCTCAATCGGTCTCCAACACTATCAGGCTCTTTTCCATATTTATAACCCACAGCGTTGTCAGTTTAGCCGATTGGTTGTTAATTGGAGGTTTTGGCCGCGGGTGAGTTTTTGTAAACATGTAAACATTTATCTGACTTCATAAATAATACCAGAAATTGTACTTTTTTTTTCTTAAATGCCTTTAAAAACAACAAAAAAAAACTAATCAAAATTAATAAAAATCAGTATTTCCCTTTATATATATTGGATGGATTCTCTGTTGAATTTAGCCAAAATTTACTCTGTCTATATTCAAGATCAGCCTTCAAGTTGGCATTATAATCCCTATAGCTATGTATTTGAACAGAGCCCATGAATAATAAAGCCAATTTCTGCTGTAATTGCCATAATTTGACAGAAAACCTTTGGCAGAAAAAAATGTGAGTAAAGTTAACCAAAATAGACAATGAGCTCTGACAGAGATCAATATCCTGCGTCCCGCTGTTTTAATCATCAGCTACGGACAATATAATGAAGACCGAACTGGAAATAATACAATAAATTGTATTAAATAAATACAATCTCAATCGGTCTCCAACATGATCAGGCTGTTGCTTCCCTCTTTCCATATTTATAACCCACAGCGCTGTCAGTTTAGCCAATCGGTTGTTAATTGGAGGTTTTGGCCGCGGGTGAGTTTTTGTAAACATGTAAACTTTTATCTGACTTCATAAATAATACCAGAAATTGTATTTTTTTCTTAAATGTCTTTAAATATGTCCAAAAAAGCTAATCAAAATTAATAAAAATCTGTATTTCCCTTTATATATATATTGAATGGATTCTCTGTCATATTACCATTGAATTTAGTCAAAACTTGTACAGTCTATATTCAAGATCAGCCTTTAAGTTGGCATTATAATGTCTTTAGCTATGTATTTGAACAGAGCCCATAAACAATAAAGCCAATTTCAGCTGTAATTATAAAAAATGTGAGTAAAGTTAATCAAAATAAACAATGAGTTCTGACAGAGATCAATATCCAGCGCCTCGCTGTTTTAATCATCAGCTACGGACAATATAATGAAGAACAAATTGGAAATAATGCAATAAATTCAATCATCTCAATCAACGGCATCAAGCTCTCATTTCTCTCTTTCCATATTTATAACCCACAGCGCTGTCAGTTTAGCCGATTGGTTGTTAATTGGAGGTTTTGGTGCCGGGTTAGTTTTTGTAAACATGTAAACATTTATCTGACTTCATAAATAATATGATAAATGGGTTTTTTTTCCTAAACACCTTTAAATACGACCAAACATAAACTAATCAAAATGAACAAAAATCTGATTATCTATTTATATATCTTGGATGGATTTTTTGACATGTTACCCTTGAATTTAGCCAACATTTGCACTGTCTATATTCAAGATCAGCCTTTAAGTTGGCATTATAAACCCTAGCTAGGTTTCTGAACAGAGCCCATGAATAATAAAGCCAATTTCAGCTATAATTGCCATAA
This sequence comes from Danio tinwini, assembly GCA_903798205.1. Taxonomy (NCBI): domain Eukaryota; kingdom Metazoa; phylum Chordata; class Actinopteri; order Cypriniformes; family Danionidae; genus Danio; species Danio tinwini. The sequence goes on from CAIGQZ010033112.1 coordinate 35,129,922, forward strand.
TTTGATATCAAACCTTCGGCAGAACAATAGTGAGTAAAGTTAACGAAAATAAACAATGAGTTCTGACAGAGATCAATACACCGCGTCACGCTGTAACAAAAAACGAATTGGAAACTAATGCAATAAATTCAATCATCTCAATCGGTCTTGAATGCCAACAGGCTCTTGTTTCTCTCTTTCCATATTTATAACTCACAGTCCTGTCAGTTTAGCCGATCGGCTGTTAATTGGAGGTTTTGGCGACGGGTGAGTTTTTGTAAACATGAATCAGCAGAGCCGCTTTGTGACGGATCGGAAAGTACAGATGAAGCCGATCTCGGCGGTGGAGGCCATCGATTTCTGCCAGAGCTTCCTAAGCCTTCAGCACGCCGGGTCAATATGGATTTGATATACGTGAGTTTAAAGCGAGCAGGACCTCGGTGAAAGCATACAAGCCGTGTACCCTCAGGCAGCCGAGTCAGCAGAGACAAAATTAAAATGACAAAGGTGGCTTTGGGATGCAGATATCGACTGGAGAGTCGGGACAATGTTTGGTGAGTTTGTCTTGCTGATAATGTCTGTGCCAGAGGAAATAACATGGCCACGCGAAACCCCTACAGGGACCAAAACATTGTCTGTAATCACTTTTCTCAGGATGGAGAGCGAGAGATGCCTCGGGATTGATTGAATCCTGTGGATGCATGTGGCGAGCAGGACTTTGTCAAGCACTTCTGATTAGTTTTAAGCACTTGAAAATATTTTATAGACTGGTTTTAGACATGCCGTTTAGGAGCTGAGGAGCTTCGGCCTGATATTGAGCTTTCTAATGGATTTATGTATTTGCTCAGCATTTTTCACTCCATTAACAGCACCATCTCTGTCTGAGTGTTTATGCCTAGAGCTGAACTGTACAGCTAAAATAGATCTCAGTGGTCTTAGTCTATATGAGCAGTCCTGTAATTACAGCAAACTAATTTCATAACAGGAAATGATTTATTATAATTATTTATAATGTTTTGCTTTTTCCATGTTTTACAGTATATACTGAATTATTATCTGACAGAAGTCAGAATTATTAGTGCTTCATAATTATTATTCAATTGTATCATTTTCCTAATTTCTGTTTAATAGAAAAGAAGATTTTTTCAACACATTTCTAAGCACAATAGTTTTAAATACTAACTTTTAATCTCTCATTTATTTTATCTTTGCCATGATGACAGCACATAATATTTTACTAGATATTTTTTAAGATACTAGTATTCAGCTTAAAGTGAAATAAAAAAAAGAAAGTAAAACGCTACAGAGACCTGCGTAAACATTTCTGAGTGATGATGCATAAAACCAACACGAAAACGTAGCCCTATATACATTTCTGGAGATTGCGTATTATGTAGCCAGAGTAGTAGTATGGCTGCATTTCGTCTTTAAAACGAATGATACGGGGCGGTATGACGCAGTTCCTTTTTGCGCTAGTAGCTGACTGCTTACCTCTGTATGGACGGTTTTCCCGCTGTTACCAGTTTGTCCAGTGGCTCGTCATGTAAGTAAGTGGACTTGAGACGCAGAGAGGAGTTGACCATGACAACGAAGAATGTCGTTCCAGTGAAGAACGGTTACAGAAAGCAGGTTCCAAAAATAAAAGCTAATAAATAAAATAGACAAGTAAATAACAGGGTGAGAATGTGGTAAAATCTGAAATCATGGGAAAAATCAGAAAGAAAAACAATTCTGGATTGCTTTAGAAAACTGTCGGTTGGATTTAGGCAAGTGGGTGGGCGGATCAATCGATTCTTCTGAAAACACTATTGATTGCGTTTAGGTAAGGAGGAGGGTGGGTCAGTCAGTCAGTCAGTCAGTCAGTCGACAGCGGTCTCTGCTGAATATATGAGAACAGCAGGCATGAATGGCACTTGCGAGAGAAATTTGAGATCTGAAAAGCATACACAGCAGCTTTTAGTGTATTCGCGAAAACAAAAACTGAAAAAAAAAAAACTTACCTACTAGGACGTATTTGTCGTTCTCCAGAAATGTATATAGGGTTTTCAGAATAAGCCTATTTTAATTGATTCATTAAAACAAATAAACTGAATGTTTTTGTAATTCAACATCAAATTAGAGATGTTCTTAAGTCTCATATCTCCAGTAACATAATGTACACTGTAAAAAAACACTCGTAAATGATCAGTTTTCTGTATTTTGTGATTCATGTTTTTATTTTTTATTTATGTTTTTGAATTGCATTATGGGGCCTTGATCTTAAGAAGTTTAAAAAAGTGACTTTTATGAACATGTTTAATAGTTTAAAGTGATATATTGTCTGGTTTGGTGTTGTATGTTATGCTACAAAAGCATTTTTATAAACTGCCAGTAAAACTGCCATTTTCTCTTATTTCTCAATATATTATTTCTTATACATAATATTATTTCAAACTAGAGTTTTTCAACATCAAAAGTCGACAGAGCAAAGATCATCCCATAATGCAATTCACAACCATAAATTAACGGAAAACATTTGTGATTCACAAAATACGAAAACTGTTAGCTAACAGATATTTTTTACAGTGTAACATGCAGCCAAATAAACTGTTTAAAAGGTATAATTTCACATCAATCCTAGTTCTCACTCAACCTTTTGCTCCACTATTAACATCAAACTGCTTTTAAGTAAAAAGAAAAATAGTGACATATAGTCTTTATGATGTTTTTCAGGGCGCATCTCTAAATTCTTGATGTCATTCCAGCGTCAGAGATCTTCCACAGGATTTCCTCAAGTCCGTAAATTAAGCTGAACTCTCAGCCACTCAAAAGCTCAAGGTTATTTACAGTTTTCTAACAGCTGTCATACAGCCGTTAATGCCAGGAAAGAATGTGCACATCGTCAACCTTTGACACTGAAAGCCTAATAAATCGGCATGAAGCCACTGAAGCCGAGATTGATGATTTTCTCTTTCTCCAGCTACTGTCACGCCTGCAGAAGCATCACTTTCCTGAAGATTAAACACGTCTCGAGAAGTTTCCCTGTGTTTGCGAGCCTAAAGGTGTTTCTTGCTAGGGGAAAAAGTGGTGGAACAGAAGGATTTTCACGCCATTCGGTTCCATTAACTTTTACGTCTGCATTCATTCACTGTACTTACTGTAAGTACACCAATGATTTAGCAGGTGCTGTTGCTACTGTTTATTCAAACTTACAAACAAATATGATTATATTATTATATGCTAAAATATATAATATACTGTATATATATATTTTTTTAATTATTATTTTGTTTACCACTTAGCATCACTCAACAAATCTATCAAGACCATTAAAGCCGGCAACTGGCTCTCTGCAGCTCTCACATGGTCGCCTACTAGAGCTAGGCAGGGCTGCACCTGGTCACCTTTAAAATAGCAAAATAATGAAAAGCTACATTGGGTTGCTGTAATCCAGCATTGGGTCAAATATGGAAAAAACAAACTTTTGGGATAAAAGGTGTCCTTTAAAATTAATTTAAAAACAACAACAACAACAACAACAACAAACAACAACAAAAAACATTGGGTTAGTCTATTTATTGGGTTTTTAGAAACCAACATTTTTTTGAGAAATAAATTTAAGCTAGAATGGCTTTAAAAAACCTTGGTGTTACGAAGGGGACGCTGTTTAAAGACTTGTGGATACAAATGCAGTTTATTAAACGTAGGGATGACCGATGTGAAACTGACATTTTATTGTTATTAGTGAAGTTTCACAAACAAATTTCGAGAGGAACACGTGATATGATTGACTGCAGCTGATCTCTCATCTACAATCATTAGCTAGCCAATCAGACCAATTCAAACTCACTATAAGTAGCATAGGAAAAATCACTCCCTTATCTTCATTTTCGAAGAAACCCCCCATCCACCCCTTCTTCCCCCCTTTTTTCTTTTACCACGGGGAGCTCTCGAGAACCACCTGATCTCGTTACTTCCCTTATATGCTCCATAGACCAGGCGGGAGCCCTGGGCTCAACTATCTACGAGCTCAGGGTTCTTTCCCGGGACAGCATGCAAAACCAGCTAACATTTGTCAAACAATATCTAAGTGCAAACTCTTGAATTATTATTTCGACATACGTAGTGTTGAGATCCTGAATGCAAGTGTTTCGAAACACTGCTCTGAAGCCTGATCCAAAACACCCAGGTCACGTGACTAAGGTGATTCGAAACACCCAGGTCATGTAACTAAAGTGATTCAAAGCATCGGTCATTTCAGAAGTGTTTCGACACCTGGCGAATCTGCATTACACTGAAAGGGTCAGAAATTTTTTTTATAAATTACTTAATGTATTTGATTAATGTTACCTTTTATTACCAAAACAATACATATATATTCACAAAGTGTTCATTCGGATGTCAGACCAATAAAACAAAACATGTTACAAGAACAGAGCATTTGAGAACTAACGTCTATAGCTGCATCACTCTCACCGCATCACTTGAAACCTCAACTCTACAACGTGGGGTTTATTACCTCAATTTGGGGGGACGTGTTTTGAAATGCTTCGACTATTTCAGTGTATCATGAAGCCTCTCTTTTAACACGCAAACTTCACAAAGAAATGCCAACTGACCAAGCCAGGACTCAAACCAGCAAGTGGTTCGAGTTTTATCTCTGTCCACCATTAACTAAAGGCAAGGTTGTACAGGCAATGGTCAAAAAACAGAAGCAAAATAGTAGCACAAGCGTAATCCAATGTACGTGGTCAAAAAGCAGGCGAGAGGTCAGACTAAACGGGAAACAAGGCTAGAATTAAAAACACACAAAAACAACAAAGAAAAGCGCTTTGTGATGTTCATGAAGAAACAAGACTCAGTAATGAGAATGTAAAAGGGTATATATAGTCCATGTATTCAGTGAAAGCAAGCTACAGCTATGCCTCTGTGTGAATGTCCAGATTATTGTCAGCTGTTGCAGGAGTTGATAAGTGCAAAGGGTTCTGGGAGTTGTAGTTCACTAGAAATACTGGAGAAAACACCGATGACCCTCACAACACTTGGTCTTAATGCCACACATGGTACAAAGAAAATAAAAATGTCATCCAGCTATATGTGCAGCACTTAAAAGCAATTAAACACACCAGTTTTTTTGGTATTTGAGTAAACGTGATACACAAAAACAAGAACTGTGATTTCAAATGAGTTTCAGGACAGAGCCTACATTCGAGGAGACACGCTGGACCATAAATCACCTCAATACACTAGAGCCTCACGTCACTGTTTTTGTGCTCTTTCAGGCACAGAAGGTGATTTTGGATGTTACTATGCTGGTTAATTGTCTCTACACATGTCAATGGCACTCATTAAATTAAGTGGACTATATAGTTTGCATTCCCAGTATGCAAACTATATAATTTTATTGTGATAAAATGTGTGTTTTTTGAAGGAGGACAAGACACATGTTTATGGAAATGATCCATTCTAAAGGCACCATAGAATGCATTGATATGTTTTAATTAAATAGTTTTCTGATATCTTATCTAAAGACTATAGAAGGTACAGATGTCACCACTTCAATATGTTCCCTCTGCCGCCGTTCTTGCTGTCGGCGCAGTGGTAGTAGGTGTGCCTGCAGCTTTTGACCGCTGAGTAGGGCTTTAACCATAGATTTTCAGCTTTACCTTTTCACAATACTAGATAGGACAGTACTATATGTGTACCTTATGTGATGTGCTCATTCATTCATTCATTTCAGCTTAGTCCCTTTATTATTTCGGGGTCACCACACCGGAATGAACCACCAACTTATCCAGCATTTGTTTTATGCATCGGATGCCCTTCCAGGCGCAACCCATCTCTGGGAAACATCCATACACACTCATTCACACTCATACACTACGGACAATTTAGCCTACCCAATTCACTTATACCACATGTCTTTGGACTGTGGGGGAAACCGGAGCACCCGAAGGAAACCCACGCGAACGCAGGGAGAACATGCAAACGCCAACTGACCCTGCCGAGGCTCAAACCAGCAACCTTCTTGCTGTGAGGCAACAGCACTACCTACTGCGCCACTGCGTCGCCCGTGGTGTGTTCAATTAAAATATAATTTTGTTTGGTTGTTTTGGTTTTCTTAGTAATAAACATGCTTTTACACTATACTGTATGTTTTAGAAAATATACAATACAAGGTGAGAAGTCTAGCCCTAGGCTGCAAAAATTAAGCAAATATAAGAATCAGCTAAGTTTTTTAGCCCTCATAGTGCCCTATTAAATTGCGTTGGGGTGAAAAGAATGTTTGGATTTCTTTAACCATCATTGCAATGTTATTACCTCAAATTTTAAACGTGCTCACACTGCAAGATATGAAAACCATGACACAGCTCACACTACAAAATAATATTAAAGAGCCCCTATTATCACTATCATCCCAAAACTTCTCCTGCCCAAATTGACTGAGCTCTCCGTGCCCACCTCTGTTTGTCAGTGGATCAACAGCTTCCTAACGGACAGGCAGCAGCTGGTGAAGCTGGGAAAATTCTCATCCAGTACCCGCACAATCAGCACTGGCGCCCCCCAGGGGTGTGTCCTCATTCAGGACGGTGACGAGTCTGCTTACAGACAGGAGGTTAAGGAGTTGGCTGTCTGGTGCAGTCACAACAACCTGGAGCTGAACACGCTCAAAACAGTGGAGATGATAGTGGACTTCAGGAGAAACCCCCCTGCTCTCCCCCCACTGAGCATCATGGACAGCATTGTGGCAGCAGTGGAGTCATTCAGGTTCCTGGGCACCACCATCTCTCAGGACCTGAAGTGGGACACTCACATTGACTCCATTGTCAAAAAAGCTCAACAGAGGCTGTACTTTCTTCGTCAGCTGAGGAAGTTCAACCTCCCAAAGGAGCTGCTGAAACAGTTCTACACCTCCATCATTGAATCAGTCATCTGCACTTCAATAACTGTCTGGTTTAGCTCAGCTTCCAAATCCGACCTCCGAAGACTACGTCGAATAGTTCGGACTGCTGAGCGAATCATTGGTACAACCCTCCCTACTCTCCAAGAACTGTACTTATCCAGAGCGAGCAGAAGGGCTGCTAAAATCAGTCTGGACCTCTCACACCCAGCACACTGCCTCTTTGAACTTTTACCTTCTGGTCGACGCTACAGAGCACTGCGCACCAGAACAGCCCGACACAGAAACATTTTCTTCCCTCAGGCAATCCATCTCATGAACACTTGATGATGATAATAATTGTGGAACCAACATCACTACCTGCTATACACTTTTTTATGCACACATACACTTATTTAACAACACACTTTACATGCCAATTTGCACATAACACCTGCACATATTATGTTGTATATAGTAATACACCTGTACATACACTTGTCAATTTTGTATATTGCATTCACTACTTTTTAAAATATATTTATTATCTGGTTTTTTTAGTCCTCTGTAATTCTGTTGCACTGTAGAAGCTCTGTCATGAAAACAAATTCCTCGTATGTGTGAACATACCTGGCAATAAAGCTCTTTCTGATTCTGATTCTATTATGGGTTTTTGAAAATGACCTTCCATCCAGTGTGTAACACAGCTCTAGGTGAATGAAAACATCCAGCTGAGGTTTAAATCTGAAAGTGCACCTTGTTTAAAACTTTTGATTCTTTAGTGAAATAGTCGACTCAGAGTCGAATAAATGAATCGAGTTGGATTCGGATCAGTTGTTTGATCGCATCGACGTCGATACGGTACATCACCAAATATGTACTTCCAGTTCCGTTAAAACTGTGAATTCGCTCTCACTTCAGATACTAGCGGAGGAGCGGGCTATAACGGGACTGATCATGACGCGAAGATGATGATCACTGACAGATGGAGATTCGGCTGCGGTGAATAAAGGGTTAAAGTTCATTTTCACAACAACACCACAGTATAGCCAACCATGTGCTGTGTTTGTTCCTGTCATTTTTCTGATTTTTGATACAATAACCTACGCTGCAACACGGGATTTACCGGCCATTTGCTATTGAAGGTGCAGCAGAGACTATGGGACTTTGTCAGACTTTGACAGGGATGTTGTCAGTAACTTTTACAGTTTAAATGGACCAGTTTCTTCTTCCTCCGGATCATAACATTTAAGTGTCATTAAAATTATTGGCTCGTTTTGTGTAGTTTGCAAAATATGTGTTTAATTGTGTGTTATAAGTTGTAATCACCCAGCGCGGCTTGTAATCAGGTATTGATTATAGATCAGTGCTTGTACTGTATCCCTCAGGTTAAATCTGTATGGGCCTGTTCACATATCCCGTCCAAAATTACGTTAAAAACGTGACGCGTGCTTCTTCCTTTACCGATTCAAATGATTTAAAACTGCCGATCCTCTGCTGTTTGCCTTTGCTATGGCCACCATCAGCTGTTCCTCACATGTGCGGCACTGTCAGTTCTCAAAATAGTTAAACTTTTGCCACTGTGTGAATTAACACTGAACGTGTGTCTTATTACTTGGGGTTAGGGTTAGGAGTAAAGTAATATGCTGGTGTTTAACTGCATTACTTTATTGCATTCCTGCATTGTACTCTCATACTTTCTCCTACTTCATACTGTAGCCGTAGTGGGCATTTCTCTCTGTCTCATGCAGAACACAGTCGACCAATCGCACCAGACTGGGCCATCGGACCAATCAGCACAGATTAGTTTCACGCTTAGAAGGGGTTTGGAAACAAATGAATCGCTGAATGATTCATATAGGAGTTGCTGGGATAATTGGGTAAAACTAAATGCATATTATAAGACAATCAATGTGTTTTTTGACCTTGCACGCATATCAGCATGTTGCTGGAGACCCCTAAAACCAAAATATGACCTTTTTTAAAGCAAAATGTAAGATCATCGTGCCAATGGAGCACCTGATTGCAGTATAACTTGCTTTATCAATAATTATTAATTATTATAGGCTAGGTTACAAATATTTGACCAACTGCCACTACATGCAAAACACTCATGTACTCAAAATAGGTTCCCATATGGATAGCTATTAGTGGCAGTTATGAATTAAATAAATGGGCATATCCAAGCAAAGTGAGTCGCACATTATTTATCATCTGTTCATTTTTCTCTGTTCATTTCTCTTTCACACTCACGCAGAGCGAACAGTCTGCAGAAAGAAAAAAATCTGCTGGTTTAAAAGAACACATTATGTCCATTAATGTCTAATAATAATAATAATAATAATAATAATAATAATAATAATAATAATAATAATAATAATAATAATATTTATTATTATTATTATTACTATTATTATTATTATTATTATTATTATTATTATTATTATTATTATGCTGGATGTGTTGTGCTTTGACTGGATATCTAGTTTAAAAGCTAAATTGTTACCTGTTGCACGGCATAGGCTAGCCCAGTGTGGAAAAAAAATAATTCACAAAGCAGAGACATCTTGTTCTGCAGTAATCACTCTCTAGGAAAAAATCCTCTTATATCTGGCCTATTTCGGTTTACAGGACTAAATGTTTTTTATACTATATTCTATTCAAGGGCGACGCAGTGGTGCAGTAGGTAGTGCTGTCGCCTCACAGCAAGAAGGTCGCTGATTCGAGCCTCGGCTGGGTCAGTTGGCGTTTCTGTGTGGAGTTTGCATGTTCTCCTTGCATTCGCGTGGGTTTTTTCGGGTGCTCCCGTTTCCCCCACAGTCCAAAGACATGTGGTACAGGTAAATTGGGTAGGCTAAAGTGTCTGTAGTGTATGAGTGTGAATGAGTGTGCATGGATGTTTCCCAGAGATGGGTTGTGACTGGAAGGGCATCCGATGCATAAAACAAATGCTGGATAAGTTGGCAGTTCATTCCACTGTGGCGACCCCAGATTAATAAAGGGACTAAGCCAAAAAGAAAATGAATGAATGAATGAATGCTATTCTATCCCCTATCCTAAACATAGCCAACATAAAATAAAAATATTTGAAGATTCTAAAAGCACATTTTAATGTTCAAGCATTGTTTATTGGCTACACATCTGGGTCATAAATACTGCACACAGAGAATAACTAATGAAAAAAATATATAGATTAAACTCATTATAAATTAGCTTATATGCCCCAAAATGATGTTTAACAGAGCAAGGAACTTTTTTACAGAATTTCTGATAATATTTTAATATTTAAAACAAACCATTGTTATACAATAACTTGCCTAATTACCCTAACCTGCTTAGTTAACCTAATTAACCTAGTTAAGCCTTTAAATGTCACTTTAAGCTGTATAGAAGCGTCTTGAAAAATATCTAGTCAAATATTATTTACTGTCATCATGGCAAAGATAAAATAAATCAGTTATTAGAGATGAGTTATTAAAACTATTATGTTTAGAAATGTGAAAATCTGCTCTCCCTTAAACAGAAATTGGGGAAAAAATAAACAGGGGGGCTAATAAATCAGAGTACAACTATATATTTATATATTTGTGTCTTAGGTTAGTGCAAAGAATTTCAGTAAATTGTTTTACAAACCCATTTGGAACCTCAGGAATTGCCCCTAGGATGCAAAGCTCTGTTTTTACCTTATTTGGAAGGGTCATTAATATTAATGAGCTCTGCTCCCGCGGGCTCATGTCTCTAATGATCACATAGCATGATGCAATCTTGTTCATTTGATTTAACTAAACAAATTTAGGCAGCAAGAAGTGTTTTTTTACACCATGTCCATGCTACCCCCGGTGCAACAAGGTTTCAGTGACAAGCAATTTGGAGTATACGCAGAAGGACTTTTAATTTTCAATAATCCAGTTCAAGCGCTTCCGGTGAACTGTATGCTGTTACAAAATCGCCAGGTTTAAGGTCTGTTTTCTTTAGAAATAAATGATCTCCACTGCTTGATTGATATATGATATGGGTATCAGAATGTACAAAAACAACTGCATTTAATCCCTTTGCTTTGCACCATGTCTTTAAAATATGGACATTTATGGTCACACTTTCTAATAAGTTTCATTAGTTACAGTTTTTCTCAGTCGCTTTGGTGCATTTCTCACAACACTGTTTACATTTGCACAACAGTAATGCATTTCTCAAAACAATTAGTACAACTGCAAAACCTAGTGGATAACTTGCAAAAGCATGTCACTTGCTCAAAATGGATAGCCCATTCCTCAAAAGCAAGTATTGATGTCAATGAAAGTGTCAGTGTCATCAAAATGAAAAGTCCTGACACTATTGTTTATGAACAGACAGTCAAACGGCTTTGTTATGTTTTCATTATGACAGTTTACTCTCCACATTTTTTCTAATGCAAAAAAGTCAGATTTTGGTGATACGTCCTGAAAATGCTCAAGACAGCACTATATACTATTTGCACAGCCATTTAAAAACTACAGTAAAGTTAGATATCACTGCATTTAGTGAGGTATCTGAGTACAAGACACTGAATATGTATGTTTCACATTTTTACTGCAGATGCTATTTACAATTCAAATGAATTCACAGCATTGTGCAAAATAATAAATACACCCTTCAAGAGTTCACACTTAGCTGATGATTGATTATAAGCAAGTTTGGCATGCTGTCCCGGGAGAGAGCCCTGAGCTCAAAAGGTCCTTGAGCCCTGGGCTCCTTCCCGTTTGCAGGGCGAGAGGGGAGCTTTGAGCTCGGGTAGATCTCGAGAACTCCCCCCTTTTGTAAGAGTTGATGAAGAAAATAATTGCTACAGAGAGATATGCTGATGGATAAAGGTTTGACTAGTGCTAAATTTAGATTGTTCAATTAACTTGTAGTGCATGTTTTTGGAACGTGGAAGGAAACCAGAGAACTCGGGGGAAACCCACGCAAGCACGGGAAGAACATGCTAACTTCACACAGAAACAACAGCCAGTCTGTTAAAGGACTTGAACCGGTAACGTTCTTGCTGTGAGGCCGCAGTGCTAGTCACTGGGCCACCATGCCGCCCTATGAAAGGAAAAGAGGAGGAGTAGGGGTGGAAGGGGGGATTCTTCAAACGAAGATGACTGTAGTAAGAAACCCTGGCTCTTTATAGTGGGTTAGAAATCGTCTGATTGGTTGGTCATACATGGTTAATGCATGACCAGCCGTGTTCAACCATAATCACGTGATCCTCTCGAAATTAGTTTATAAATAAACTTCACTTATTTACAACAAACATAAACTTCCTTTGGGTAGAGCTGTGCACAACTGTAAACAATATTGCAGTACATATTGAAACTGAACCTACAACATACACAGGTCTGTAAATCATTCATCAAATTGTTCAATTTAGAAGACATTTTCAGAAAAAAAAGTTTTTTTTATAAAATGAGCTTGACAGATTTTGACAACTAGTTCAACATTTTTGTATGCAATGACTCAAGTAATGAAATGAGGACTTTTAGTTTTATTTGGAATGGCTATTCAGCATCCACAAGTTTAGTTAATTTTGACTGACATGACATAAACAAATGATAATGTTACAAACAGCAGAGAGTTGTATGAAAGCAATTGATGCATGTCCAAAAGCATTTGCAATTTGCTGGAAGGAATGAAAAACATCTACTATGATGTGCACAAATGACTAATTGTTTTGAGAAATGCATTAACTGTTGTGCAAATGTAAATAGTGTTGTGAGAAATGCACCAAAGTGACTGAGAAAAACTGTAAACAGTCTTTCACCTCATTTTACAATTGAACAACTAAATGAATGCTGAAGTCTATTTAACTGATTGTTTTTACATTACAACATCAATGCTGCAAAAGGAATCATATGAAATTGAAGGTAATCACATTAACTTTTCACCTGAGATTTATCGGTAGGGGAAGAACACTAGCTGCATACTCAAGGGTAATCAACCAAGTGTCTCATTTGTACAGTAGTTGATGAAAACCGACATGAAAACAGCACAAAAACCATCACTAGGATTTCTTATAAACCAAAATTGTTACCTCTGTCAACATCAGCCACCGCAGAGAAGAGAAGAAGGACGAGAGTTAACGGGACGCAGCTTAAATGACAGCTGAGAAATGGTGATGGTGTTTGTGGGATGAGGGGGAAGAGCGTCCTTGAGGAATTCCAGCGAGATGTTTATTAGGCAGACACAGATGAGCGCCTGTAATTACCAGTCAGAGAGCTGAAGAGAAAAGGCCTTGAGTGATGACATGGAGAGAGCGACGACAAACCCAACGCATCCCTTCAGTCTGAGGAAACGGCCACACGCTCGCTATACATGAGGAATAAATCCTGTTAGCATTGTTACTATAAAATGTGAGAGAACAGGGAAGGAGAGAGAAAAGAGGGATGATTTAAGGCACAAAATAGTTAACTGGAGTCTAGACTGTGCAACATGGATTTACAGGATGTACACAAAGCATTGCTCAGCTTCATTGAAAGTATCCAGATAAATATCCATTATTTACTCATATTTTTATGCTAAGTTCATTCATTCATTCATTCATTCATTCATTCATTTTCCTTCGGCTTAGTCCCTTATTTATCAGGGGTCGCCACAGCGGGATGAACCACCAACTATTCCAGCATGTGTTTTATACAGCGGATGCTCTTCCAGCCGCAAATGAGCATTAAGAAACACCCATAAACTCTCACATACACACACACACACTCATACACTACGACCAATTTAGCATCCCTAATTGACCTATAGTGCATGCGTTTGGACTGTGGGGGAAACTGGAGCACCCGAAGGAAACCCACACCAACACGGGGAAAACATGCAAACTCCACACAGAAATGCCCAGTCGATAAATATAAAAAAAAATTAATACATATATATATATACATATAAATATCCATAATTTCCTTGTTTTTTATACTAAGTTCATATTGTTATTTTTTATTGATAAAAACAACTACATGCAGAGAACATAAGCTCAAAATTTACATGGAAATCCAATATAAATGCTATTCAAAACCAGTTTTTAACCTAAGAGACATGAAACATTTAAATGGTTTAAAGCACAAAATTTCCCCTTAGTAAAGTAATATTAATGAGATAATATACAGGTATTATCTTATTTATTATATGTATAATGTAATAAAGATATTTGTCTAGAAAATGTTTCTTGATTTAAGAATATTTTGATATTTGAACTAGAAACAAGACAGTTCAAAACCATACAAGTCTTAAGGCTGATTTATACTTCTGCATCAAGGGATCGGCGTGACTCACGTCGCCTGCCTTGCCCGTAGTCATGCATTTTTACTTCTGCCTGCTGTTTATGTTGCTCTGCAATAACACATCTGACATGCTAGCTGACAAATTGGGCAAGATAAAAATTGTCCATAGTGTATGTGTGTGAATGAGTGTGTATGGATGTTTCCAAGTGATGGGTTGCAGCTGGAAGGGCATCCGATGCGTAAAACATATGCTGGATAAGTTGGCGGTTCATTGCGCATGGCGACCCCTGATTAATAAAGGGACAAAGTCGAAAAAGAAAATGAATGAATGACATGCTAGCTGGCAGTAGGTTATGTTATGTTCCTCTGTGTCGTGCTTCTTTGCTGTTTTTTTTAATTTATTTATTTTTTTTGAATGCTTCCTTAATGTACAATTTAATTCAGAGGGTGGAACCGGCAGATGTGAAACAACTTTAATTGTAAGGTAAACACAAAACCAAAGTTTCCAACTGGAGCTCCTTTATAAGACTCCACACTTGTAAACACTCACTCCAACAGGTTCACTCACGTGGCTCTCACGCCTGCCCCTACTTGTCAGCGATACCAAGCCAACCAATCACAGAGCTTGCGCTACGTGTCCTTGCATGTAGTTACATATTTTTTTAAAAGGTGCGCGTCAGTATCGACAGCCACCGTAAGGGCTATGCAACCACACGAAGGCTGCGCTGGAGCATACATGTGCGCTTGACACAAAAGTATAAATCAGCCTTTAGGCCCAATCCTGATTCTACCCCTTAGCCCTTCTCCTTACCCTTAACTATCATTTTGCACATTCACGTGAAGGGGTAGGGGTGTCCAAATTCTCATTAGCTTGAAGGTGTAGGGCTAAGGGGAAGGGCTACATACCCCTTGAAACTGAGATTTTTTAGAACGACACTCGAAACCAAGGGGTATGAAAATTTCCTGCACTGCTAGTATTTTTTTTGTCAATATTACGAATTTTTACAACAAACAAGCACATGTTTTAATACATTCATAACGGCATTAGTGTTTTACCCTCATGCTTAAAAAAAAAACGCTAAAGTAAAAACAGCTAAATTTCGCAACCTATAATCGATAATATTAATAACTCCTGTATAGTAGTCTCACATTATTCTGTCACTCGATGACACTCGAATACCCCGTCAGAAAACTCTAGTGGCTGAGAATGAGCCTTTTACAGTGTCTGCTATAATGTTAATGTTGTTTTCATGTGTTTACATACTGTAGATGAATATGGCCACTGTGTAAATACACAGTATAGTTATGATCTTATTGCCACATTAGATTGTTATGATAACATAATATATGCCTTATTATGTGTGATTTCCTGAAGATAAATACCAAAATAATAACGCAACTGGAAAAACTACAGCAGTCGCCATCGTCTGATCTCATATGAAGTAAGAACTTGAAGAGTACTACTGAACTAATGAACTACTGCGATGTACAGAAGCAATGAAGTGTTTGCAAGATTTTACCCACAAAAACAAAGCGTTACTACACTAAAAAAATCTGTAAATAAGCAGATTTTCATATTTTGTGATTTATTGTTTTTAATTTTTCACCATTTATTTATGCTTTTGAATTGCATTATGGGATCTTGATCTTTCTTCCAACAACTTTTAACCTTAAAAAAATAAAAAAAAGTAACTTTTATAACCATTTTTAATAGTTTAAAGTGATATATTGTCTGGGTTGGTGTTGTATATTACGCTAAAAACAGTAATAAACTGCCACTACATTTTCTGTCATTTTACAGACTTATTTCTACACTGTAAAACCAGGTAAGTTAACTCCAACTGTTTGAGGAAATCAATTGCAGCAGTTAATAAAGCAAATTCAGCCCAAACAACTATATAGCTAATTAAATGGTTTGGTATTGCTTCTAGCATTAGAGCAGAGATGCCCCAACTATAGGGTCCGCGGGGCAAAGCTGTTGTTGTTTTAAATGTTTTAATTAAATGTGAATTAACAACATTTTTTTAATGGGCAATGAAACCCTAAAACACATTTTTTAGATGTTGACAGATCTAGTCAATATTATAGTATGACTAT
>CAIGQZ010033112.1:35146497-35157537 GCA_903798205.1 Danio tinwini
AGACAGATAGATAGATAGATAGATAGATAGATAGATAGATAGATAGATAGATAGATAGAATTATTATTTTTTTCTATGTATTTTTATATTATTAAATTAGGAAGTTACCATGGCAACTTTAATGTAATACAGTTTGGTATATTTAGCTTTGGCCCACCATTCTCAATCAAGTTTGGATTTTTGCCCTTTATAAGAAAAGTTTGGGCACCTCTGCATTAGAGGTAACACAAAAAAAACAGAATTAATTATTTCATAACTCATCCGGTTTGAGTTCTGATTAATATAATAATTTTATAAGCTAGCATAACTAATTAAGTCAAAATAACTTTTAAAAAATAATTATGAGTTAAACTAACTTTATTTAGGGATTTCCACTGTTAGGTTGTACAGTCTACATTACTGTATCATTATCATTCATTACATTTTCTTTTTCGGCTTTGTCCCTTTATTAATCAGGGGTCGCCACAGTGGAATTAACCGGCAACTAATTCAGCATATGTTTTACGCAGCGGATGCCCTTCCAGCTGCAACCCATCACTGGGGAACACCCAAACACTCTCATTCACACACATACACCACGGACAATTTTAGCTGACCCAATTCACCATATACTGTATATACATTATATTATTTCAAATGTTTTCATTTTCAACATCATAATTCGCCAGAGGACAGATCAACATCCCATAATGCAATTCACAACCGTAAATAAATGGAAAACACTTGTGAATCCCAAAATACGGAAAATGTTCATTAACAAATATCTTTTACAGTGTTCACAAAGAATCTCTTAAGATCATTTACAGACCCTCATATATCTTCTAAAATGCAATTGTGTTTTCAGTGGGATATAAAATACAATATAAAATAATAATAATAAAAAAAAACTACTCTTCAAAATTGTGAGCTTGAGGGAAAAGAAAAGTCAAATATTTTGCTTAAGAGTCTCGTGAATCGCTTTGAAATGTGCTTTTTTTATTTGACGTAATCTCAACTGAAGCATGAAGACAGGGTGTATATATAGACAGAGTAGCTCCTCCTCTTTTTAAACAAACAGCCAATAGTGTTTTATTACAGCTCTGCCTGTGAGAGTGGTTGAGATCAAGTGCACATCTGACATAAGGTATGAGAAAGAGAAAACTGAAGTCATTGCATTCGGGAACAGAGATGAGGTTTTCCTGGGTGAATGTGTACCTTGGCTCTAGGGGTGAAACAACCAAAAAATATTAAAAAAAATAGGGTCAAGAATCTTGGTGTGACTCTGGAGTCATATCTGAGTTTCAATAGTCATGTCAAAGCAGTTCGTAAATCAGCATACTATCATCTTAAAAACATTGCAAGAATCAGATGCTTTGTTTCCAGTGAAGACTTAGAGAAACCTGTTCCATCTTTTATCAGCAGCAGGGTGGATTACTGTAATGGCCTCCTCACGGGCCTTCCCGAAAAGACAGTCAGACAGTTGCAGCTCATCCAGAATGCTGCGGCCAGGATTCTGACCAGAACCAGGAAATCAGAGCACATCACACCTGTCCTCAGGTTTTTACAATGGCTCCCAGTTACATTCAGAATAGATTTTAAAGTTCTATTGCTTGTCTATAAATCACTAAGGGCGTACTCACACTGTGCTATCTGAACCGTGCCCAGGCCGGTTTCCCGAATTGTTTGAGAAGTGTGAGTGCTCTGAATCGGGCTCAGGCACGGTTCACTTGGGCGGCCCTGGCCGGGTTGAAAGAGGTGGGCCTGAGCGCGGTTCACTTGGGCTCAGGCGCGGTACGCTTACAGTGTGAGTGCAAGCGTGCCTGAGCCCGAAACTGAAAGCGAGACATGACTTTTAAGGGACTGTTTCATATGGATTAATTAATCATTCATACTGTTCAATGAACGCAAACTGTCGTAGATTATTAAAGACGCAAATCCCTCGCTGCACATCAGCTACAGCTTCAGCAAACCTCCTAATTCCTGCAGCACGAGGACTTTATGATTGTTAATGAGCGTCAAAAGTGGCTGATCTGTTCTGCGAAATATTAGACTGCATGTCACCGCATATCAAACGACTTAAACGATATAACTAAAGAAATCTCCACTGTGCTGAGCGAGAGCGCTTACTGAACAGCGCATCATCTATGACGTAATCTCGCCCAGGCCCGAATGTAATGTGAGTGCGGGCCGTCGGGGGAGACGGGAGCGGGGACAAGTGTGCTTTGGTCCAGTTCCAGGCAACTGTACATAGTGTGAGTTAGGCCTAAATGGCCTAGGACCTCAATACATTACAGAAATGTGCACTGAATACAAACCTAACAGATCACTCAGATCTCTAGGATCATATAAACTAGAAATTCCAAGAGTTCAGTCAAAGCAGGGTGAATCAGCCTTCAGCTACTAACTGTGCTACGTCCCACAGATCACACTATCATGTCTTTCTTTTCTTTTTGTTCCTTTAAAACCTGTTTAACACATTTTAATCTGTTTTTAATCATTTTTATTCTTTGTTTTTATTTTCTTATACTTGTTTCTTTTATTCCAGTTTATGTAAAGCACTTTGAATTACCATGAAATGTGCTATATAAATAAACTTGCCCTGACTATGAGTTGACGTGAATAAAAAAAACATTGATTTATTTAGGTGGAAGTGACAAAATGCAAGCTTTTAATGTTTATATACATGTTTTATTTATTACACTAGCTTACATATATCCTTAAAACTAGCATACTAACATCTAAAAAATTGTATTTTTATTTCACAGCACTTGTAAACTCTCCTTTAACAAGTCTGAAGTTACTTGAGGGCGAAGAAATTGTCAAAATGTTTTGATTTTGATTGAACTCATAGTGAAAGAGAAGTGGAAAGAGCAAGGAGACTGGATGTACCGTGTCAAAATAAACTTGCAATGGACTGAAACATTTTAAATTGAGTTTCTGCAGTGTCATGCTATCGTCTGAGCTGCGGAGAAGTGAAATCCTGGAAGCACTGGATGACTGGAGTGTATGGGAATTGCCCTCTTAACACAGCAAGACCCATCAAAGTCGATTGGAAAGACGATGAATCTGTGCCAAATGGAGGCCCTTAGACATCCGTATCGCTCTATTATTTAAAACTCTTCTTCTGGTGTCATTTTAGAGCGAAGTGAAGCTGAAACACAGTGGCAGGAGGAGGTAAAATAATAATAATAATAATTTAAGAGTCCCATGAGAATATCTGTATGCCAGATAAATAAGAAAAAAGCACTGAATAAAACATCAATAGATGAAAGAGATACACAGATGGATATTTACAACCCAGGTGCTTCACACAAGTAGAAAAGCCCAAAGTAAAAGAAATTGGAAGTAAATCCTGCATAAGACCCTTATTATTATGCTGGATTCCAATGGTAAAGCTAGTATGATATCACATGCACAATTTTATACCTTTAAAAAACACTGACCATTTAAACTCCCAGAGTTCTTACTAGGTCTAGAAAATATGACCACATCACTTCAATTTTATTCTCCTTACACAATCTGCCTGCTAAGTTCCATATTGATTAAAAAATATTGTTTCTTACTTATAAAGCTTTATATAATCTAGCTCCTGTTTATCTAACCAACCTTCTGTCTCGATACAATCCAACCCGCTCATTAAGATAGCTAGCTCTCTGCAACTCTCACATGCTTGCCACTGAAGCTAAGCAGGCGCCCGGTCAGTACCAATATGGGAGACCACATGGAAAAACTAGGTTGCTGCCGGAAGTGGTGTTAGTAAGGCCACTAGGGGGCACCCAAATTGCAGTCTGTGTGGGTCCTAATGCCCCAGTATAGTGGCAGGGATTCTATACTGCTCAATGAGCGCCGTCTTTTGGATGAGATGTTAAACCGAGGTCCCATATCATAATTGGCTTCATCACTCTGTCTTCTCTCCACCAACCAGCTGGTGTGTGGTGTGCGGTCTGGCGCAAAACGGCTGCCATCATGTCATCCAAGTTGATGCTGCACACTGGTGGAGGATGAGGAGATTCCACCCACCCCCCACCCTCCGACCTGAAAAGTGTAAAGCGTTTTGAGTGCCTAGAAAAGCGCTGTATAAATTATATATTATTATTATCATTATTATTATTAAGATCTCAAAGCTCAGGGCTTCTGGTAATACCTAGAATAGCAAAGTCGAGTAAAGGAGGTCAAGCCTTTTCATTTATGGCTCCTAAACTCTGGAATAGCCTTCCTGATAATGTCCGAGGTTCAGACATACTCTCTCAGTTGACTAGATTAAAGATCTATCTTTTTAGTAAAGCATACACTCAATGCACGCATAACGATATGATGCATGAGTGTGCTCCACGCAGGTGAATGGGATTGACAAACCACCTGTAGGGGCTCCATTTTAACAATCTAGATGCAAAGACTAAAGCACAAATGCATTAAGGGTGAGTCTGAATCCACTTTTGCTTTTTTAAGGACAAAAAATATGGTTTATACTGCAGCGCTTATTCTCTTAATGAGTTATGGGTGTGTTTTGAAAATAAACCAATCAGAGTCTCATCTCTTATTCCCTGTAAGAGTCAGTTGCCTCGCACCAATTTGCTATTTACATGGCGGACCTTGTAAATGGAAAAACTGAACACTTCACTAGCAAGAAAACAGGTAAACAGAGCATCTGCAGCACGAGGATAAAGAACAGGCCACCTCCATTCTGCCTCTTTACATTCTCTTTCTCTCTATCGTGGATAAGGAAACAGTGTTGTACGCACTCCACTGAAGACGTTCATTATCCTACATATTTTTTTTTCTTTGTTAAGTGCAAAGATTTGTTTCAAAACTATTTCTAAATTCAGTTCTAATTTCCAGCAAATTAATAACTGAGCAAAAATAACGAAGTGTGGTCAAAAAAACTGAGTTATATCCAAACACATGTCCTGTTCCCCTTCGGGAGGGGAACTTCAATGCTATGTGGAAACTTCCACTATGGGGATTTCACTCAGAAAGCCAATCATCTGAAAGAGTATGTAAACGGGCCAATGAAATGCCAATGAGTTGGCAGCTTCAGCTTGCGCACCTGATGCTCGTTGCAATCAATTTGCTATAAGAGCACAGCACGCGCAAAGCCAAGCATCATTTTCACTTCAGAGACTTCAACAGCCTTCTGAGAGAGTCGATGAGGGTTCCTCCAGCTGAGTTTCAGACAGAGAGTGAACGAGAGCGATCTCCCGGTCCAGAGTGTGTGACACGCAGTGGCAGACGGTCGAGCTGGGTTTCTCCCTTGCCTGGCGTCCTTTGGGTCCGGTCCTCCAGAGCGGTATGTATTGTTGCGAATTTCCTAAAAGAGCAACACGGTCGTGCAGCACGTCTTTTTCAAGACGTCGCTCCGACAGTGCGTTTCTGGATGCGGTGGTTTCCTGTCCTCGGATGATGGGCACGAGCACTGCGTTTCATGTCTGGGGTTCCAGCATGTTAATGCAGTGCTCGCGGGCAGTGCATGCCATCACTCGGTGGCATGTCTGTTGCGCAGTTAAGATCGCGGTTCGCTCTTACAAAAGAGCCACCCACCCCAGTTGTCCCCCGCTCCGCGGCTGGGCACTCGGGCAGATCTGAGGGTTACAGTGAGAGTAAATCTGCCGCCCTCGGGCTTGTGGACCTCTCGCTCCTCCACGCGCTCCATCCAAGCTTCGAGTGAGAGAAGCGCTCCATCTTCGGATGGCCGCCCTCTCACTTGATGACACCGAGGCTCAGATGTCCACTGCTGCATCGGAGGCTGGGCTGTCATGCTCTGATAAAAGATTTTCGCCCCTACGCTCCCTCCCCTCGGGAGCGAGCGCTGCGGCGGCCGATCTTGAAACAGGCATGATAACCGTGCTCTACCGGGCTGTTTCGGTCGTGGGTCTGGAGATGGTTTATCCCCCAGTCCCGCGGCCGGACCGACTAGATGGGTGTATGTGGAGGATTAAAAGGCAAGACCTTCCAGCCTCCCATCCCTTTCTTCCCGGAAGTGCACAGTGGGCTCACGCAGTTTTGAGGGCATCTTTCTCTGCCTGATCTGCGTGCGCCTCCGCCTCACCACCCTTGATGGTGGAGCAGCCAGGGAGTATGAGTCGATTCCCCAGATTGAGAGTGCCATCACGGGCCCGCGTGGTGCCTCCTTCTGCTGGAATCAGCCTCAACTCCCGTCCAAAGCGTGTTGGTCCTCTGCCTCCCGAGCCAGAGCCCACACAGCCGCGGACCACGCTGCTTCCACCCTGCATGCCAGGGTCCATGTGCGCGCGCTGGCCCAGCTGCACAAGGGTGGTTCCGACCCAGGCTTGTCACAAGCCCCGCACCGCACCCGACTGAGCTCCACGGACCTCAAGTCCGCTGCGTGTGCCCCGGGAAGGACGATGGCCACGTTAGTGGTCCAGGAGCGCCACCTCGGGCTAAACCTGGCAGAAATATGCGCGGAGTCGACAAAGTTCACTTTCTTGACTCCCCCATATACCAGTCTGGCCCGTTCGGCGACACCGTTGGTGGATTCACCCGGGAATTCACGGCGGTGCAGTCGGATACGATGGACCATCCATCGGCGGGGATGTAAGACCGCTCCCCCCCGCCGAACCATCCACATCCACTGCTTGTCGCTGAGAGCGCCCGTCTACGAGTGCTGCTCCGCCCCCGCCTGTGCCTCTGGCCAGCGGCAGCGCCGAGCACCTTACAGGCAACCAGCGCTCCCCGTCACAGAGTGCCGTTAAGTCCGGTTAACGGACCGCGAAGCGCTCCTGAGACGGGCCATTTGGAGAAGAGGGAACCTGCTCTCTCCCCGGTGGGGGGTCGGGCTCCTCAGAGAGAGCATTTTTCCCTTCCCTGGATGTGATAGCCCGAATACTGCCAGTCTGGGACGCGATGAAAAGCCTTTCAGCTCGCAGGATCGGTGCACTTCGCCAGTGGCTCACGAGGTCTGGGAGGACGGTCTCCTTTCTCTCACACCTCCAGCCCTCCCCTCCGGAGTCTGGGTGTAAGGTGAGTGAATCTCTCGCCTCCAGCTCTTCCGCGGGACCCCAGCGCTCCCCGGATCAGCACTCCTACTCCGCGCTGCCCCACTGCTGGTACGTCAACGATCGTAGTGATGCAGTCATTAGCGAGAGCTCTGCCTGCCTGGTTAGCGCGGGCCAGCCCTTCGCGGTGGCTCATATGCACGATCAGACTCGGCTACGCGATTCAATTCGCGAACGGCCTCCCAAGTTCACGGGTGTGTTTCTCACCAGGGTCAGCCCTGTGCCCGCCCCTGTCTTGCGAGAGAAGATTGCTGTCCTCCTGGCGAAGGATGCAATCTAACCGATCCCTCCAGCCGAGATGGAGAGCGGGTTTACAGCCTGTACTTCATCGTACCAAAAAAGAGCAGTGGGCTATGGCCAATTCCAGATCTGCGCGTTTTGAACCGCTGTCTGCACAAGCTGCCGTTCAAAATGCTTATGCAGAAGCGCATCCTCTGGTGCGTTCGTCCTCGGGATTGGTCTGCAGCAATAGACCTGAAGGACGCGTACTTCATGTCTCCATACTCCACGCCACCGTCAGTTTCCGCGGTCTGCGTTAAGATCGAGCCTGGCAGTACAAGTCCTCCCCTTCGGGTTCTCTCTGTCTCCGCGGGTCTTCACCAAGCTCGCGGAGGGGGCCCTCGCGCCCCTTCGGCTCGCGGGCATCCGCATACTTAATTATCTCGGTGACTGACTAATTTTAGCCCTCTCTCGGGAGCAATTGATTATGCACAGAGACAAGGTGTTCCAGCACCTCCACCTATTGGGGTTTCAGGTCAACCGAGAAAAGAGCAAACTCGCCCCCGGGCAGAGGATCTCTTTTCTCGGGTTGGAGCTGGACTCGGTCACCATGACAGCGCGCCTCTCCTGAGAGCGCGCTCCGCTAATGCTGAACTGTCTGAGAGACTTAGACAGCAAAATAGTGGTCCCACTGAAATCTTTCAGAGGCTCCTGGGGCATATGGCATCCGCAGCCGCTGTCACGCCGCTCGGATTGCTCCATATGAGACCACTTCAGCACTGGCTTAACGATCGAGTCCCCAGACGCGCATGGCACGCGAGCACACACCGGGTGACTGTCACTACGCTGTGTCGCCGCGCCCTCAGCCCCTGGAACGATCCCTCGTTCCTACAGGCCTGAGTGCCTCTAGGACAGGCGTCCAGAAATATTGTCGATTTGACAGATGCTTTCCAGCACGGGCTGGGGGGCCGTGTGTTGCGGGCATGCAGCACGGGCTTGTGGAAAGGAACCCAGTTGCATTGGCATATCAATCGCCTAGAGCTGTTGGCAGTGTTCCTCGCTCTCCGCCGTTTTATCGGTGCTGGAGCGACAACACGTGCTGGTCAGGACGGACAGTACGGTGGCGGTGGCGTATATCAACCGCATGGGGGTATCCGCTCTCGCCGCATGTCTCAGCTCGCCCGCCGTCTGCTCCCCCGGAGTCATACGCAGCGCAATCGCTGCATTCCATTTTTCCCCACCGAGCTCAACCGTGCAGCCATCCGCTCTCACGGCAGTTTCGCCTGGGAAAATGGGGACTCCACCCCCGATTGGCCAGCTGTTATGGGCTGCGCCTTTCTCTCTAACTCAGAGATTTGTGCGCTCTCGCTTGAGTTCCCCACTTGGCGAACCCTGTAAAGTCCACTGGCTTACAGCTGGCCTCGGGGCGTGCGTAATACGCATTTCTCCAGTGAGCCTACTCGCACAGATACTGTGTAAAGTCAGGGAGGTCGAGGAACAGCTCTCGTATTGCGCCTCTCTGGCTCAATCGGACCTGCTTTTTACTCTCCTCGTGATGGCCCCTCCCTGGCACATCCCCTGGAAACAGGGGACAGGCACCGTTTGGCACCCGCACCCAGATCTATGCCTCACGTGCGGTTCATAGATGGAGTGCGGAGGACTTAGGTGACCTACCGATTAGGTGGTTAACACTGTCACTCAGGCTGCGCACCCTCTACGAGGCATGCCCACGCCCTGAAGTGGAGTCTATTCGCTGTGTGGTTAACTTTTTCCCCGAGAAGGAAACCCAGAACATGCCAGATCAGAGTGATGCTATCCTCCTTCAGTTGACTGGAGCTAAGGCTGTCTCCTCCACTCTGAGGGCTTGGCGTTACGATCATCCCCGCTCTAAGGATGCGGTGATGGCGGCGCGCTGGGAAGTATCGTCTCATCATCCAGTTCCCAGAGGCGCGAGACATGAATATTAATTATTCCTGTTTCCCTCTCATACCCACTTGGAGATCTCTTTTAGGAGAGGTCTGCTCGATCACTCGACTCAGTATCTTAAGATTTCTGTCCAGGTAGACAGCTCTGCTGGTCGCGTTCGCATCGGCCAAATGGGTGGGTAACTGGGGGCATTTTCGGTCAGCGAAATGTGCCAGCGTGTTGGGCCGGCCCACTCTCACGTTTACCTGAGACCCCCGCCCACCTAGGTGCTCTAGGTTCCTACAGCATTCTTTCAGCTATGTAGTGAACCTGCAAGCGCTGCCAACGGAGGAGGCAGACCCAGCCCCTTTATTTGCTGCGTCCTTCGCGCTTTGCGTATTATACGGACCATACTCAGCTCTTTTATCTGTTACAGTGATCGGCAGAAGGGAAGTGTCGTATCCAAAACAGAGGTTGGAACATATCCACTGAACCGTGAATGCCATCTCCCTCGCTTATCTGAGCCAGGGCGAGCCGTGTCCCCCAGGAATGAGAGCGCGCTCCTCGAAGCACGCATCCTTGGGCGTTAGCACGCGGCGCCTCTCTAACAGACACTGTAGAGCTGCGGGCTGGGCGACACCTTGCGAGATTTATTAATCTTGAGGGGAGCCGATTTCCTCGCGGTAAATGAGAAATTCGGTTAGGTGTTGTAAAACGCTTGCTGCGCCATTCTCTCTAACACGGAGATACGTGCGCTTTTTCGCTCTGTCAGTAAAGTTCCCCGCTGGCGAACCCTGCAGATACTCCTCCGAGGCCCCCAGCATCTGACTCAGCGGAGAAGTCAGGCGCTGGCCCGTTACGTTTTTGGTCTGCCCGCTGGTCAGCCCGCGTTCTGGGTATAGGTGCCCGCTATGTGCGATCCCCACAAGGCGATCCCATATGCTTATACTGCCACGGTGCAGTCCCCCCTCACAGGCGGACCCGTGTCTTCCCTTACCGCTAACCATCTTATATTCATATGCGTACTCCCCCTTCTTAGGGCTAGTCCATATGCTCTCTCGCCACTAGTCTCCCCACTTGGGTAGCAGGTGGCCTCCGCAGCGTCCTCCCTATCGGGACTGCACGCTCCCCAACGTACTGTCGTATTAAATTCCTAGAAAGTGTTCTAGACGCATCTGCGGCTCCCGAAAAATATATCTAAATCCGTAAATCTTCTGTTGAAGTGGGATAAGTAAGGGCCAGGGAACACGTTGGAAGACCGCGCCTCTGGTGACGCAGGTGCGCTCACGCTCTCTTTTGCCTGGCAAACCTCTCATCGGGGGCGAAGGTAAGGTTCAATCATTATGGCGTTTTCCAAACATTTCCCCATAGTGGAAGTTTCCACATAGCATTGAAGTTCCCCTCCCGAAGGGGAACGCTCCGGTTACTAAGGTAACCCTCGTTCCCCGAGGGGGGGAACGGAAATGCTATGTTCCTTCGCCATAATGATTGCCCCTTAGCTGTTGAGGTGAAAGTCTCTTCCGCTAAAAATGATGCTTGGCTTTGCGCGTGCTGTGCTCTTATAGCAAATTGATTGCAACGAGCATCAGGTGCGCAAGCTGAAGCTGCCAACTCATTGGCATTTCATTGGCCCGTTTACATACTCTTTCAGATGATTGGCTTTCTGAGTGAAATCCCCATAGTGGAAGTTTCCACATAGCATTTCCGTTCCCCCCCTCGGGGAACGAGGGTTACCTTAGTAACCGGAGCGTTCTTATGCACCAAATGGTGACGCAAACGTCTCCAAAACCTGTTAGGTGAACAAATCTAAACTTGTTTTTGATAAAACAAATGTAAATATGCATATGATAAATAATAGTAATAATGATAACAACAACAATAATAATAATAATAATAATAATAATAATAATAATAATAATAATAA
>CAIGQZ010033112.1:35157547-35169692 GCA_903798205.1 Danio tinwini
AATAATAATAATAATAATAATAATAATAATAATAATAATAATAATAATAATAACAACATTATACAAAATCAAGTTGTAGGGGGGTCATGGTGACGCAGAGGATAGCACGATCGCTTGACAGCAAGAAGGTCGCTGCTTGGAGCCTCAGCTGGGTCAGTTGGCATTTCTATGTGGAGTTTGCATGTTCTCCCCGTGTTGGCATGGGTTTTCTCTGGGTGCTCCGGTTTCCCCCATAGTCTAAAGACATACACTATATGAGAATTGGGTAAGCTAAATTGGCCGTAGTGTATGTGTGTGAATGAGTGTGTGTCGATGTTTCCCAGTGATAGGTTGCAGCTGGAAGAGCATCCACTGTGTAAAACATATGCTGGATAAGTTGGTGGTTCATTTCGCTGTGGCGACCCCTGATTAATAAAGGGACTAAATCGAAAAGAAAATAAATGAATGATTCAAAAGTTGTCATGAACAAACTGACGATGGTTTAACATGTTGGCTCAAATATGGATTTTGGTCACTTTCCAACACAACCTAAAATCAAACAAATAACAATGTCATTGTTTTACGTTGTTATTGGAGATCAAATGTTGTCTTTAGACGCTGGCTAGACATAGAATTTTGGTAATCTGACCTCAACCTAAATCTAACCTAATATTAATGTCTTATAGCGTTGTGTGTCTGCTGGGCAATAACTAATTGCACTACAAAATGTTATGTTTACAAACATCCACAAGTTACACGTAAATGCATCAGCTTTTTACAGCGTAATACTCACTACTCTTGAGTACTTTTGAAAGGGCTGCTTTTTACTCATACTTTAAGTAATATTTACAACAGATACTTTTACTCGCACTACATTTTTAAGCAAGTAATGGTACTTTTACTTAAGTATGATTTTTCATTACTCTTTCCACCACTGATACTTACTAAACTAAAGTATCCATTCCTTTAAAAAAAAGAAACCAAAAGAAATAATCTTACTAACCCCAAGCTTTGGAAAAAAATTTACTCTAAAAATACTTGATTGGACAAACCGAATCAGTGGGTTAAAAAATAAAATAAATAAATAAATAAAAAAATAAATAAATGCAATTGAATAAAATAAAAGTGTATTTCTTTTAAGATGAAATAACCAGGTATAAATTTAAGCTGAAATAAGCCGGCATTGTTTCTATAAAATGGAACCGCTTATTACGAATACTAATGAATATCAATACCCGCTAGAACAGGCAGGAAGAGCAGCTTAACCATCTAACAAACGCTATGTCTAATGTCCTTTCAGCAGGCTAATCAATAATTATTTCCCTCTATTCATTTTTCCTTATCCACTATGTTAGCACTCAGCATGAGGATAATTAGTAACCTTGTGATGGACTTTTATTTCTAACACAGAGAACAGAAAATAAGATAATGAATAAGAGAGGTCCATAATCTCAAGATCAATTTTCACATTGCATCGCATGGAGTTCTGTCCATCTAAACCAGCTTTAGTCATCGTTTCAAAATTGCATTGCAATTGCTCTATAAAAGATGCCATGTGCTGATTGCATAATATCTTGGGTTTCATTTTAATATGAGAACAACTGAATCAATATCTTGCCATATTTTGCAGAAACATTAAAAATGGCAAATGTTGCACATTGCTTTTGGAATAATCTCTCAAAATCAACTGTAAAAAAAAACATTGGTTACAACCTTGTAAAGATTTTACAGTGCTGCTTAGTTGTTTTCTGGCACCATATTGCAACAGCTACAAAACTCTAGTGTGGTCTGTTTCTTTTTATTTATTTGTATTTTTTGGAGAGCAAAGTCAAATGAAGGGAACTTACGCTGGAAACAACAATGGGACTGCCGACGTGCCAGCTGAGGCCGAATATTGAAAAAAAAAAGTGCAGTGCAATCCATAACACTGTCCCCGAAATTACATTTCTTTCTCAGATAGAGAGCAGACTCAGTGTTCAACACGCCTCAGAAACATTGTGTATTGAGGCAATGAGATGGTTGGCTTACTGAATATCCTGCAATGTTTCGTTTTTAAAGAGCAATTACGCAATGAAAGTTTAAAAAGAGCCAAAACGGCTCTCTGAGAGTCCTACTTTAAACATGTACCTGATTGGAGTTTACAACATTTATTTTGGCACTGTTTATTTTGGCTTATGAAAACAAAGTACTACTGTCATTGTATTACCATTAATTTATGGCTCAAGCAACTTCTTAAATTCAAATACGTAAGAAGAGAGAGAGAGAAAAAGGGAAATTCATGCAAAGGTTAGAAACTTGAATCAGGCCAGATGTCTTTTGTTCATATGGACTTGTTTAAGATGTTGGCTATATTTAGTCTTTCTTCTCCAACAGTCTATTACATATAGCGGAGCCCAGTGTCATCGCTTTGAGGGGGAAAAAAGCTTCAATAACTCTCTTTATGACCCCCACAAAAATGTTCAGAGGTGAATGCAATTTCCTCAGGATGCTTTGTTAAAGAAACTCCACTTTTTGGAAATAGGCTTATTTTACAGCTCCCCTACAGAGTTAAACAGTTGAGTTTTACCATTTTATATATACATTCAGACAATCTCTGGGTCTGCTAGGAGCACTTTTAGCTTAGCTTAGCATAGATTATTGAATCAGATTGGACCATCAGCATCTCGTTCAAAAATTTCAAAAGGAGTTTTGATGATTTTCCTTTTGTGACTTTTTTTGTGACTTTGAGTTTTGACTTTTGTGTTTCAGACAGATGGAAAATGAAACAATGCTATTTGCTATACTCTCATTCTGGCATAATAATCAAGGAATTTTGCTGCTGTACCATGGCTGCAGAAATAATATCATATAATACATTTATATTAGCCATATCAGCCTAAAAAATAGCAACTTTTCAATTTCTATCAGACTTAGTGCACAATGTAACTACAGAAGAGAAACAAACAAATGCTAATGGTCTAATCGAAATCAGTTATCTATGCTAAGCTAAGCTAAAAGTGCTCCCGTCAGCCCCAGAGATCATCTGAAAGGATTCAAAAATGGTGAAACAACTGTTTATATCACTTTTTTTTCAAACCGATACGAGTATGAGTATTTTAATTTGTGTACTTGCCGATACCAAGTACCAATTACGATACTTCTTAGATTTGGTTTCAATGAAAGTACAATAAATTTGAATAAGGTTTTGTTTTTTGCCTGTAGCAATGATGAACACAAAAATATTTAACAGAAGGCTAAACCAAGGCAAAAATATACACACATTGTTGATAACCCTGCAAATCAATAGACCTTATTGATTACCGATTAGGCATGGATATTTAAAGTATAAGTTTTCATTGCGCTAACACGCGTCTACGACTTCACACACTACATAATCAAGTATGTGCAGTTTACGTTACCTTATGGAGTCACTCTCTTGACATTGTATATTAGGGATGGATAAAACCCTGTTATGACCGGTTCTTTGTTATTCGCGAGTCCTGCAGTTGATCCGCGAGTCAGGTAATCAAAAAGTAGGCTTCATGATGTTTAATTATGGGTGGGTCGCAAGTGAAAACAGTTGGTCATTCAAACTTTACCTACTTTCTCTAAAATATTAAGATGTTTTAAGCGATTTTATCTTGACAGACTGCCTGTAGTGATGTTCAGCACTAGGCATAGGCCAGTATAAGATTTTGACGGTATGATAACCTTGAATAAAAATATCACGGTTTCACGGTATCAGTGTATTGTGCTCACTGCTCTAAAATATATTCCTTTTAAATGTCTGGGTAAAAAACTAAAACTTTTTCCCCTTTAAAAACATATTTTATTTTTGTAAGATTTAAAATAGTTAGGAACGGTAGAGATGTCAGGCTAAATAATTCAAAAGATTAATTGACTATCTTCATTTCTTTCAATAAAACTGATTTCTTTACAATCTAAAACAGCATCATTGTATATTTTTTTCTGCTGGAGTTACTGTTGTTCTAAAATTTAAAAAAAAATGTAAATAAAAAATTGTACACATGCCTTAGGAACGGTATTACAGAAAATTTTGGCGGTTTTAAAACCTTGATTTTTCCAAACCACGGTATACCGTGTAAACGGTTATCATCCCATGGCTATTCAGCACTAGGCACTTTTATTTAGCCTGCAGTCTACTATATAATAGTTTAGATTTTTTTTACAATGTAAAATGTTCCATTACTTAAATTTCCTAAATTTTTTATATTTATAGTTTATGTATAAAATGAGCGCTAGCTTGTTTCGCTGTGATCATTATGCAAGGATCATATTGCATATTCAGTTTATTCTTAAGTAGCCTATAGATTCATTAATAATGTATTTTATAAACAGATTATTAATAAAGACTAAGCTATTAATATATAATAAATTAATTAATACATTAATATGTTGAAGTCAGGTAGGACAACAAATCACATCTACATAGTAAAATAGTGTTGATTGGTATCAGTGCATGGTATCTGCATTTCATGTACGATACTAGTATGAGTATTTGAACAAAGTATCGACCCGATACTGGTATCAGTGCATCCCTAGTTTAATCCCAGAGGAGCTGTATAATGTATTAATTGCTATGTATTAAATATCAGCCTATACAATATCTATCAGTCTTAGTGCACAATGTAACTACAGAAGAGAAACAAATAAACGCTAGGGGTCTAATCAGATTCAATGATATATGCTAAGCTAAGCTAAAAGTGCTCCCGTCAGGCTTACAGATCATCTGAATGGATTCAAAAATGGTAAAACTCAACTGTTTAAACCTGCGGAGCTGTAAAATGTATTATATCCCCCCAAAAAAGCGGAGTGTTCCTTTAAAATGTGCCCTGAGAGAAAAGACAGAACATTCTCCTAATATCCTCGGCCACTTGAACGCAACGGGAATGCAAATCAGGTGGTGGAATTTAATAATAAGTTATATTGCAAGGCCCAAACTAAATAAACACTCCAAAAAATCAATTCCATTGTCCTAATCCCATCCGAAAATGACATTTGTTTAAGTAAACGCTCCTCTAACAAAGGTTCGTCACATTTCTGGCAGCTCTTCAGAGAGTTTTGTCTTTATCCAACACTTGGGTCCTCCAGCACTCCAGCACAATGAATTCTCTTATAAAAAAACCCACCCAGGCTTGGATGGATGAAGTGTGTGAACCATCAGGAGTCCTGCAGTGAAGAAGCTGGGATGCTTTCCCAAAGCCGAGGGGAGGGAGAATGTTTAAAATCAGGAAAAGACTAGAGACAGACTCGGTTTCCTGTTTTTTCAGGCCACACCACGCTAATAAAAAGATACTTAGACCAATGTATATGAATGTATTTGAGTTTTTATGAAAGTATAATTTAGCTGTGGTTTAAACTTTAAAATTCAATTTAATCTCAGTCAAAAATATGCATTGTGCTTAAAAAATACATGCACACAAAGTAAAATTATTGTGGAAACACTTTACAATAAGGTTGAATTTCTATGTGGAGTTTGCATGTTCTCCCTGTGTTGGCGTGGGTTTCCGCCGGGTACTCCGGTTTCCCCCACAGTCTAAACACATGCGCTATAGGTGAATTGAATAAACTAAATTGGCTGTATGTATGTGTGTGAATGAATGTGTATGGGTGTTTCCCAGTACTGGGTTGCAGCTGGAAGAGCATCTGTTGTGTAAAACATATGCTGGATAAGTTGGTGGTTCATTTCGCTGCAGCGTCCCCTGGTAAATAAAGGGACTAAGCTGAAGAAAAATGAATGAATGAATGAATAATTAAAAATAACTTGCTCATTGTTATTTCATTAACTAATGTTAACAAGCATGAATTTGGATTTTAATAATGTATTTGTAAATCTTGAACCATGGTTAGTAATGATGATTTACAAGTATTGTTCATTATTAGTTCATGTTAGTAAATACACACGCACAAACACACGCACGCACACACAAACACACACTATATAAACTTCCCATTCACTCTAGCACATGGCTCAGTCTTAATAGTCCATAGCTGTGGGTAATCAGAAGGTGAACTGAAACTGGCAACTCAGGCTCATTCTGCAAACATACCCCTATATACATTTCTGGAGAGTATTGCCAAATACATACCAGAAACTATGTTTTTTATTGCAGTTTTTGTTTTCCTGAATCCACCAGAGGCCGCTGTGTATGCTTTTTCAGATCTCAAATTTCTCTCGGGTGCCATTTGTGCCTGCTGTTCTAGCGTAAATCCACCAGAGGCTGCTGTCGACTGACTGACTGACTGTCTGAATGACTGACCGATCGACTGACCTTCCCTAAACCCAATCAATAGTGTTTTCAAAAGCACAGATTGACCCGCCCACCCACTTCCCTAAACCCAATCGATGTTTTCAAAAGCAGTCCAGAAAAACAAAAGCCCTCGCCTGATTTTTTACCATGTTTTCAGATTTTACCACATTCTCACCCTGTTATTTACTTGTTTATTTTATTTTTTGGCTTCTGTTTTCAACTTCTCTTTGCGTCTCAAGTCCATCAGGCTAACTGGGCAAATTGGTAACAGCGGGAAAGCCGTCTACATGAAGGTAAGCGGTCAGAAACGGTGTCATACCGCCTCGTAGCGTTTGTTTTAAAGACAAAATGCAGCCATATGTAGCTCTGGCTACACAATTCCCGATCTCCAGAAAAGTATAAAGGGCTCCGTTTTCAGAATGAGCTTATGTTGAAAACTGATGTGTGACTGCAGGGCTTGATGGGATATGTAGTTCAAGTGAATGACAGGGAAAGTTTTCCAGCAATCCACAACGGCAACATTGCTGGCGATCCTAACAATGTGACCAATATGTTTTACTATAGAGTCAACTAATTATTATAATTTTTTACTATACAATATATATATTTTTATTATGGAAAATAGATAAGAAATGCAAACTATCGCTTTTAATTTTTAACTGAAGCAAGATGGCGCCAGGCTGTTTAGCACGCCGTCTGCCGCTCGTCTGTTTGATCTGTTATCTGTTTTCATTGTTTTTATTGCTATTATCGGCTTAATCAGTTGTACCATTTGAACTTATTGCCGTGCTGCTCCTCTCGCGAAGAAGTTATGGCTACTACTTTGAACACAGTTTGCTTCAGCGAGACATATTTTACGAACAATTCCAACAACAAAACTGACGCTGTACCTAACTACATTTCTATGTCGACTATCTTTAATGCCAAAAATGGAGGAGGAAACGGTGCATTCGTTGAGGCTTTGCTCAAAAGTTTAAAACATTTCTATGGGATGGTTGTTGCGGGGACCGCTTTAACGTTTCATTTCATGGTGGATCATGATACATCCTGTTCACCCAGCCTTCCGCAGGCTCCATTATGTCCTCCCTTCGTTTCAAGGTTTGAATTCTACAATGGGCCATAGCAGATTGGGCTGTCGCTCTCGTCTCCGTGGAATTAACCTTAACAATCGGCATCCTCTGGCCAAAACGTTTTCACTCAATCCAATATAAAAATGTACTTTGAATGAAAGACACAGCAGTTTCATGTTTTTTCCTGTGCAGGCATTCAGCATAGCTTCTGTTGGTCGGCAACAAGTGAACAACAGTCAACAGAGGGAGGAAATTACCAAATAAATATGCAAATTTGCCTCGCAGATTGCTGATTGCAAAATTATTGCAAACTGCGAAGACGAGTTAATAATTATCGCACCAGATCCTTCAACATACAAAAAAGCTGGAGAAACATGGTTTAAATGCAGATCCGTGCTACTACTCAAGACTTTATGAATGTAATCTTTACATGTTCTGTGTTTTCACATTTTTCCCGTTTCACCAAACATATTGGTGAGAAAAGTGTTGCAAACACGAAAGGCGAATAAATTGCCCCCCAACCCCCCCCCCCCCCCCCCCCCCCCCCCCCCCCCCCCCGGTCCCTTCTCCCGAGGGTTAGATGGAATTCCTGCAGTCTTTGGCTCTGGGATATTTGTCATCCCTCATCTACCCTTTGATCCCAGTGCAAATCTTTGCCTTCCAAGCCTCCGTCTCCGCTCTCACTCCCATCATCCTTTTCTAATTAAGGCCAGGCTCTGACTATAGACTCACTCTCAGACCTAGAATTTCCTCCATTCTATCAGGCAAGAGCAGCTCTTCTGCACGAGGAAATAGAGAAGAATTAGGCACATCTACAGTTGAAGTCAGAATTATTAGCCCTCTTAAATTATTAACCCCACTGTATATATTTTTCCCCAATTTCTGTTTATTGGAGAGAAGATTTTTTCAACACATTTCTAAACATAATAGTTTAATTACTTATTTCTAAAAACTGATTTATTTTATCTTTGCCATGATGAAAGTAAATATTATTTGACTAGATATTTTTCAAGATACTAGTATTCAGCTTAAAGTGGCATTTAATGGTTTAACTAGGTTAATTAGGTAAGTTAGGGCAATTAGTATAATGGTTTGTTCTGTAGACAATCAATAAAAATATGAATAAAAAATATATCAGGAAAAAAATTACATGGTTGCCTAACATGTTTAAGTTGAATCAAATTAACCTTATGAGTAATTTTAACTTACATTAACAGCTTTTATACTTTTAAAATTAAGCTGAAACATCATTAACTTTAATAAGTTATAATTAGAACCACATAGAATCTGTTGATCCTGTACTTTTTTACTTATGTAAATGTGTCTAAATGTATAGATGTTCAGTTTTTTCATCATTTATTTATTTTTGTTTTATTCATTTATTTATTCATTCATTCATTTTCCTTTGGCTTAGTCCATTTATTCATCAGGGGTCGCCACAGCGGAATGAACCACTAACTTATCCAGCATATGTTTTACACAGCGGAGTACTGCCAGTACTGGTAAACATCTATACACACTCATTTGCACACGCATACACACTACGGCCAATTTTGTTTACCTAATTCACCTTATACCACATGTATTTGGACTGTGGGGGAAACCGGAGCACCCGGTGAAAACCCACGCCAACACAGGAAGAACATGCAAACTCCACACAGAAAAGCCAACTGACCCAGCCGGGATTCAAACCAGCTCACTTGATGTGAGGCAACACTGCTAACCACTGAGCTACCGTGCCACCATTTAGTTTTATTATTGGATTATAATATACAAACGTTCTGATGACTTTTGTACAACACCATTTGTAAAGTAAATATTTTCTTTAGTGGCTGTATTACATGAGACCTATTGCTTTGTTTAACAAAGTGTTCTAATTGGATTTGCATTGTAAACCTTTGTAATAAAAGTTACAATCACTCTATTTAATTTTTCAGCTCCACATAATCTGCAATCTGAATTAATAAACGTTAAGATTTTTTTTACTTAAAGACACATTCATTCATTCATTTTTCTTCATCTTAAGGCTGATTTATACTTCTGCATCAAGCGCACGCATATGGTCCGGCGCAGCCTTCACGCGGTCGCAAAGCCCTTGCAGTGGCTGACGCATACCTCTCAAAAAAGGTAACTACACATTGCAACAACGTATAGCGCAAGCTCTGCGATTGGTCGGCTTGGTAGCTGTGGCGAGTGTGGCCGGTGCTGAGAGCCGCGAGCTCAATGAAGCGAGTGTTTACATGAAGAAGCTCCAGATTTTTTGGTATTTACCTAATGATTAAAGTTGTTTCACGTCCACTGGAACGCGCCTCTGAATGAGCAAGTTTTAGCTACTTGTACATTAAGGTAGCATTCAGAAAAAACAAAACACACATGAAGAAAACGATACAGAGGAACATACAAATAGCCAGCTAGCATTTCGAAAGTTTTAATGCAGAGCAACACAAACAGCATGCAGAAGTATAAATACATCGCTACGCCCAAGGCATGTGCCATGGTCAGAGCCAAACGGAATCTGCGGACGTTTTTGCTATTTCTGCTGAGAATTTTGGTAAAAATCTGCAGATTTCAGCTGAATTATTTTGGGAGTATCATAACTAAAACCTTAATATGCTAAAATAAT
Source organism: Danio tinwini (assembly GCA_903798205.1). Classification (NCBI taxonomy): domain Eukaryota; kingdom Metazoa; phylum Chordata; class Actinopteri; order Cypriniformes; family Danionidae; genus Danio; species Danio tinwini. The sequence goes on from CAIGQZ010033112.1 coordinate 35,167,471, forward strand.
TTATTTATTTAATGTTTAAAATGCAAATCCAATTAGATTCACTTTATTTGGTAAACAAAGCAAGTCTCTCATATAATATATCTACTAAAAGACAGAAAATATGACTTTACAAACTGCATTGTACATAAATCAGATGAACATTTTCATATTAGTCAATAATATTACTGTAATTTAAAAACTGAATAAATATAGATTTACACACATTTACTCAAGTAAATAAACAGAATTAACGATGGGCTCTGGTGCGGTAATTCTGCGAGCGCAGACTCCGTGTGGGCCTAGCCATGGGTCACGCCAATCACTCTACGCAGAAGTATAAACCACCTTTAAGTCTCTATTTCAGAGATCGCCACAATGGAATGAACTGCCAACTATTCCAGCATACGTTTTACACAGCGGATGCCCTTCCAGTCCCTACCCAGTATTGGGAAACACCCATACACTTTCGCATTCACACATTACGGTTAATTTCGTTTACACAATTCACCTATAGCACATGTCTTTTAACTGTGGGGGAAAACAGGAGCACCTGGAGGAAACCCACACCAACACGGGGAGAACATGCAAACTCCACACAGAAATGGAGCTGGCCCAGCCGGGACTCTAACCAGCAACCTTCTTGCTGTGAAGTGAGCCACTGAGCCACCGTGCATGTTTTAATCAATTTAAAATGCATTTCCAGTTAGTTGTATATTTAAATGTTTGATTTTAATTCCTTAAATTCAATTCAAGTTAAAATTGTGTATCCTGCTTGATTCAATTCAAATTCAAAAAGAATTTCAAATCAGATTCAAAAGTCAAATTTGCATAATAACTGAAGCTGCAGCCAACGTACAGTATGAATATTCACCACAAGACAACAATGTCACACCTTTTTGCATATGAAGTGACAAATCAACAGCTGGTGAAGCTATAATGAATTAGCAAAGAAGGAAAACAAACAACAAAGTATTTTTTTTTGCTATCCTGGAGCTTAAGGTCATACTTAACATGCTAGAAATATTGAGGAAATAAAATGAAACCTCGAGCTATTGCACATAATGAATGCTGATAAATAATAAATCAGTTGCATTTGTATTAACTATGGTGATTACCAGATAACCAGGAGTCGGTTTAAACGGTAGCAGGTTTGGGAACAGCAGTAGAATATTGTTATTTATCTCTAAGGCGTTTTTAATTCACAATTTCACCATTTCTGTGACCAAAAGCCAGTCGGGGAATATTTTATGGGGTTTTTTTTGCCTGCTAAAAATCAACAAATATTACTACCGTGCTCTTGTGTGACTCTGAGTGCAGCGCATGCATTATGCAAACAGTCACCATGACTACAGATGACAGGAATCTTGGAAATATATCTTTTGTGTAAAAAAAAATCCACATGCATGCTCACAAGATCAAACACACACCATAAAAGCATCAGAAAGACGTAAGCAGATATTGTGCAGCATTTATGAGGATCATTGGATGTTGTAAGGGCTAATTTTCCCTGAAGTGACCTTTAAAGCGAGCAGTGTTGCTGTAGGCACTATATCATAGCAGAGTGTGTCCTGAGTGTTAAAGATCCAGTAAAACAAAGTGCCATGACCCGGGTTCCCCCCTATTGTGTGTTATCTCTCGGCCTTGTCATCTCATTTCTTTCTCATTCCACTCCGCTGCACCTGACCTTCCCTGAACAATGGAGATGGTGAGCTAAAGGTTCTCCGTGCTGCTGATGGACGTTCTCTTACCCAACATTGAGCTATAGAGACACCGATACCACGTAAAAGCCTCACGGCGAGAGGCAGGGAAATTCAAGACCATCCAATTAAATAAAACATCTGACAACTTGCCAAGCACTGAGAATACGCCTTACCTATTGTGGTTATTAAGATGTAGAAACCCATGTAGGTCATTCAGAAAGTTTCCGAACTTGAGGGTGAGTAAATATTAGGAAATTTTGGGGTTGAACTATTCCTTTAAAGCCTTTATCGCCCATTCTGATTACATCATACATTCCTCCGAACTGTGATATATTTATATTTAGGCTCATTCAGAATGCATATGTTTACAAATGAGGCACCAGCAATTGATTATAACCTAAAAGAAACATATCTGATGTTCAACTGATAACGTGCCATGAGCTATTAAGAAATACACCTTGCCAATTGTGGTTATTAAGATGTAGAAATCCTTGTAGGTCACTCATAGAGGTAAAATATTGAGAAATACTGAGAAAATTTTCA
>CAIGQZ010033112.1:35179692-35191800 GCA_903798205.1 Danio tinwini
GTGTGAAGCACACTTGGCAATAAAACTGATTCTGATTCTGATTCTGATAATCAGGTAAATTAGTTAAATAATGATGTGATTTGAAACAGGTGAAGTCAACAGGAGATTGTAATTATCAATTGGTATGAAACCAGCATCCAAGAAAGGTCTAGTCCTTTAGGAGCAAAAACTTAGATTTTGTACAAATGAGGCATCAGCAATTGATTACAGTGGTCTGTCGCTTTAGCGCAGTTCACCTTTGCTTTCGTGGAATTTTTTCGGCGCAATTTAACATGCTTTCTTTTTGTTTACAGTGCATTGTGTTCTGCGTCCTGATTGGCTGTAGACCACTGTCAATCAATCTCCTCAGTGTCTCATGTACAGTAGCCTAGAGAATGCGTTCAGCTTGCCAAATTAACATCCATCGGCAAACGCTAGCAGTGTGTGTTTTAATAAGGATGCAAAAAGGGTTGTAACTGTTCACAGCAAGATCATGGTAAAGGAGGTCGCACACCGGATGCGCCGTGCCGTGCCGCGCCACACCATGCAGTGCCATGCAAACATAGGTTTATACCAGTGTACACACACCAGCGCCGCAAGTCAGCGGCTGTCTGCGGTGCCCAGCTACAACTCAGGACACTGTTCATATTTCTGCCGTGCCACAGAGCGACATCTGAATAATTTCATTTTAAATAACATGCGAATGTGCGCGTTCGGTGATTGTTACTTACAACCCCCTTAAAGAGTCACGAAACACCAAAACACATTTTTTGAGCTGTTGACAGTCATATATGTGTCCCACGCTGCTATAAACACTATTAGGACACAGAAATTTCTCTAAAAAGTCCAAACTGGTTGTTTTTGCATTATTTTGAGCAAATTTGTTCTTTCGGTTTTAAACAAATTTTTGAAGCTGCGTCACGGTCGTTAGATACTTACTTGTAATCCAGCGTGGAGACTGGATGTCTGTACCTGTGAGTACATTGTGACGTCTCTGAGTGTGCAGCATTAATTCATGAGAAAGACTTGGTTCAAACCAATCAGCTCTGTTGTGTATGCGGTGCAATTTCATTAATATGCATGATAGCTTCGAAGACGCCACGTTGTGTTGCCAAAACAAGTGGAAGAACAAGAATTTTTTATGCGACAGAAATGCATTTGCAAGGAACATTTTTTACCCAAGAGCTTTTTGCATCTGGAAATTATGAAATCTGGATTTGCTGCTCGTCTTCTTTTAAAATAGATGCGGCTCCAGTTTGTGTTGATTGTCCTGTCGCTACAGATTTGGTAAGTAAGCGATCAGAGGTCTTTGTTTGTTTATTCAGATGGCAAAGTTAGTTTGTATCGTCAGCAGTGCTCTTTCAGTGTTTAAAGACATACCTTAGTAAAAATGATTTGAACTGTTACTAAGTTTACAGTATGTCAATATCACTACAACTGCCACGACTGAAAGATCCGCTGTAAATGCTGCTCTCCGAGTATAAAAATGTAAACACAGCAATCAAACTATTATCGTCGTGACAGGATAGTCTATACACACACGGCTTTCTGATGCTACCTGCATCTAAGTTACAGAGAAATGCGTAGGTTTTTTTTTTCTCTCATACGCTGTGTGGTATCAAATACTCCATTTAAACTACTCTTCCAGCAGTTCCCTGCATTCAATATCTCGTTTGTCATGGGGGACATGCAGGAAATGTTTCTGAATATAAAGTCAAAGTGCCAAACTGCAGTTAAAGTTTGTGGATCAGTGACAGAAGGAAAAGTTATTATCTGCGCAAAAGCTAAAAAGCTTCATGAACCTTTTGCTGACAGCAATAAATGTTTGCGCGTGACAGGTTTTGATCTTTGCTTTCATTCTATAATACTGGACTTATTTTTCTACAAAGGTTTGAACTATGAGGTCGTACTCACACTATGTACAGTTTCCTTGAACCAGACCAAAGCATGCTTGTCCCCCTCCCGTCTCCCCCGACGGTCCGCACTCACATTACAATCAGGCCTGGGCGCACTTACGTCATTGATGATGCGCTGCTCAGTAAGCGCTCTCGCTCAGCACAGTGGAGATTTCTTTATTTATATCTTTTAAGTCGTTTGATATGCGGTGACATGCAGTCTAATATTTCGCAGAACAGATCAGTCACTTTTGACGCTCATAAACAATCATAAAGTCCTCCTGCTGCAGGAATTAAGAGGTTTGCTGAAGGCGCAGCTGACGTGCAGTGAGGGATTTGCGTCTTTAATAATCTACGACAGTTTGAGTTCATTGAACAGTACGAATGATTAATTAATCCATATGAAACAGTCCCTTAAGTCACGTCTCGCTTTCAGTTTCGGGCCCAGTGAACCGCGCTCAGGCCCACCTCTTCCAACCTGGCCAGGGTCGCCCAAGTGAACCGTGCCTGAGCCTGAATCAGAGCATTCACACTTCTCAAACGATCCGGGAAAGGGGCCTAGGCATGGTTCGGATAGCATAGTGTGAGTAAGCCCTGAGAGTGTTTAAACAAGAGAGAAATGTGTGAAAATGTTCATGCCTGACTGAGAAAAGTGTATAACGTGTGTAGTGAGGGGTTTTATTGCCTTAAAACATCTATAATAATTCTAAAAATAAAGCTGACTACTTTGCGGATTTCGCCTATTGCGGGTTGTTTTTAGATTGTAACTCCCACGATTAATTAGGGACCGTTGTATATCCAAAATTATATGTTAAATATTCAGCTTTTGGACCAGTAAGATTCCATTGTGGGCACATTAAAATCCTACAGGTATGTGCTTAAACTTGTTCCAGATGGTTAAAACAAAAGCAAGACCAAAAAAACCCATTAAAGTTATGTTTGTCGCCATATTTCAGATGACACCTGGTTAGACAGCATGTAAAACATGAGCACAGAGCTCTTTGAACACACAGCACTGTGAACTGTGAGTCTACTGGGAACAACTCAAAAGCCCACAATCATCTTAACTAACCACAACAGCACAGCCTGGTCTCTCTACACAGCTTCCACCAGCACAATTCATCAGTCAGTTTCACCAGCAACACGCTACACTAACTGACAGTAATATATACATTAAGAACAAGCTGGAGGAGACGGAGAACAAACACACACTCCAGATGTTCATCATCTCTGTGTGCATGAGAACTTTTTAATGCTCCATTGCTCGTTTTTCTATCTCCAAACAATGAGCCCATGCAATTTATCATTCAGGTAAGATGACTGCTATTACGTAAAAAAAAAAAATGTTTGCACAATCAGTGTTGAGAAAGTGAGTTTAAAGTATTTTAAGTATGTCAAATGATAGTTTAAAGAAGATCAATCAATAAGGAATCAGAACTGCACTAAAACGCTTTTTACATTTTCAGTTTTCATTTTAATAATGAAATTAGCATTCAAACTAATTCATTCTGGTATGACGTCTGCTATTACCTTAAAATAAGGTTTGCACAACCATTGTTGAGAAAGCAAGTTTAAATGTTTTTAAATGAGCCAAGTGAAGTTTAATTTTAAACTAATTTTGAGAGAAGCACATGCTCATGATTGATCCAGCTAGCCCACATTAGCTAATCATGATCCTCCAATCAAAGGATCCCAAGTCACTATATACACTCTCAGGCTGCATCCAAAACCGAATATTTCCATACTATACAGTACGCTAAAATCTGTATGCGAGCCGAGTAGTATGTCCGAATTCAAAGAATTATGCGAGAAGTACCCGGATGACTTACTACTTCTGGCGAGATTCTAAAGTGCGCAGCCCATGCACGCTGCACTATCCCATGATGCCCCGCTGGATAATTCATGAATGGGAGTGAAGCGACGTAACTGACACAGAATAGGTCACGTGACCATGACAAAATGGTGGATGTAGTATGTCCGAATTCCATTCATACTTCTCACATTCATACTGTATAGAACGTACTCTTCTAACGGCCGAATAGTACGTTTGAATTCAAATGCAGAACCTACTGAGTAGTAGGCAGTTTCAGACGCAGCCTCAGAAATAAAGGTACGAGAGCTGTCACTGGGGTGGTACCTTTTCAAAAGGTACACATTTGTACTTGAGGGGTCCATATTGGTACCTCAAAAGTATATATTAGTACCTACAAATTTTAAAAGGAACCCTTTTGTACTTTTAGGTACCGATATGTACCCTTGAGGTAGTAATATAGACCTTTTAGGTACAAATTTGTACCTTTTGAAAAGGTACCGCCCCAGTGACAGCTCTCGTACCTTTATTTCTGAGAGTGTATATGCTAATTTCCTTTCTACAACTATCTTCATCTGGAAGAAACCCCCCTCCTCCCCTTCTTCCACCTTTATTCAGAATGGGTGGCACGGTGGCCCAGTGACTAGCACTGTTGCCTCACATCAAGAATACCAATGGCGTTGGGTCCTCGATGGGCCATCTAGTATTTCTGTGTGGAGTTTGGATGTTCTCTCCGTGTCCGCGTGGGTTTGCCCCAGGTTCCCCGGTTTCCTCCCACTGTCCAAATATGCTCTATATTATAGATAAAATAAGCCTAAATCTTTTTTCTAATGTCTTACTCTCAGAAAGTTCACCTTGGCCTCAGCAGCAGGGGAGTTTAAGATCGACCTGAGCTCAATTTCCCCTCGCCCTGCGAAAGGGCCCCCTGGGCCCGAGGATCCCTTGAGCTCAAGGCTCTCTCCCGGAACAGCATGCCAAACAAGCTATGTATAAATCATGAGCTAAGTGTGAACTCTTGAAATGATAGTTTAAAGATCATCAACCAAATTGATCAAAAAGAAATCAGAACTACTCAAACAATAGTTTATGGGTTAAAATACTGAAGTACTGAAATATTGTTAGTCAAATCATTGCTAAAGTAATTCATCTCGATCTAAACCTACCTTATGTATTTAGCATATTTGTCTATTGAACTTTACGGTGACCAGACATTAAAGATTTATGTTAATTTTATGTTTGCTGAAAGCTAAACATGTAATTGCGTGACCTCTTGCCTTGCCTTAGAAAATATTTATATTTTTTTTAACAACTAAATTCATATATTTTGGTCTATTTGGAAATTACTCTGACTTTATGGAGAGGCTAGATGGTGACTCTTTTGTTGAATTGATGGACATTGAAAGTGTGTAGATTAGACAAATATGTTATTGCTGTATTTAATATTATTATTATTTTCTTTTAAAGTGTATTAAGTTATTTTTTTATTCATGTTCTTTTCGACTTAGTCCCTTTATTAATCTGGGGTCACCACAGCGGAATGAACCGGCAACTTATCCAGCACATGTTTTACTCAGCAGATGCCTTTCCAGCTCCAACCCATCACTGGGAAACATCACACACACACATTCACACACATACTCATACACTACGGTCTATTTAGCTTACCCAATTCACCTGTACCACATATTTTTGGACTTGTGGAGGAAACCGGAGCACCCGGAGGAAACCCACGACAACACGAGGAGAACATGCAAACTCCACACAGAGACGCCAATTGACCCAGCCGAGGCTCAAACCAGCAGCCTTCTTGCTGTGAGGCGAACGTGCTACCCACTGCGCCACCGTGCTGCCCATTAAGTTATTTTGAGTTTATATATTATAGTTCTATTATTTATTTATTTATTTTTTGCTAAACTGAAAATTTAAACCTTTGTCAATTTGCATGACAACTTTTAAAATAAAACATGTTGTTCAAAAAAAGATTTTTATATTTTCAGTTTTCATTTAAAGTCTGAAATTAGCATTTAGACTAATTCATTTAAACAAATGATTAAAATTCATTCATTCATTCATTTTCTTTTCAGTTTAGTCTCTTTATTAATCAGGGGTCGCCACAGCTAAATGAACTGCCAACTTATCCAGCATATGTTTTACACAGCGGTTGCCCTTTCCAGCCGCAACCCATCACTGGGAAACACACACACACACACACACACACACACACACACACACACACACACACTATGGACAATTTAGCTTATTCAATTCCCCTATAGCGCATGTGTTTGAACGTGGGGGAAACAGGCGCACCCGGAGGAAATCCACACCAAGACGGGGAGAACATGCAAACTCCACATAGAAATGTAAACTGACCCAGCCAAGGCTTGAACCAGCAAATTTCTTGCAGTGAGGCAAACGTGCTACCCACTGCGTCACCGTATTAAAGTAATTAAAAATTATTAAATTAGAATAATAATTTATCATGTTTTTTTATAATTTTTTACAATATTTGAGCTTTATTTTAATTATTTAAAATTCAAATTAATAGTTTTAATTACCACCAACACTGAAGCACATTTTAGCTAATTTAAAAATATTTTTTTATTATTTTAATTTAATTATTCATAATTACTTAATATACTTGTTTATTAAGGATTTTTATTAAGCAATTAAGCATTTTTTATATTATTTATGTTACATTAGGCATCAAGATGGCGGAGTGGGTAGCATAAAGGTCGCTGGTTGGAGACCCGGCTGGGTCAGTTGGCATTTCTGTGTGGAGTTTGCATGTTCTCCCCGTGTTGGTGTGGGTTTCCTCTGGGTGATCCGGTTTCCCCCACAGTCCAAACACATGCGCTATAGGTGAATTGAATAAACTAAATTGTCCGTAGTGTATGTGTGTGAATGCAAGAGTGTATGGGAGCTTTCCAGTGTTGGGTTGTGGCTGGAAGGGCATCCGCTGCGTAAAACATACACTGTAAAAGATCCAGGGTTCCACACAATTCATTTATGTTGTCCCAACACAAATTAAGTGTTAACACTTTTAACAAATTTATGTGGATTGAACATAAAAAAATAAGTTGTCTCAATGAAATCTCAAGAATTGGGTTGTTTCAGCTCATTTTAAATAAGTAGTCTGTATGCTGGATAAGTTGGCGGTTCATTCCGCTGTGGCGACACCGGATTAATAAAGGGATTAAGCCGAAAAGTAAATGAATGAATGAATGAATGTTACATTATTTGAGCTTTATTTTAATTATTGAAAAATAAAAGTTATAGTTTTAATTATCACCAACACTGAAGCACATTTAAGGGGACAAAAATAAAAACACTCAAAAAAGCAAATTTTAAATGATATTTTAAATATTATAATTTAATAATGTAATATTTTTTTATTAATTTTAATTGTTCTTGTTCATTTAAGGTTTTTATTATGTAATTTAGCATTTTTTTACATTATGTATGTTACATTATTTGAGCTTTATTTTAATTATAATAAAATAAAAGTAATAGTTTTAGTTACCACCAACACTGAAACACATTTAAGGGGAAAAAATTAAAACACTAATGTAATTTTTCTTAACATAACATGCCAATATACAATAAAATGCTTAAAACTAAAAACATTAAAACATTGAGAGTTAAAAGTATTTTGCATTTATTTGTTATTTATAAATCAAAACAGCTGTTTAAGAAAAGTCATTTGCAATTTGCAATTTGCGCGCACGTGTGTGTGTGTGTGTGTGTGTGTGTGTGTGTGTGTGTGTGTGTGTGGTAAAAAGTAATTATCCTTAATCATCATTTTGCTTAAATGGCACTAGGGTGAAATATTAGTTTTAATGGTTTTCATTAAGGCATTACTATTACTTTAAATAACAATGCAGCTTTATTGCCAAAATGACATTAAAAATACACTAAAATTAAAATGAAAGCCAAGATGAACAAGGATTGATTGTTGTACTCCAGTGTGATTTTAGAGAGAAATAAAGAACATCTTTATAAGGCAAAAAAAATTACATACTGTACCCTTGGAAGTCGAAATTATTAGCCCTGAAATTGTTATTATTTCTCTAATTTTCCCAATTGCACATACAATTATTTTTAACACATTTTTTTTAAATGATTATAAATAACTAATTTATTTAGTCTTATTTATTTAGTACTAGTTATTTTGCAAGATATTAATAGGCTGTCCGAAGAGCCAATCAAAAATGATAACGCCGGCAGCTAGCTCTCTGTAACTTTCACATGGTCGCCCACTTAGACCACATGGGAAACTAGGTTGCTGCCGGAAGTGGTGTCAGTGAGACCAGCAGGGGTGCTCAACCTGTGGTCTATGTGGGTCCTAATGCCCCAGTATAGAGAAAGGAACTCTATACTGCTAAGCGAGCGTTAAACCGAGGTCCTGACTCTCTGTGGTCGTTAAAAATCCCCACAACCCCCACAAGTTTAACCTAACTTCCTGGCCAAATTTGCCCACTGGCCTCTTTCCATCATAATTGGCTTCATCACTCTTTCTCCTCTCCACCAATCTGCTAGTATGTGGTCTGCCGCAATATAGCTGCTGTCGCGTCATCCAGGTGGATGCTGCACATTGGTGGTGGATGAGTAGACCCCCCCAAAAAATGTGTAAAGCGCTTTGAGTGTCCAGAAAAGTGCTATATAAATGTAAGGAATTATTAGTATTATTAATAATTTTAGGTGAAATTCGTTTTTAAGCATTGTAAAAACTGATTTTATTCCAGGCAAACTAAACGAAATAAAACTTTCTCCAGAAAACACAAAACAAAAACATAGCACATATATTAGTGGTCTGTTTACTTGGGAAATATTTAAAAAGAATACAAAAATTCACAGAAGGGCTAATAATTTTGCCTACAACTGTATCTCCATCTATATATAAACATGAATTCAAACATCAGGCAGCAGGTGTCTGGCCAATCACAACTGACCAATCAGAGCACTCTTGACTATTGAGGAGGTGGAGCTTCGTAAAAAGCAAAACTCAGTCAGAGCATTTCAGACACATGGTGAATAGAGGTGCCGCAAAAATGTGCAGTATATGAAAATAACTATTAATTAGAATAGCAATGTATGTTAACACATTCTAGCACAAACAATAAACATTTATTTATATTCCTTCAGCTTAGTCCCTTATTAATCAGAAGCTGCCACAGTGGAATAAACCGGTAACTACTCCAGCATATGTTTATTGCAGCGGCTGCCCTTCCAGTCGCAAACCAGTACTGGGAAACACCCATACACACTCATTTACAAACACACACACACACACACACACACACACACACACACACACACTCATGAACTACGGCAAATTTAGTTTCTACAATTCACTTATAGCACATGTGTTTGGACTGTGGGGGAAACTGGAGCACGCCAACACAGGGAGAACATGCAAACTCCACACAGAAATGGCAACTGACCCAGCTGGGACTCAAACCAGCGATCTTCTTGTTGTGAGGTCACTGAACCACCGTGACATCACCAATAAACATAAAACAACATTTTATTAAAAGCATTATGGCCTTTTAAAATGGGCCCTTATCATGCAAAATCAACCTTTGCAAGTAGTTTGGACTGAAATGTGTATAGGTATAGTGAGTTCACAGTCATATTTGAGTGATATAAACCAAAAAAAAGTCTGTTTTTAAAAATTTCCTGATGTTAAAATAGGATCCAAATCCCAGTGATTTTGAGGCCCACCACAAGGTGACATGACAGTAGTTTTCCCCGCCCACTGATATTGTTTGACAGGTGCGTATTTCTATGTCTCAGTATTAACTCGTATGATCATGTCCACAAGACAGGATTTGCAAAGAAACTGGGAATAAAAGATCTGCTCCAACTCTAAAGTGCTACACTTTGTATTTTTATGCCATTTTGAACTATACTTTTAAGCTATGTTATTCATAACCAGTGAAATCAGCACAGTTTTATAGTGTACACAACTATAAATGAGGACACTTCAATCACAAAACAGAGTTGCGGTTAAGTCAGGTTTATTTTCTCCAGTAACTTAGCTATAATGGATCTCTATACAGCAGCATATTTACCCGTTTAGTGGGCATCCTATCACATTTGCCACGAGCAGATGAGTAAAAATATCACAATGTGTTAAGCGGATGTGTGGGTGGGTGTTGTCACAGCATTTGTTTGTGGCTCATACATCTTACCCTAGTATTTGTGACTGTGGGTCTGGCTTACATTGTGTCTTAGTTGTCATTTTGCTGTGTTTATCCTAACATGTGCCCCTGATTGTCCTTCTCTGAAGCTAATGTTTCGAGAGTGGGTGGGGAAAACCAGCTCATTTGCATTTAAAGGCACAGGTGCCAAAACAGCTACAATTCCCTATGACCCAAAAATGGACATTGTCAACCGGGTATAATAAATAATCTGATGAGTATTTTTACGTGAAACTTCCCAGACACATTCTGGAGACACAAAAGACTTTAAAATGTTTCATATAAGAGAGTGCGTTTAATTATTACCTTGCTTTCTTAGGAAAAAATATACAACACAGGCTCATTCTGAAAACGTACCCATATATATATTTCTGGAGAGTGTGAATTATGTAGCCAAAGGTATGTATGGCTGCATTTCATCTTTAAAACAAGTGCTACGGGGCGGTATGACGCCATTTCATCTCGGCTGTCAGCTGACCTCGTACCACCGTATGGACGGCTTTTCTGCTGTTACCAGTTTGTCCAGTGGCTCGCCATGTACATTGGCAGACTTGGGACGCAGAACGAAAATGATCGCGACAACGGAGTTTGAATCCAGAGAAGAACGGTTCTAGAAAGTAGGTAAGGCAAAAACCAACAGCCAACAAATAAAATAAACAAGTGAATAACAGGGTGAGAATGTGGTCAAATCTGAAAACGTGGTAAAACTCTGCTGCCGCGAGGGCTTTTCTTTTTCTGGATTGCTTTTGAAAACAATGTGGGTGGGTTTAGGGTGGGTCAGTCGATCGGTCAGTCAGTCAGTCAAACGGTCAGTCGACATCGGCCTCTGGTGGATTTACATGAGAATAGCAGGCGCGAATGTTACTTGTGAGAGAAATTTAATATCTGTAAAAGCGTACACAGCAGCCTCTGGTGGATTCGTGAAAGCAAAAACTGCAAAAAAAGTAGCTCCTGGACCGTATTTGGCGCTCTCCAGAAATGTATACAGGGTTGGAGCCATATTTATTTCTTAACTAATTTATTTATTTACTTTATTTAGCCAGGAAATCACATTAAAACAGTACTGTCTCTTAAAGTTTACATAAACATACATAAAGTTTCACATAAAAAAATCACAAGAAAACAATACCACAAAATTACAAAAATCACCATTCATAAAAAGGTCAGATCATGAAAAACAATTACAAGTATCCTTTAAAACGTTGTACAGAAGATGCTTAAAACTACTCAGAGTCGGAAGTGTGTCAAGATTAAGCTGATTTTGCAGGTCAATCCAAGCCCTAGGAGCATAAAAGGAAAAAGCATGTTTGCCAAGTTTTGACAATACCCTTGGGACTGTTAGACGACTACAAGAACCAGATCTAGTGTGTTGGTTATTTATGTGAAGTATTAACAAATTAGAAAAATAGGATGGTAGTTTACCTAAGAGAGCCTTTAAAGTAAATAATGTAATTTTCTCCTTTGATATAAAGATAACCAATCTAAGGAATTGTACAAAATACAGTGATGCATCCGTGAGTCTGCGCCTGTGACAAAGCGTATTGCTGCATGATAAACAGAGTATAGTTTTCTGAGTAGTGGCTGCATGCATATATAGCTGATCACTATAATCAATTATAGACAATAATGTACTCTCTACTAATTTCTTTGAGGCCTTATAATCCAAATTTTTTTATATAGAACGGTATAAGAAACATAATTTTGGCCTAAGCTTTTTTAATAACTTTTCAATGAGTATATCAAAGGCTAATCTCTCGTCTCTCTTTCTATTTGTACACCATTCAAAGATGTAATTGTCTGGTGTGTTACCTAAGTGCGGCCGCAACTAAAAATCATACAGTATATTTAGTCTTTTTTTAATTTAAAACCAATTTTAAATCCTGCAACGTACACTGTGATACCTAAAAAAGCGTTCTGTAAATACTATACATCTTGGTTTAAGGAGTGTGCCACTGTATATATTATTGTATCATCTGCATACAGGCATATTTTAGCTAAAACCTAAATCGGTAATGTAAATAGAAAATAACAACGAAGCTAAAACTCTTAAAAACTCTTTAAAAATTAATAACTGTTTGTTTAATCCAGGGGCGTTGCTAGACATAAAGCTCTACTGGGGCACAGTTCCCCCTCCAAATAAATAAATAAAAATAAATAAGTTAATAAATAATAATAAAAAAAAAAAAATATATATATATATATATATATATATATATATATA
>CAIGQZ010033112.1:35196800-35214109 GCA_903798205.1 Danio tinwini
TATATATATATAATTATTGTTATTATATTATTATTATTTCAAATAAATAACAGAAACCTAAAGACACAAAAGTGTTAATGAGATAATTTGAGAAATCTTTTGCATGAATATGGATTTCATTTAAATGAAATTCTATAGACAATTCTATAGAATACAAAAAAATTTTTATAGAATTATCTGTTGTGTGTTGTCTTAGACCCGACTCATGGCCGAGAATTAGATTTATTAGCTTAGTCTTAAGTAGGGCCAGACGGAATCTGCGGACGTTTTTTGCAATTTCTGCTGAGAATTTTGGTAAAAATCTGCAGATTTCTGCGGAATTATTTTGGGAGTCTCATAACTAAAACCTAATATGTGAAATATGTGTAATTTAAAAACTGAATAAATTCAGATTTACACACATTTACTTAAGTAAATAAACAGAATTAATGATGGGCTAAAAATCTGCGGAAATCTGCGCACGCAGATTCCGTGTGGGCCTAGTCTTAAGCCTTAGATTAAGTCTTAACCCTGACTAATCATCCCCCCTTTTTGCTTCATACAAGGAGCCATGCTTAGTCTAAATAAGATCACCATCATATTCTTTAAACTTTGTTTTGTCCACTTGCAAATCTCACTGTGTGCCGACACCTCCACATAGAAGACTGTTACATGAGCGGCGTGGCTATTTTTCCGGCGCGCATGTTCTCAACCGGGAGCAGAGCAGCACGTCAGTGTCAAGCAGACGCGGTGCGTGAGGCACGCGGATATAGTTTTTTCTGCGCACGTGCTCAGTTTGCTTTTTGATTAAACTTCATTGCTTTCACCAGCGTTGGTTTGGTTGCACATAGAGAATAGCGTCTTTATTTCAGAATTATGACTCTTAATAAATACACTTACACATGATGTTAATCACATCTCAAAGCATTTACTGGGGCACTGGCGATTTTTACTGGGGCACATGTCCCAATAAATGGGGTCTAGCAACACCCCTGGTTTAATCAATTTATTTTCCCTTCAGAAATTATTTAAATATTTATGATAATTTTTATGCTTGATCATTGGGCTAACCAATCATGTGAATGAGTGGCTCCTCCTCCTTTATGTGACGCTACGGCGCGTAAGTGCATATGAGAATGAACTGGCATTGTTTGAAAGAGCAGAGCGAAAGCTGGGGAGCAGCAGTTTTTTCAATCACATTGTACCTTTATGTTTTATTTTTACCACCTTGAACATTATTTTTGTTGCTGTCTTGGAAAGTAAGCCGAAGATGATGATTAATAAACCCAGAAATTCTTTGATTTAACCACATCTCCCCTGTTAATCTCATAAGGCTAATATGAAAGCATTAGCCACTACAAGGGGTACATAATCAGAATGAGCCCCAGTTGAAAATATACTGTATTCTGAAACATACAGGCTACAATAAAGCAACTGGAAAAGAAGTAATTTTTTTGAGTTAGAGACTCCTGCGCAGAAGACTCTATTTCCTCAACACGCACCGCATCATATATTTTGCAGCTCATAATGCGGCATCTGCCTTCTTTGCACAATTTCTTCCCCATGCAGCACTTCGCTTTAAGCTGGCGGTGACTGCAGATGAATGGAGGAACCTTTTGACTTGACACAAGCTGTATTTAAAACATGCGCTCGAAGAACAGAACGTACACCACGGGTAATGACAAGCGCTCAACTATTCATCATGCAAACCTGTCAATGCGGCAAGGACGCGTGTGAAAAGCACCGGCCTATAAACAATGCCTGAGTGTGCGTCTGTGTGTGTGTGTGGGAGAATTAATAAAAGAAAGAACATAGTGAGTGAATATGCATGGAGGAGTGTGTGTAGCAAATACCGTCAGGGTGTTTGGTAGGTAAGGGATCAATCGCAGATGCTAAAGGTGTGTTCAAGCATATGGGAAGCATCTGGGACTGAAGGCCAAGCATCATCACTGCTGACACCCAGCAGCACAGACGTGTCACGGTGAGACCACCATATCAGCGGTCACAAGGTCACTACAGGAGACAAGTGGAGGAAAAAAGGCATGTAGAGTGGTGTTATATTCAATTAAATTCCATTCAAGTTTATTTGTATGTAGCTTTTCACAATAATTATTGTTGTTTCAAAGCAACTTTACAAAAAGCGCACGCTATTACATTACAGCCAAAATCAGAAAAGATAATGTTATCGGTTAACAACTTTATTAGTTACTAATAATTTTAACTAATTAACTAATAGCTTTTAACAGTTATTATATATAAACAATTAACTTGCAGATATATAACATATAGGTTATGTCTATGTGTACATGTTCAATGAAGTGTATTTGTGTATCAAAGGCTACGTTCACACTACAGCCAAATGTGGCCCGAATCAGATTTTTTCACCCATATGTGACTCAGGTCTTGACAGTGTGAACAGCCCAAACCGCATGGAATCTGATCTTTTCACTTCAGATTTGTGTCATTTCATATGTAGACACAGATCTGATGTTTTGCAATGCGAGCGCAGCGTGAACGGTTATGTCAGATTGCATGTAACGTTTACATAATCTTTGGCTACGTTCACACTGCGAGGCTTAGTGCTTAAATCTGATTTTTTTTCTCAGATCAGATTTTTTTGCCTTGCTGTTCACACTGTTGTTATAAATGTGGCCAACATCAGATTTGCAGTGTAAACAGATCATGCGTAGAAGTACAGTTACAGACAACACAAAATGTCTAATTATGCACACAATGTGTATACTGTATGAAGCACGTTGTCAAGATTATGCTTAATATGATTATTGCCCTTTTCACAGACAACCTAGGTGTATTACATGAACTGTAAAGGGTTGTTCTGCTACTACTAATGTGTATTTTGGCATTTGAAACCTAAAATAAGTCCCTTGTGATTGAAAACACTGATCATTTGTGATTTATTACAACCGCAGCGCGCGTCTGTCTGACCATCAGTGTAGTGAACTCATCAAGGGTTAATGAGCAGCCGCAGACTGAACTGTGAAGGTGGGTTTATCTCCATTTGCAGTTATTTTATTTTACTTCGTTATAAACAACAGACATGTGCAGATTTGGGGGGGGGGTTGGGTGCTTAAGCTCCTGCCCTTTATTCGCTCTGAGATAATGTTTATCCTTAAAATGAAAGTGCCCCCTCCTTTGTGCACATATCTCCTTTCCGCTCTTTAGCATCTCGATCATCCCGTGCCCTGATTGTTAACCAGATTGGTTAACAAGCACCAGTTTTGCCTTCAAAATCTTTTCAAAATGAACAACCAACTTTCTGTGGTAAAGTAATCGCCCTGTGTGTTATTCTACTATGCTGCAGAGGTGTAGGTGATGTTTGCAGCACACAGAATGATATGTCGCTTGAAGATTATGTAAAAGTCACATGAAACCCGACATAACCGTTTACACTGCGGTCGCATTGCAAAACATCAGATCTGTGTCTGATTTAAGACTACATATGTTCAAGAGTTCACACTTAGCTGATGATTGATTATAAAGCTTGTTTGGCATGCTGTCCCGGGAGAGAGCCCTGAGCTCATGAAATCCTCGAGCCCGGGGCTCCCTCCCGTTTCAAGGCGAGAGGGGAGATCGAGCTCAGGTAGATCTCGAGAACTCCCCGTCATAGTAATTGAAGAGCAGATAGTAGTTCTCTTTAATGAGATAGATAGGGAGCAAGTCTATAGTGTTGGTTAATCAATAACTTAGGTTGCATGTTTTTAATCGGTGGGAGGAAACCGGAAAACCCGGGGGAAACCCACGTGAGCACGAGGAGAACATGTAAACTCCACACAGAAATGCCGGCTGGTTGGTATAGCCTAGAACCATTGACATTCTTGCTGTGAGGCAACAGCGCTAAGCGATGGGCCACCGTGTCACCCATCTAGGAAAGAGGAGGAGTAGGGGTGGATGGGGGGATTCTTCAAAAGCAAAGATAGCAGTGATATGAAACCCGGGGTATTTATAGTAGCTTAGGGATCATCTGATTGGTGTGTAGTGAATTGGATAATATGGGTCCAGCCGCTAGCAATCATAAGCACGTGATCCTCTTGAAATTAGTTTATAAATAAACTTCACAAACTGGCACAAATCTGAAGCGAAAAGATCAGATTCCATGCGGTTTGGGCTGTTCACACTGTCAAGACCTGAGTCACATATGGGCTAAAAGATCAGATTCGGGCCACATTTGCTTGCAGTGTGAATGTAGCCAAATTTGAGTGACATGCGCCATCATTCTGTGCTGCAAACATCATCTACACCTCTGCAGCATAGTAGAATAACACACAGGGTGATTACCACAGTAAGTTGGTTGTTTATTTTGAAAAAGATTTTGAAGGCAAAACTGGTGCTTGTTAGTAGCAGTAGGCCTGTCACAATAATCAATATATCGACTTATTGCACAACACATGGAAATGACCTCAATCATTTTTGGTGATGCAATAAATATTGCCACATTTTCGCTGATTGTGCAACATTTCTATAACCTATTGGAGGTGTCAGTGTCAGTATGGTTAAAAAAACACTATAGTATCTACTTATAAATTAACATAGCATATTTTTCTGTGGGTGTCAGACATCGCAGCGTCTTTGACATTCTACCTTGCATATTTTTTAACAATTATTATTATTATTATTTATTTAGGATCTCCGTTTGCACATTCTGATTCCAATGCCTTATTATTAAATTGTTTAAATGAATTTTTAAACAATTATATATATAGATATTTAAATGAAATATTCCTAATGTTCATAATATATATGCAATAGTGTTCTCGCATTGTGATGATATTTTATTGTCATTCTGGCATTATAAAATGAGTGGCATTTAATGGTCTTAAAATGAGGATAATATCGTTTATCGCAGTATATTTTGGTATAATATATCGTACAACGAAAAATGTAGATATCGTGACAGGCCTAAGTAGCAGAACAACCCTTTACAGTTAATGTAATACACCACGGTTGTCTGTGAAAAGGGCAATAATCATATTAAGCATAATCTGACAACGTGCTTCATACAGTATACACATTGTGCGCATAATTAGACATTTTGTGTTGTCCGTAACTGTACTTCTATGCATGCGGGTCAGTTTACGACCATGATCAGTTCACACTGCAAATCTGATATTTGTCACATTTATAACAACAGTGTGAACAGATATGCAAAAAAATCAGATCTGAGAAAAAATCTGATTTGAGCACTAAGCCTCGCAGTGTGAACGTAGCCAAAGGTGCAGTATGTAAGTTTGACACCCAGTGGTTGAACTAGATATTGCATGCCTGGTTCAAGACACATACAAGTGCAGGTTGCCAGATTGAGGACAGGAGCGAGTCTTATTATTGAGCCTAAAGGCTGCTTTAAAACCGTGTTCTAAATCAAAGCAACGGCACTCGATAGAAGGAATATTTTCAATATTAAAAGGAGTTTTTGTTCTAACCAACTCCTGAAATTTATACTTTAGAAACGGCTTCTGTTTCTTGCAGCTGAACAACAGAATAACGTTAAACTGTGATCACCTCAGGTACACCTCATGTGCTTTATTCATCATTAATAATGTCAGTTTGAATGACATTTTACATGACATTTTGTTGCCATATACTGAAAGCAGCAGCAGATAGTTCACCTCAGATCTTGAAAATAAAAAAATATTTAATTTCAGAACTGTGACTCAATGCAAACCAACACATAACAGTGATTCAGCATCAACATTTAACAACGTTAAAGAGGTTTAATATGTATTAATTAGATTATAAACTTTACCATTATGTTGGAGTGCAGTAAGTGCACTATTCTGTGCTTCTGAATGGCTGTCTCTAAATTTCTGCCGTGTTTCGTCTGATGCAAACGGCCAAATTGCTTATTACTGTAAATCTTGTCACGTAGCGTGTTGTTAGGACACAGGGTTACAATGTAACCTGCTTACCTAATGTTTACACTCATAAAATTTATATTATTTGCTAATTAATAACCTCGTGTGGAACTCTGAATCTGTGTCTCATTTCGGGGCTGCTACTGTCCACCAGAGGTTGCATTTTGGTTGCAGACACATACTTTGAGAGCCTTCCTTACTGAATGAATTAAATATGCTGTTTTCCACCAAGGCACCCCAGGCGGCTGAAATATAATTGGCTAAATTGGCATTGGGTGGGTTAAAGGGACCAAAACAAAGGCACAGAACTCACATTTTCAAAGCAGAATATCTGACTTCAGCATTGTTTTTCAGATAAACAAATATGTTCACTTAACATGTTTCTTAAATATCTGCAAACATATTATGGTATTTTTATGCTTTAGAATAATCAAAAACCTATGTACAGCACCTTTGAGTTTATGCACAATCTCTAGAAGCCTTGCAATGTGCATCCCCAGGTGGAAATAGTGAACAAAAACTAATTAGCATAGTTGCTGTTCATAATGTATTAAGAATGAAATTTTTTACAGTATTTCCTATAATATTTTTTAGTCTTATTTGTGTTATTCCGTCTAGAATAAAAACAGTTTTAAAAATTTAAAAAAATATTTTAAGGTCAATATTATTAGCCACATTTAGCAATATATATTTTTTTGATTATCAACAGAACAAACTACTGTTATACAATAGCCCCTTTCACACATACATACTTTTTTTTGGCAATTTTCCGGAAAGGGATCATGTGTGAACAGGCCCTTTTTTGAAAATACAGCTAAATTCGTTCTGGCAATTCTGCAGAAAAAGAAGCTGTAACATTACCAGTAATGAGTGAACGTGGAAGGAAAATTGCTGGAAAGAGCACATGAAACGTGAAACGTCTACTCCAGCCAATCAGAACACTCAGACGCATTCACATCCGCACTGTTTATGAAAATAAAAGCCTTTGAATATTCTTCTAGACACATTTAGCTACTAGTTGTTAGTCAGATAATGTTTCTATGTTCCTTCTGAATGCCAACTGTGTAAAAAGTCGATAAAATGCTTATGATAAACCGCTGTGAGTTTACCTGCAAGCCCTGCATTCAGCTGAGTGGCACTTGTGCACATGAAGGAGCGCTCCGGTTAATGCTAGCACAAACACATGTGCATCTCGACATGCGAAAGTGTTCCTTCATATGTGTACATTAAAGTCGTTCACAATACTTATCCATCCACAGAATTTGTAATGTAATCAAATGTGTAAACATTTAGCTGCGGTTAGCGCTTCTGCCTTTGGATGTCTTTGAGACAAAAGAAGCTCCATGAATGCTAAAGCTTTAAATAAAAGTGAAAGCATCAACAAAAGCCTGACCCCTATTATTTTTACAAATACAAGCACAGCCGTTTAGAGGCCATTTCTGGTTAATGATGTCAGAATTTAGTGGTATTTTGGAATGGATGTGTGAACGGTCTTTTCTGGAAAACTTCTGAAACGTTCTTGCTTGTGTGAACAGCTTTTTTTTTTATTACCGGGAAAGTCGTTCCGGAAATTTTCTGAATATTTATAGAATAGGGGATAATGACTTGCCTTAATTTAATTAGTTAAGCCTTTAAATGTCACTGTAAGCTGAATACTAGTATCTTGAAAATTATCTAGTCAGATATTATGTGCTGTCATCATGCTAAAGATTAAAGAAATCAGTTATTAATAATAAGTTATAAAAACTTATGTTTAATAATGTGTTGAAAAAAATGCATCTGTTCAAACAGAAATTGGGAGAACATATATACGGGGGGGGGCGGGGGTTGGGGGGGGCAAATAATTCATATTTGCCCCCCTGTATGTCTTTAAACTCTATTCTTATGTGCATGTACAGGCTCAAAAGTCTCCAAGTAGCCTCCCCAGCTCTGATTGGACGACTAAAGTGGGCAGCTTTAAGCACAGCTCATTAAAAGCACACTTCTGCATTCAGGGGCTGTACCTGGCCCAGGAGAAGCGTATGGGGCGGTGGAGGAAGAGGAGTGAGTTAGCGTTCATTACACGCTCCACTAGCTCCAACACAGCCTGTCTCACAGCTCCCGCCATCAGTCACGCTGACACTGTCCTCACTGCAGTCCTGTAGACACGGACCATCACTCTCACAAAGCTCTGTCCCCTACGGGCCCTCACACACACACATACACACACACAAACACACTCAGACAGTGGTCCAGACGTATCATCCACACACACTAGGGATGACTCGATAACAACATTCAGACTCTGAGAGCTCAGCATCAGTACTAAACCAATACTTCAATTCAGAGTGTAGGTCATGAATCTGGATATCTGGATAATAAGCCCCATGTATATTTTTTCCCCAATTTCTGTTTAGTGGAGAGATTTTTTCAACGCATTTCTAAACATAATAGTTTTAATTTCTCATTTTTAATAACTGATTTCTTTTATATTTGCCATGATGACAGTATATAATATTTGACTAGATATTTTTCAAGATACTACCCAAAGAATCAGAATCAGAATCAGTTTTATTGCCAAGTGTGCTTCACACACACAAGGAATTTGTTTTGGCAACAGAAGCTTCCAGTGTACATAAAGTGACAAGTGACAACACAAAATTAAATACAAGAAAAGAAAAGAAAAGGCAATAAACATTAAACAGAGATGCAGTCAGTCAAAAGATCTGGATGTTGAGTTGTATGTACAGATATGCTGTAAATATACAGGTTATACGGTGCTGTGTACAAGTGCGTATGAGAAAGTATTGCACGTTTATTGCACAGTAGGGAAATATTTAACTGTTCATGAGATAGATGGCCTGAGGAAAGAAACTTTTCCTGTGTCTATCTGTTTTTGTGCTTGGTGCTCTGTAGCGCCGACCAGATGGTAACAGTTCGAACAGGTAGTGTGCTGGGTGTGAGGCGTCCAGAGTGATTTTACGAGCCCTTTTACTCACTCTGGAAGAGTACAGTTCTTGAAGTGTGGGAAGGGTAGTGCCAGTGATTCGTTCAGCAGTCCGGACTATTCGCTGTAGTCAACAGGCACACAACATCATAAGACATTAATATTAGGTTAGATTAAAGACCTATCTTTTCAGTAAAGCATACACTCAATGCATCACATATCGGTATGGTGCATGAATGTGCTCCACGCATTTATGAACAGCAGCTACGCTAATTATTCTCTTTATTCTCTATTACCACCTGAGGATACTCATCCCGAGAACCCCAGGGATTATGCAGCACCACTAATGCAATCCAAGACCTGTGAAGAGATGATCCCAAGATTTGACAATCCTGGACCAGGCCGTTTCCTGAGTAGCTACTGTGGTGGTCATGGAGGAGTGGAGAGCATGCGTCTGATTCCTGTGACCTCCAGTGACAGACGAGTCATCGCTGACGTCCAGCTTTCTCCAGCTTCCTGCGCCTAGACTGCAGCTCTGCACAAGACGTTTGGCCATAGGAGAAATGGTAGTTCCCAACTGAGCCTGGTTTCTCTCGAGGTTTTTATCCTTCACTTATGCCAATTGGATAAAGCTGATAATTTCACAATAGACATTGATAATAGCACAATTTTTCCCTCTGTGCAGGTAAAGAGTTTGGGTGTCATCTTTGATAGCACACTCTCATTTAAAGGTCACATCAATAATATTACACGTACTGCATATTTCCACCTGCGTAATATCACTTGTCTCCGCTCTTCTCTCACAACCAACAACACAGCAATTCTTATTCACGCATTAGTTACTTCACGTCTTGACTACTGTACTGCACTTCTTTCTGGGCTTCCTTCTAAACTTCTTCATGAACTCCAACGGATTCAGAACCATGCAGCTCGTGTCATCTCTAGGACTCCATCTCACGAGCATGTCACACCACTTCTTTATCAGCTTCACTGGCTGCCGGTAAAGTTTCGTATTGATTTTAAAATATTACTTCTAACTTTCAAGGCACGTCATAATCTTGCTCCTCAATATCTCACCGAACTTCTCCATATTTACACCCCTTCTCGCACTCTTAGATCCGCCAACTCTTTCTCCCTGGTACCACCGCGCACTAGATCAAGCACAATGGGAGACAGATCTTTTAGCACTATGGCTCCTCGGCTATGGAACTCGCTTCCCCCGGATCTAAGGAGCAGTGATAGTCTTGACATATTTAAATCTCGTCTAAAGACCCATCTTTTTAAGCAGGCTTTCCTTTAACAATTTTTTATCATGTTATTTTATATTTGCGCGGTGTGGTTATACTTTTGGTCAATTGTTTTATTATTTGTTTTAATTTGTTCTAGCATGTTGATACTTATTGTAAGGCGACCTTGGGTGTCTAGAAAGGCTCCATTTACAAATAAAATGAATTATTATTATTATTACGTTTTTTACTCGCCGCTGTCGCCTCTGGCTTGCATGGTTCGGGACATGTAGAGCTGCACATCAATGGATTACTCTTCAGTGTTTGGACTCTCAGCAGTGAATATTAAACCACACTGACCTGAAATGAACTGAGCTTAAACTCTGAAAACTGGACTATTAGTTTCAATTCACTATAATCTTCTATGTGAAGCTGCTTTGACACAATCTACATTGTAAAAGCGCTATAGAAATAAAGATGAATTGAATTGAATTTAGGTTGTGACATTCAAGAACAACATCAAATGATGTTGATATTTGGTTGATTTTAGGTTGTTGGAAAGTGACCAAAATCCAACGTCCAGCCAACATTTTAAACCAACATCATATACGGATATTTTTTGTCAGGTATGGCAACCAAAATCCAATGTCTGATACACGTCATAGTGGTAACATCCACACAACGCCAGGCTGTAAGATCATTAGACATTTATATTTTGTTGATTTTATGTCGGACGTTGGACATCAGCTTGACTCTGTGTTCTGACGCCAACCCGATTTTCATTTCCAAACAAAACGCAATGTGCCCACACATTGGGGTACAACGTTAATCTGACGTCATGTTGACATCTTGTGTCTGATGAGTAGTACTCCACTTAAAGTGAGCATTTACTATGCTAACTAGGCAAGTTATGGGCCTTTAAACACACCACACACACACACACAGTATCAGTACTAAACCAATACTTCAGTACAAATCTGAATATCAATGCAAAAATATCAAACAAATTATTAGCCCCCTGCATATTTTTTCCCAATCTCTTTTTAACAGGAGATTTTTTCAACGCATTTCTAAACATAATAGTTTTACTAACTCATTTCTAATAACTGATTTCTTTTATCTTTGCCATGATGACAGTACACAATATTTGACTAGATAATTTTCAAGATACTACCCAGCAGGCACACAACATCATAAGGCATTAATATTAAGTTAGTTTTAGGTTGTGACATCAGGTGAGCAAAATTCGATGTCTAGCCAGCGGCTAAAGACAACGTTATTTTGACATCCAATAAGGACGTCAAATGACGTTAATATTTGGTTGATTTTAGATTGTGTTGGAAAGTGACCAAAATCCAACATCAAGCCAACATCTTAAACCAACGTCATATTGACATCAAATACTGATATTTATTGGTCAGGTATGGCAACCAAAATCTAACATCTGATAGAAGTTATAGTGTGTCCACAAAATATCAAGCTGTAACATTATTAGACGTTGACATTTTGTTGATTTTATGTTGGACGTTGAACATTGACATCAGCTGGACATTGTATTCAGACGTCAAACGATTTTCATTTCCAAACAAAATGTCCTTATGACATTGGGGTACAATGTCAATCTGACGTCATGTTGACATCTTGTGCCTGCTGGTATTCCACTTAAAGTGACATTAAAAGACTTTACTATGTTAACTAGGCAAGTTACGTGCCCTTAAACACACCACACACAGTATCAGTACTAAACCAAGTACAAACATGAATCTGAATATTAATGCAAAAATATCAAACAATTTATTTAAATACACTGTAAAAAATATTGCTGACTTATATTTTTAGTTGGATCAACTTACATCAATCAAACTGACTATTAAGACTTTGTATGCCTTGAAAAAAATTAGGTAAAACCTAAAAAGTTAAAACCTAGGTTTTTAGCTGAAACCTTTTTGAAATTAATGTATTAAAACAAGTTAAATCAACTTGACTGTGGGGGAAACTGGAGCACCCGGAGGAAACCCATGCCAACACGAGGAGAACATGCAAACTCCACACAGAAATACCAACTGATCCAGCTGGGGCTCAAACCAGAGACCTTTTTGCTGAGAGGTGAGAGTGCTAACCACTAAATCACTGTGCCACCTATATAAAATAGTTATAGCACATGTGTATGGACTGTCGGGGAAATCGGGCCACCCGGAGAAACCCCACTACAACACAAGGAGAACATGCAAACTCCATACAGAAATGCCAACTGGCCCAGCCAGAACTGAAACCGGCGACCTTCTTGCTGTGAGGCGATAATACTAACCACTGATCCACCATGCCACCCCTTTACTTTTTTCAGGTAATTTTAAATTACGCTTTTTTTATCCCAGTGGTTGGTTTTGTCTATATTTTGGCCTAATGTTGGGTTACAACAAGCATTTTTTTTTGTATATTTTATTTCTCCTCATGCACTGCAGCATCTGAGACAAAGTTCATACTTTGATCGAAACATAAACTCCTGAACTAGGAAATAGCAGCCTCCAAGCAATAAAGTTTTCATCCGGCCAACCCTGAGGCTGCTACATCTTCAAATCATTTATATGCTGCATTGGGTTTGATTCATTTTAATTCAATTCAATTCAAGTTTAGTTGCATAGTGCTTTTTACAATAATTATCATTCCAAAGCAGTTTCACAACAGATGCACATTATTGCATTACAGTCTATCAGAAAAGTTCATGAGCTGTGTGAAGGAGGGGCAGTATATAGTAAACCTGTCTTGCAGTTATACAGCATATAGTGTAATATATAAATATCCAGTTCTCTCTCATAATGAATGGAAAAGCCTGAACCATTTTTAGTGAATCTCTTGTCGAAAACTGCTCTATATGTGGATGTTATAACCCACAAATACATTTCATAATAACATGTACACACAGACATCACCTATATGCTATAAAATTGCAAGTTAACTATGTCTGTATATTAGAACTTACACTCATCAGCCAATTTATTACGTACACCTTATTAGTACAGTTGGACCCCTTTTTGCCTTTAGAACTGCCTAGTCCTTTGGGGCATAGATTCAACAAGTTACTGGAAACATTCCTCAGAGATTTTGGTCCATATTGGCTGCACATCCATGATGCAAATCTCGTTCCACCACATCCCAAAGGTGCTCTATTGGATTGAGTTCTGGTGACTGTGGAGGCCATTTGAGTACAGTGAACTCATTGACATGTTCACCAGTCTGAGATGATTCATGTTTTATGACATGGTGTGTTATCCTGCAGGAAGTAGCCATCAGAAGATGAGTACACTGTGGTCATAAAGGGATGGACATGGTCAGCAACAATACTCAGGTAGGCTGTGGCGTTGACACAATGCTCAATTGGTACTAATGGGTACAAAGTCTGCCAAGAAATGATCCCCCACATCATTACACCACCACCACCAGCCTGAACCATTGGCAGGATGGATCCATGTTTTTATGTTGATGCCAAATTTTGACCTGACCATTCGAATGTTGCAGCAGAAATCGAGACTCATTAGACCAGGCAACATTTTCCAATCTTCTATTGTCTAATTTTGGTGAGCTTGTATGAATTGTAGCCTCAGTTTTATGTTCCTTGCTGACAGGAGTGGCACCCGGTGTGGTCTTCTGCTGCTGTAGCCCATCCGCCTCAAGGTTGAACATGTTGTGCATTCAGAGATACTTTTCTGCATACCTCGGTTGTAACGAGTGATTATTTGAGTTATTGTTGCTGAAACCAGGCTGGCCATTCTCCTCTGACCTCTGGAATCAACAAGGCATTTGCGCCCACAGAACTGCCTCTCACTGGATATTTTCTCTTTTTCAGACCATTCTTTGTAAACCCTATAGATGGTTATGCGTGAAAATCCCAGTAGATCAGCAGTTTCTGAAATACTCAGACCAGCCCGTCTGGCACCAACAACCATGCCATGTTCAAAGTCACTTATATCACCTTTCTTCCCCATTCTGATGCTCAGTTTGAACTGCAACAGATCGTCTTGACCACGTCACATGCCTAAGTGCATTGAGTTGCTGCCATGTGATTGGCTGATTAGTAATTTGCGTTAGTGAAGTTTCCAAACAAATTTCGAGAGGAGCAAGTGATATTATTGAGGACGTCTGGCTTCTCATCTGTAATCAGTAATAATCCAATCAGAACGATCTAAGCTTACTATATATGGATCATTTTCTCCCTACTGCTCTATCTTCGTTTTGGAAGATTCCCCCCTTCCACCCCATCTCCTCCTTTTCCTCCCTATTTCTAAGCATGTTCTCCCCGTGTTGGCATGGATTTCCTCCGAGTGCTCTGGTTTCCCCCACAAGTCCAAAGACATGTGGTATGGGTTAACTGGGTAAGCTAAATTGTCCGTAGTGTATGTGTGTGAATGAGTGTGTATGGGTGTTTCCCAGTGATGGGTTTTAGCTTAAATGACATCCACTGCATGAAACATATGCTGGATAAGTTGCCGGTTCATTCCGCTGTGGCTATCCCAGATTAATAAAGGGAGTAAGGTGAAAAGAAAATGGATGAGTGCTCTCCAAGAGATAAACAAAGGATGAAGCAATTCACTAAAATGAATCAGACTCGTTAATGAAATACATGAAAGAAATCTGTTGAAGATCAACCAGTTAACATCTGACTTTTCAGTATAAGATATGATAGAGAAAACTGTTTAGGATGAAGCGAATCTCTAAAGTGAGAACTGTTCATGTTTAAGCGATTCACATGAATGAATCCGACTCCTAATATACGAGTCACAGAATCATCTAGGAGGAAATGATTCCTTAGAGTAAACACAATGAATTAATAATAAAGAGAATCATTTAGAAAAAAAAATGAATCACTAGTATAAATCAGACTTTCCAAAATGAAATGATCAACTACAATGTATTGTAAGAGAAACAACTGTGATGTATACTGTAGGACTGAGTGAATCATCAATAATGAAACACACGAGAGAAACAGCCTAATACGAATCAGTTCACTAAAGGAATCATAATACAATAGGAATATAGATATAATGACAAAGAAAGGCAGAAAAACAAAGCAGATTTATCTAGCTTTACCCACTCTAGAACCTGCCGTCCATAACAAATAAATAGATTTCTGAAGTCAATATCAAGCCTGACTTCATCTCCTGAACAATCGACCATTGGACGTTTCATTGACTGCAGTGACCAAATCAAACTGCGCAACATGTTCAAGCAAAACCGCCTGACAAATGGCTGGTGACTGGACGCGAGGTCTTTGGCACAATCGGACCAGCGTTTGGAAGTGATCCTATGCAGAAAGCATTGCCGCTAAGCTCATCATCATTAATTAAAGCTCGGCTATCAATATGTAATTATCTCAACTGTCTTCAGCACTACGGGGGCAGGAGCCACGTCACAAAACTCTGGCTTTTCTGATAGCATATAGCTCATTTCACATCTATAGTTTGGCAAGGGGATGATGATTGCATTACCTCTTTTCCCAGGTGGGAATAGGGCAGCTGTGCCCTTCAACAAAAGCACTTAACCTGAATTGCTTCGGTAAACACCAGCCTGTGTAAATGGAACAGGAGGAAAATGCAGCCTCAGGGTTGCCCAGACGCAAAAGTTATTGCTCAGAGGTTGCTCTTTCATACTTCAGGAGACTTAATGGGGTTCTCGTTTATATTTTGGCTAAGTATGAACTTTGTCTCTTACAGTGTATGAGAAATAAAAATAGACAAAATAGACACATGAAGTGAACACAGAGGGTTTAGTTAGTTAGTTACATATATTTATACAACAGTTCTGTCTGGTTCTTGAATCTGATTGGCTGATAGCAGTGTGATATTTTGCAATATCAGTATAACTACTACAGCCTCCTTACCCTTCTGTATTACTCCGCCCACATAGAGTGACAGCAGATTAAAAAAAAAAACTCACTACAGTTTGACAAATATTGCAGCTGTTGGACAACATAATGTACTTTTGAGGCTCTTTTAGGCGAGAATGTAGTTGTTTAGATTGCAATTATGCGGTTTATTTATGGGGATAGTTACGGTGGCCGGGAAGTGCAAAACAATATCACAAAGTGTGAAACACTTTTACAAAGCTCTGGACAAATTTACATTTTGAAAAACATTTTTACCTATCATAAAACACAAAGAACATAGAAAAAACTATTTTACCAAGGACGAAACTAATTTACATTTTAGAAAAAAATTTGCAAGATGCAAAACACTTTTACCAGTCCCCAAACTAATTTACAATTACAGATTCTTTACGGAAAGGGAATGTACCACACACCGGAAGTGACGTAGCATGTACCGCACAACGGTTTCTGCTGTACTGACGGTCAGCTGCAGATGTGAATGAATGGTGGAAGAAAGTAGTTCCTTGTACAAAAGGGTTTTTTAAGAGTCTCCTTGTTTGATTAGATTTTTTTAATATACATGATTATACTGTCAAATTGTTGTATAAATGCAATATCACATTCGTAGCAGTGCGATATGGCTGTATATCGGCACTGCTGGGACACTAAGGCACTAAGTCAACGCAACAGTGCCGATATATAGCCATAATGCACTGCTACGAGTGTGATATTGCTCATATATAGAAAGCGTTATAAACAAACAACATTACTTTTTTTCAGTAACGAGTAATCAAACTACTGTTTCCCTGTTACAAATCCATTTCTGTTAGCATGTCTGTTTTTCAAAGCGTGTTTTTAGGCCCTTGTTCTGAATATGTTGAAGGTTCCAGAAATAAAATTTGAACATAGAGAGTGAATGTTACAAGAAAATGACTTGGAGACATTCTGGAAAAGTAAACAGAGTAACTTCATAAATGTTAATTTATGCATAAATATTCTTTCGCAACCCATGCCCTCATTACACCTTTATTTACCAACTAATTAGCAACATATTCCTTTCAGTCAGTAAATTAGGCGAATGTCACGATGCGTGATTAATATTCACAGGCAAAGACTTGACAGCATGAAGGCTATTTATGAATGTGAGGTTGCCAAGTTCATATCCTCTTTATTATATTTTTACTTTAACACTCGTAACTATATATATATATATATATAGTTGAAGTCAGAATTATTAGCCCCCCTTTGATTTTTTTTTTAAATATTTCCTAAATGATGTTTAACAGAGCAAGTAATTTTCCACAGAAAGTCTGATAATATTTTTTCTTCTGGAGATGAGACCAAGGTCATTTTAAGGTCAAAATTATTAGCCCCTTTAAGCTCTATTTTTTTTTGCAATTGTCTACAGAACAAACCATCATTATACAATAACTTGCCTAATTACCCTA
>CAIGQZ010033112.1:35238790-35258638 GCA_903798205.1 Danio tinwini
GTATGTATGTATGTATGTATGTATGTATGTATGTATGTATGTATGTACACTCTATCAGGTACACCTGTCCAACTGCTCATTAACAAACATTCCTAATCAGCCAATCACATGGCAGCAACTCAATGAATTCAGGCATGCAGACATGTTCAAGACGATCTGCTGCAGTTCAAACTGAGCATCAGAATGGGCAAGAAGGGGGATTTAGCCTATCTAAGTATTGTTAGCTTTGCTGACCTTGTCCATCTCTTTATGACCACAGTGTACCCATCTTTCGATGGCAACTTTCAGCAGGATAACGCATGTCATAAAGCGCAAATCATCTCAGACTGCTTTCTTGAACATGACAATGAGTTCACTGTACTCAAGTGGCCTCCCAAATCACCAGATCTCAATCCAACAGAGCACCTTAGGGATGTGGTGGAGCGGGAGATTCATATCATGGTTCTGCAGCAGGGGCGGACTGGCCATCGGACAATTCTGGCAAACTACATGCACGCCAACCCCCATTCAATTGAAAGATGGATGAAATGGAAAATAGATTAGAAGGTAATTGTGGTGTTTTTTTTTATAGGTGTGTTTTTTAAAATGGCGGACTAGAAAATAAATCAGAAAGTGTTAGTGTTAAAGGATCAGAGAATTGTTTTATATACAATTAAAGGAACAGTATTTTTACAGCAGGAAAATGTCAGGTGATCAAGGTTTTTTGTTATTTTTACTTGGCACACACATACATACTGTACACACACATTTTCACACACATATATATACAATTTAGTTATTAGAAATTTTCACTTGTTGCTGATGGTCTGATGCTCGTCTTCACTTATGAAAGAAGAGTCCAGTATTTATACCTGAAGGAGTAGGAGCTTTACTGTAGGGGGAGGGGCTTCAAAACCATTAAAACCGTGTAAAAATGTGTTTAATTGGTCTCTAGTAACAGTAATGTTGACATTAAAAAATTTTAAAGATTATTCTTTTAGCTGATAAAGCAAATTAAATCAAGAAAACAGCAATATTACATACTGTAATGCTGAGTGGCTGGTCAAATATATTACATATTTGTATATAATGTTATATAGAATAGGGCAGAATAGTTAAAATGTAATTGTTTTAATAAATAATTTCCAATAGCTAATTAGTTTTGTCTTTACTATGATGACAGCACATAATATATGTCTACTTATTTTGCAAGACACTAGTATTCATCCTAAAGTGACATTTAAAGGCTTAACTAGGTTAATTAGGTTAAGTTAGGGTAATTATGCAAGTCATTGTATAACTCGGTTTGTAGACAATTAAAATATTCTATATCTAAGGGGTCTAATAATATCCAGAACAAAAAATATTATAAGCAATACTGTGAAAATGTTCTTGCTCTGTTAAACAGCATCTGAGAACTATTTAAAAAAGAATACACATTTCAGAAGCGAGCTAACAATTATGACTTCAGCTGTATAAG
Organism: Danio tinwini; assembly: GCA_903798205.1. NCBI lineage: Eukaryota > Metazoa > Chordata > Actinopteri > Cypriniformes > Danionidae > Danio > Danio tinwini. Next base: position 35,240,250 of record CAIGQZ010033112.1, read on the forward strand.
AATAATCTCACAGTGAAGCTGCAATTCAAGCATTCAGAAAGCGGAATGAGGACATTACTTTTAATTAAATGTCCTTTATTTATTTCCAATTTAATGCAGAAGCTATGTGTTTTGGCAGTTAGATGCTCAAGTCAGATGGATTATAACTGAGGAGCGTCACTTTTCAACAGCGCTGAGTTTTGTACTGTTGCCATTGAAGCAGCTAAACAGAAGCAAATAATCATGTTGGGTTTATTGTACGCTAGAGAATCATTACTGTTGCTTTCAATGCGCTACTGCTCTCTGCTGGATCAACATTGTGTAGCATGCTTATGTCAATCTACTATGTATATCTTTTTTAGTTTTAACATTTTTTAATGTGGAATATTATTGCATTGCAACTGCATCCATTGCATCCTACACTATCATTAAAACTGACAATTGTATATTTTGCAATACATTAACATAGAAGTTTGTGTCTGTAATGCCACTTTCCTTTGATATTTTATTTAATGCAATAAAATCAGTGCATAACCTGCAATTAAATGTTTACCTTTAAATCAAACAAGTTTTCTCTGTTCACGTTTTTAGGTCACATTCTCATTATATATTGGATTCACTTTCCCTTAAACGCTGGAATCATCCATCCATTAAAAATGCAAAGACTGAAAAAGAAAACACTGAAAGTTTTCCTCTATTTCACACTCACCAGAGCAGAAATGAGATGCTCCGTCACGCCAACAGCACATAAAAAGCAATTTCCTAGAAAACAAACGTCCATCCTGGATAAAATAATGCTTTCGCTCAGGAGACTTTACTGAAACAATCAAGAATTACAGACACTATCAAGAGAATCGCAATACTGCAACACAAAAAGTCACCCTATAAGCCGAAGAAAAGTGAGCAAACGTTTATTTTAGTTAATTTATACTGTTTATATACAATGGCGTGAAAAAGTATTAGCCCCCTTACTAATTTCGTATTGTTAGCACTGTCACCTCACAGCAAGAAGGTCGCTTGAGTCGTTTGAGTCTCTGCTGGGCCATTTCTGTGTGGAATTTGCATGTTCTCCCCATGTTGGCGTGGGTTTCCTCTGAGTGCTCCGGTTTCCCAACACATGTGCTATAGTTGAATTAGATAAACTAAATTGGCCGTAGTGTATGAGTGTGTGTGTGTGTGTGAATGAGTGTTTATAGGTGTTTCCCTGTACTGGGTTGCATCTGAAAGGGCATCTGCTGCCTAAAACATGCTGGATAAGTTGGTGGTTCATTCCACTGTGGCGAGCCCTGATGAATAAAGGGACTAAGCTGAAGGAAAATGAATGAATGTGTGTCATTTCACTTTAAAGGGCACCTATGGTGAAAAATCTACTTTTCAAGCTGTTTGGACAGTCATATGTGTAGGTATAGTGTATAGACATATTACCATATTGTCATATTGTCATATTGGGGTGATATAAACACACTCAGTCCTTTTTTTTCAATTTAACAACATAAAAACGGTGAACCAATTGGAGAAGTTTTGAGACCGACCGCAACTTGACCTAGAAGTGCGGCCCCCCTGCCCACCAATATTGATTGACAGGTGTGCATTACCATCTCCTCAGTATGTTGTTTCACGTTCGCCATTTTCAGCGTGTGAGTCAAAGCAACGTCACCAAAGAAACACCCTTGCTCTATTTTTAGATGTAAGGCTAATTGGGCTCAACATTCACCACGTTATCGCTCTTCTCGCCGCCAGTGTTTGTGAGTTTTGGTGAGTTTGCATACATGTGTACTTTTCATTGCGTCTTCCTTAAACTTCAGCGGTTTGCATTTCTCGCGGTCACAGAAGCTCCCTGTCATCTTAACTAGGTGCAGCTGGAAAGTGCGAGCACGTTGCCTCACGTGCGTGTCCCTCCATTGGAAATAACGAACGGTGTCGCGGATGAAACGGAGTACCGGAAGGGAGGGGGTGGGTGTCGCAGATGAAAGTGAGGACTGGGGGGGTTTGCTCACTATTCTGCCGCCTAGGTCGCCTCTATGGACGCGCTGGCCCTGCTCAGGACACAGTTCATATTTCTGCCGCGCCACAGAGAGTTATCTGAACAGTTTCATTTTAAATAACATGCAAATGTGCGCGTCTGGTGTGTCGTGTCGTGGCTCTGAGCGGCGCATCAGGTGTATCACGCCCTTTAGTTATAGCGTCAAGCAGGTCCTACACCAGAAGCACCGCTCGGCGACAAGCAGCGTCGCGCCTCGCAGCGGCATGCATTTCTGAATTCTAAACATACGTTTCAATCAGGTGACACACCGACGCTGCAAGTGTGCAATACTTTAAACTGTCATGTGCGCGCCATGTCGCGGTGCATCCGCTGTGTGATGCCCTTCAGTCAAAGGTAATTCAGTGTGCTTGGTTATTAGTCTCGGTGTAGTCTACAAGCTCGGAGCTTTAAACTAGCACACAGTTGGCTGTAAAACTATACAAAGACACAAATGATGTTGTACTTTCTGCTTGGTCTGTGTCCGAGTCGTACATGTACGGCTAAATGCTGGTCCTCTCACTAATGCTGCGCTCAGTCTGCCTGTCTGTTGCCATAGACAAAGCGGGGGAGCTCTTGGCTCCGCCTCCTTGTTAAGTTGGGTAGGAAGTCGAAACTAATTTTCATGTGAAGCAACACGCCCCTAAAACAGCGACCTGTGTACATGCCCCTAAAATGGCACTTTTTAACACATCATAATAAAAAAAATCTTAATTTTGTTTTGAACTGAACCTAAACTGGCACACTTAGAAGAACCATAATATTAATATTACATCTTAAAAAAGGGGTAAAATAGGTGCCCTTTAACATTTCAGATTATTAAACAAATTGAAATATTAGTCAAAGATAACACAGGTTTTATTATGAAGAGGAACAAATTCAAAACTACCTATAGCCCTGTGTGAAAATGTGCCCCACATACCCTATTAAAACATAACTTAACTCTGGTCCTGAGTTTAATTTCTGTTGCCACACCCAGGCCTGATCACTGCCACAACTCACAATCAAGAAATCACTTGAATGGAACCTGCCTGACAAAGTGAAGTAGACCAAAAGATCCTCAAAAGCTAGACATCATGCAGAGATCCAAAGCAGTTCAAAAACAAATAATAAAATAATCAAGATCTACCAGTCTGGAAAATGGTATAAAGCCATTTCTAAAGCTTTGGGACTGCAGTGAACCACAGTGAGAGCCATTATCTACAAATGGCAAATACATGGAGCATTGGAGAACCTTCCCAGAAGTGGCTGGCTGATCAAAATTAACACAAGAGTGCAGCGACAGCTCATACAAGAGGTCACAAAAAAACCCACAACAACATCCAAACAACTGCAGACCTCACTTGCCTCACTGAGTGTTCATGACTCCCCCATAAGATAGAGACTGAGCAAAAATGGTTTGCATGCCAGAGTTCCAAGATGAAAACCACTGCTGAGCAAAACTAACTTAAAGGCTCGACTAAGTTTTGCCAGAAAACATCTTGATGATCCCCAAGACTTTTGGGAAAATTTTCTGGAGACAGAAGTTGAAAGTTATGTAGGTCTATGTCTCATTATGTGTGGCATAAAAGTAACACCTCATTTCAGAACATCATACCAAAAGTAAAATGTGGTGGTGGTGGTAGTGTGATTGTCTGTGGCTGTTTTGCTGTTTCAGAAGCTGGAAAACATGCTATGGTAAATGGAATCATGAATTCAGCTGTGTACCAAAATATTCTGAAGGAGAATGTCCAGCCATCTGTAAGTGACCTTAAGTTGATGAGAACTTGGGTTCTGCAAAAGGACAATGATCCAAAACACACCAGAGAGTACAATACTGAACAGCTGATTGAGATGCTGCAAAAATGAGTGGGCCAAAATTCCTTCACAGCACTGTAACATTCATTCATTCATTCATTCATTCATTCATCCGGGGCTCAAACCAGTGACTTTCTTGCTGTGAGGCTATTGTGCTGTGCCACCGTGCTGCCCCGCGCTGTAACATATGTATTAATATTTTTGATTTGAAGATTTTTAATGACTATTTCAATTCATGGTTGAGGTAACAGTTACACCTGATCCAATTAATTTATGCACAATTTCCAAAATAAAAGAGGTATATAGTAATTTGTAGGATGAAATGTAGTCTGGTTGAAATGTGAATAAGTTAAATTCCAATCAATTAAATTACTGTTAACTCTTACTGTTATTCTAATGTAATTACGCAATGCATATATGAGTACACTCCTCACAAATCTCTTTTATTAAATTCATATTTTTAATAGGAAGCTATAAAATATTATATTTGTGCATATACATTAGATTAGTCAAATCTGGAGCTTATCTAACAAAATAACCTACGATAAAGTTCCAATAACTAGTCCACCCAAATTTATGTTATGGAAAAAATATTAAATACAAATTTTAAAAAGAGGAAAAATCAAGAGAAACAAAAAAATTGAAACATTTAGTTAAAATTTTGTAGGTTGTAATTTATTTTGCAATATTTTGCTTGAATTTAATTGTATTATCTATCAATTTCTAAATATGTTTGATGGCTAATATATTATTTTAAAAAATATATTGGTTTAATAAAACTGTTTTGTTTAAATGTACCAAAATACATTGCATATATTCACTGAGAAATGGATAAAAATATTTGTTTTCAAAATGCTCAATTATGCTAAGCACTGTACAACAACTCTGATTGACTGAACCAGAGATGCCCAAACTAGTTGGCCCATTGTAACCTTTGATTTGGCCCAACATCCCATCTGAGAAGAGAGTAAGAATGCTGGTGAGAGTTAGGGCATTTTATTGCTGAGCCACAAAAAAAGCTAACTGAAATTAGATGTTTCAATTAAACGTTGTAAATGAATGTGAGTTTTTAAAAATGTAAATACTGTCACTTGACAAATAGAGCAAATAGACAAATAGCATGGTCCCCAATACTTGGGCTGCGGACTAGTACCGGTCCATGGATTAATTGGTACCAGGCCGCACATGAAATCATTAATTATTTCCGTTTTATTTATTATTGGAGTGTGAACGATCTTTCATTTAGAAAAATATTTTACTTTGAAAAATGACCATGTTCTCTAGGTTACATCTCTTGATCACTTGATCTCTCTTCATCACTTGAGCACCAAAATGTAACCCACAAGCAGCAAAATGAGTAAGAAACAGACGTCTTTGAAAAGTTTCTTTGCAAAGAGGAAAAAGACCAGTTAAAGACCCACAAACTGCCAAGGAATGGATCCGCAACCCATTTGTCAACAAATCAGGTGAATCCAGCATGTCTGTGTGTGCAAAAAGCTGCAGATCGCAAATGATGGAGACGGTTCACATATCACGCCTTTTCCATGTGCAAGTTCATTATTTTCAATGAAAATAGCCACTGTGCAGCCCAATAAGTTCATTATAAAACTTTATATATATATATATATATATATATATATATATATATATATATATATATAGTATTAGTTCATATAAATCAATATTTTCTAGTTATTTTTAAATATTATTACATAAATTAGGTATTTACCCATGACAACTATATTTACCTTCAGTTCACTAGCCTCAATGAAGTTTGGTTCATAACAGTTGGGTTGGGCACCCCTGGATTAAACAATAATGTGTAAGCATCAAGTGTTAATTCCAACATAGGCTCATTCTAAAAATGTAGCCCTATATACATTTCTGGAGATCACAAATTATGTAGCCAGAAGCACTTATGGCTGCATTTTACTTTAAACCGAACGATACGGGGCGGTATGATGCAATTCTGTTTCACGCTTACCAGCTGACCGCTAACATCCATATGGGTGGCTTTTCCACTGTTACCAGTTTGTCCAGTGGCTCGTCATGCACATCAGTGGACTTGAAATGCAGGAGATGGGGAATCGGTCGGTCACTTGGTCAGTCAGTAAGTCAGTTGACAGTGGCCTCTGGTGGATTTATGTGAGAACAGCAGGTGTGAATGGCACTCGCAAGAGAAGTTTGATCTGTTAAAAGCGTACACAGCGGTCACTGATGGATTCACAAAAACTGCAAAAAAATGTGGCTCCTGGGAAGCATTTTGCTCTCTCCAGAAATGTATGTAGGGGTACGTAATCAGAATGGGCATGGGTTGGTTGCTTCAGTCACAGACAGGAGGGATTTCTCAGGAAGACTCTTTCACTGGTATCTGTCATATAGCAGGGACATTTCCTACAAGATGACTCATAAAAACTCCCTTACGGTGCTTTTATGTTGGAGTCGTTTGAGAGGAAAAAAGAGGCATTATCTCATAACATCAAGTCCTTATGACAGAAGTGACAGATTCGTTCCTCCAGAGAGGCGACAGAGCAAAGTCTCCCAGAAAGAAGCTTTCATTTCTCTTTCCTAAGAGCCGCATTAGTGTTTTCATGCAGTGCTGTTAAAAACAGCATCAGCTCGTGTGTTTGTCTTCAGTCTCTATAAGAGCAGCTCTCGTTCTTTAAGCTTTTATCGCAATCAAAGCATGAACATCGTTCACAATTACAATGGGAATGACTTTATAAAGCACAATTATTTTGTGAACTGAATTTAATTTGAGGTGCCAGCAGGATGCAAATCTGTAAGTGTAATTTGAATTTAAGAGGAAAAATTAAGGAGGAATGAATGCAGAGGATTTATTATAACTCCTGTCAAGGTACTGTAGTTTGACAGAATTTTAAACCCTTCAATTTTGTCCAGGCCAGTTTCATGAGCCTTTTTTTATGTTTCTGTTATGTGTCACAGGTGAAACAGTGGCTCAGTGGTTAGCACTGTCGCCTCACAGCAAGAAGGTCGCTGGTTTGAGTCCCAGCTGGGTCAGTTGGCATTTCTATGTGGAGTTTGCATGTTCTCCCTGTGTTGATGTGGGTTTCCTCCGGATGGTCCAGTTTCCCCCCACAGTCGGAACACATGCGATATAGGTGAACTGAAGAAACTAAATTGGCTGTAGTGTAAAACATTTGCAGAAAAAGTTGGCAGTTCATTCTGCTGTGGCGACCCCTGATAAATAAGGGACTAAGCCAAATGAATGAACTTTTGATTATAGAGATAAAGTCTTTTGTGATTTAGGAAATACTTAATGCTTTCTAATTATTGAAATAAACATTGCATTATGACACAATCTAAGAAAAACCGATACAACAATCCTCTGATGTGCTTTTTTACCATCAGTCTGCAGTCCACACACACACACACACACACACACACACACAGCAAATCCTCAGAGAGCCGCAAAATGACTCAATCACACTGTCTGAACCTGCAATATGAACACAGTCACAGCGAAAGAGCGACACCCTGTGTTCAAATCACGCATTATAGATCACTTTAAGCTCAATCCCTCTCTTCTTCATATTACATAAAACATTGATTTTTGTTTTCAGTTTACAGTACAATCAAAAAAACAATTAAAAGCAACGTACTGACAAACTACCCTGGGTTAATTTAAAAGTAGTTTAACATTATTTATAGTAGTTTAACATTTAACTTTAATTTAACATTAAATACATTCTTAAAATGCATTATGGACATTTACTTTTGTTATTTTTATCAAAAAATAAATTGTTTTTTTTTCAATAATTAAAATTTATCAATAATTAATATTAAAATCCAATAAAACAAATGCAAAATTTGTAAAAAAAAAAAAAAAAAAATAAGATAGTAAAAAACAAAAATAATAATTTTTATAAAAATATAATTGTATATATATAAATATATATTATTTGTAAAATATATAAAAATTTTGTAATAAATAATATAACATCATATAAAATACATATAGGAAGCCTACAATGGCATTGTCATAAAGAACATTAGTGTTGTTTTAGTCTCACTTATTATAGTTTTAATTATATATATGTATATATATATACAGTTGAAGTCATTAGTAGCATTATTATTAGCTAAATTATATATTACTAAAGGGACTAATAATTTTGACCTTAAAATGGTTCTTAAAAAATTAAAAACTGCTTTTATTCTAGCCGAAATACAACAAATAAGACTTTCTCCAGAAGAAAAAATATTATCAGACATACTGTGAAAATTTCTTTGCTCTGTTAAACATGATTTGGGAAATATTCAAAAAAGATAAAAAAATTCAAAAGGCGGCTAATAATTCTGACTTCAACTTTATATACATTCAAGCAATAATAGATCATACAAAAATAGGACTGCTTATTGTGTACAGGAATAAGAATGACTACATTTCGTACAAGAATAACAGTGTGCATTAGAATAATCCTTTTGTTTACTTTACTTGGCAATGACGTAATGATGGTGTAATGATGACATTTATTTTTAGCTGCGTAAGGTTTAAATAAAAATGATGTTTTCGAATGAAGATAAGAGTTTAATCAAAGGTTTACAAGAACTGAAAGGCTACAGTGCTTTACTTTTTCTTCATGAATTTCCAACAAAAAACTGGACAAAAGGTGGGTTGGATTACATGTTGACAAAAATTGAATGCACTGGATCAGTTTGTCATGTGGCGAGAAGTGGTCGTCCACACACTGCCGGTACTATTGAAAATATTGGTCCAAGACATGGTACTGAGCCAAGAAAACGCAGAAGGTGGTAAATGCAGTGATATAAATGAGGTGAGGTGGAAAATGTATACATATCATATAATTTCATGTATTTGCCATCTAATTACAAAATATAATTGAAGTTATTTATAATATAATAAGAAAATTAGAAATGTTTCCTGGACCACCCGCTTCGAATGTTACCACTCGATTGAATGGGCATTATCAGTGGTTATCAACTGATAGATATGGGCCAGTAGAGGCTTTCTGCACCTATTGGTAGGCTCAGACGGCTGTTATCATCCATCCACATGGTAAATCAGCTGTACTAATAGAGAAGACCTCCAGATCCAACTTTGTTTTTACATTACTGAGACGGTTGGGTTTAGGGTTGGCGTAGGGGTAGACATTAAAGGGGTGGTCCACTACAATATCATAATTTTAACTTTAGTTGATGTGTAATGAAGCTTTGTGAACATAAACAGCATCTCTGAATGCGGGGGCGGACTGGGACCAAAATACAGCCCTGGCACAATTTTCTAAAGGAGCATGTGGAGAAGATTACGAACTGAAGAGCTGGGGGTGGGAGGGTGTGGAAGTGATCATAAACAGAAAAGCGGGGGTTTGGGGGGGATTGGGTGTCAGTCAACGATTAAAAACTGAAGACATGGGGGGTGGGGTGGGGGGGGCATGAATGGCAATGGGTGGGGGGGTTGTGGTGCCAATCCGCCCCTGTCTGAATGTAATGTAATATGCTCAAAGTTCAATGCAAATGGACACATCTGCTTTTACAGAGTTAAAAGCCTACAGCGAATGAAGCTTGGGGAAAAAATATATCCGGGTTAATGGGATCATAAACTCTTCAGGTTTCGTTTCCTTGTGATGTGGAGCTGATCTGCGAATCACAGCACATTATGTTAGCTGACCAATCAGAGCCTCTTGAGGGTGGGTCTTTAGAGGAACTAGGAAATAGTTTTCATGTTAGCAGACTAGCTGTATATAATAAAAGTAGGATATATGAAAAAAATAATATGATTTTCTACAAATGAAATATGAGCACACATTGCTTTGCACCCCATAACACAACCAAGCCTTAAAAATACACTCTGGACCACTTCTTTAACAAAATACAATAGATGGGAAATTTATTAAATAATGTAAATAATTCTCGTTAACTTCTGGCCGCAGCCGTGTGTGATCTATAGCTGATTAACCAAGTGGATGAATGATAACAGCCTTCTGAGCCTACTAGTAGGGGCAGAAGGCCCTCACTGGCCCATATCTATCAGCTGATAACCATTGATATTCCCCATTCAATCAAGTGATGACATTCGAATCGGCTGTCTGGACACGATAAGTGATATAAGAAATAAAATAGCTAAAACTAAATTACAATAAATATATAAATTACAACAATATGAATAAATGAATGAATGAATGAATAAAAACAAGCTAATTTAAAATATTAATAAATGCTAAAATAGTATAGTATTGCCACAGTGTTTGCACACAGTCTGTTTTCTGGATATGCACTATAATAATGCCATGTATTTATTATTAGACTCCGAAAAAAAATTGCATGGTTGTTGTTTCACAAAGCTGAGTTAATTTTTTCACTTTTATTTAAATGACACTTTAACCAAACAGATGAGTTTGTCCATATTTGACCCAACATTGGTTTACGACAACCAAGCACTTTTAACTCAAAGCTATAAAACTAAAAGGCTACTCAGACCTCAGGTAACAAAAAGTCCCTATAGAGGACAGCCTGGAGTGTTTTACAGCATACCGTACCTTTTTAACATGATTTCTGATCAGACGCAGGTAAATGCATCTGTGCCGCAGTAAACTCACAAAAGCACCCAAGATGACTGTAACACTCATTAACACACTCTTTATGGCTCTGTTCAGTCATTACACTAAAGTAAACATTTAGGTTTTCGCACCGTAAAGCCAGTGTATTGTGAAAGCCAGGCATTCTGCTTTGTCCGTAGGCTCTGGAACAATCTCAAATGAGCACATTACCCACACAGCGCCTCAGGAGACTTTCTTCATACAGGTTTCTTTGTACATGACTGAACACATAAGCCCCATGAAATTCACTCACTGGTATTTTAATAGAAACGCGGGCGCTCTTATTTTGGCAGAGGTTTGTGGGCTTGAAGAGGACGCCTGTTATAAGAAATATCACTGCTTTGTTCAGAAGAAATAAAATATATATCCATTAATTGCAGCCTGCATTGTTTGCCATTTCTATACATTTGCTAACAAAAGTTTACAGAAACAAATTCCTTTTGAATTTTTGTGCAGGTATAACTGAGGCATTTCCTCAACAAGACATTTTGAATCATTTCCAATACAATAAAGTAACAATCTCTCGTTATTTTAATTCATACATGCATTGATTTTCCTTCGGCTTAGTCTCTGATTATCAACTTTAAATAATGAACCGGACGTAATGAACCACTAAATTATCCAGCACTTGTTTTACGCAGCGGATATCCTTGCAGCTGCAACCCATCACTGGGAAACATCCATACACACTCATTCACACATACACTATGGTCAATTTAGCCTACCCAATTCACCTATACCACATGTCTTTGGACTGTGGAGGAAACCGGAGCACCCGGAGGAAACCCACGCCAACCCAGGGAGAACATGCAAACTCCACACAGAAATGCCAACTGACCCAGCCGGGGCTCAAAAAGACCTTCTTGCTGTGAAGCGATTGTGCTACCCACTGTGTCACAGTGCTGCTCATTTAACAATATATTCTTTTTAATATTTTAATATTTTATACTGTTATATTAAATTTGAAAGAAATATCATCAGTAGTTTGTGAAAACTTCATTTTTTTCTGACTAATTGTCATTTTCAAAAAAAATCCAGAAATTAATTTTCAATAATATTTCTATGTATAGTTTATGAAATTGAAGACAATGCCTCTAATAATAAATATCATTGCTTTGATTAGAAAAAATAAATGATGATAGCTCTGTTTGCCATTTCCAAACATCTGCTAATAAAGTTTACAGAAACAAACATTCATTTGTGTGCAGGTATAACTGGGGCATTCGCTCAGCTGACCACCAGAAAATGTTTAATGGGCCTCTAGGAACTCCTTCATAAAGTCGCTGTTAATATAGGGTATATGCAGAAGGACTTTTAATTTTCAGTAACCCGTTAAAGCGCTTCCAGTGAACTGTATACTGTTATAAAATCAATGCGTTTAAGGTCTGTTTTCTTTAACAATCAATGATCTTCACTGTCTGATTGATATATGATATAAAGTGGGTGTAAGAACGTACAAGAAGCACTGCATTAAATTAAATTGCTCTGCGCCATGTGTTTAAAATATGAACATTTATTTGATCACGGTATTTTCAGTGGAGTTTCTGCACTCCAGACGCCGCTTCTGTTTAAAAAGCTTTTCATCTCGTTTTACACTTCAACAACTAAATGAATGCTTAGGTCTATTAGCAGATTATATTTTAATTACATTACATTGATGCTGTAAAAGAAACAGTAAACAGTCACGCTGACCTTTCACCAGACAAATGAAAGTAAGGACAAAAAAAAAAAAAGGACAAAAAGTGACAAAAATCAAGCTCATTGTGGATACGTACCCCTGTCTACATTTATGGAGGGCGTGAATTATGTAGCCAGAGGCAGGGGCGCAACTGCACATTTACTGAGGGGTATGAAGATTCAAATGGATCTTGATAGAAGGATTAATAAACATCTCAGTTCCAAAAAATGTGAATATTCTGACTATTTGTTTAAGAGTCAGTTTTAACAGGGTTAGGAATCATTATAATGAAGTATATAAAATTTATATAGGAAATTTTTTAATCCAAACATTATTTTCTATTTTGTCTGAAATATATTCAGTAGGCCCACACGGAATCTGCGCACGCAGAAATCTGCAGATGTCCGCAGATTTTTAGCCCATCATTGAGTCTGTTTTTCTTGTGTAAATGTGTGTACATTTACTCAGTTTTTAAATTAATTTCACTAATATTATTGTAATATAATAATAGTAATATTAAAAGGTTAATATGATTTATTTAGAATACAGTTGGTAAAGTAGTATTTTCTGCCTTTTAGATATATTATATGAGTGACTTGCTTTGTTAACCAAATAAGCGGATCTAATTTGATTTGCAATATTTAAATGCAGTAAATACTAATTTTATCTTTTGAAGCTGACGGTCCATACATTTACGACTATCAAGCGTTTACAATAAAGTCAACTTTACGCCAGCCTTATGGCTTTAGCACATAGAATAATGAATAACTAATGATATGGCGACCCGCCACTCCCAAAAACATTAAAAGTTGATTTAAAGTATGGTAATATTAGTGTTAGTTAAGCTTACCAATCTCGTATTATCCAATTTGTCATGGCAGTTTTAATTTTAAGGCATTTTTATTTATTGTTTTAGTTTTCAGCGCTCTACGTCTCTTCACTCTTCTCTTCATTCTGAACATGTGACTGTAACCGAGCAAAATTTTAATATTTTAATTTATTTAATAAAATACAATATTATATTCATATAAAATGCAGGATAAACATTTTGAACCAAAATATTTATTTATTTTTTTTATTTGAAACTTTTAATAAGGATAATTTGAAAAACAGTTTTGGCACAATGGCACCCCCCCATGTGTGGCGCCCCTATGCACTGCATACCCCCTTTTTGCGCCACTGGCCAGAGGTACGTCTGGCTGCATTTCGTCTTTAAAACGAACGACAACTTTACCTGTGTTACCAGTATGGAGTTGGCAGAGACGACAGGGTTTGAGTCTGTCGAAGAACGGTTCCAGAAACCAAGTAAACAAAAGCTAAAATAAATAAACAAATAAATAAACAACAGGCTGAAAACGTGGTGAAATCACACAGCCGCAACAGATTTTCTTTTCCTAGATAGCTTTTGAAAACACTGTCGATTGGGTTTAGGGAACGAGGTGAGTGGGTGGGTCAGACAGTTAGTACAGGAAGCTGGCCTGGTGGGCTGAAGAGTACATTGCACCCTTTGGTGGATTTATGCGAGAAGAGGGTGCGCAAGACAAATTTGAGATCATCAAAAAGTGTACACATCGGCCTCTGGTGGGTTAGCAAAAACAAAAACTGTGAGAAGACGTACCTCCAGTTACGTATTTTGCTGTCCCCAGAAATGTAGACCTGGGTACATATCCGCAAATAGCCTGGGTTGGGTAATTTTTGACCCAAAGGACAAATGGTATATTGATCTTACTCTGCGATGCTGAAATGTGCTCGTTTTTGCGATTGTTTAGGAACTTCCGATTTAATTGCCTATGGGAGAAATGACTAGGAATAATAAACTGCAAAAAACAGTCAATTACTTGCTCTATAAACAGCTCGTTCTGCTGCATGAGATGCTTGTTTGTAATGTCTAAAAATCCACTGCTTGTACATCAAGAATAAGGTCAATACAGAATTCTGAAAGTAAAGTGTTAAGTGTGTACACATTATGGCTGCACAATATATAGTTTCAGCATCGATATCGCAGTGTGTGTGTCAGCAATAGTCACATCGCTGAATATGAAATGTTGAGTCTGAATTATAGTTCATCAGCACAACAATCGAGAATACACGAGATTTGCGAAACTTTATCATTAGTGAAACTTTATCATTTGCATGCATTTTAAAAACATTTCAAGAGAGTTTAAAGCATTCGTACACAAAAATATACAATATTTGTAACATTAATAAAGAATAATTGTACTTAATTATTAATATAATGAAGACTATACAGTGTCATTTTATGCATTTCTGCATCTCAATACTGCAGTTTGACTCTCCGGAAAACCATAAAGCACTGTTTCTTTTACTATTTTTTCTATGCTCTGTTGTAATTATTCTTGCTTGCAATTTGTTTATTATTCACACCCTTATAAAAAGCACTCCAATTGATCTAAAGTCAAGATTTATTTTTCCAAAGAGAGCTATTCAAGCCATCTGGTGAAATTGTATTCATATTGTATCATATTCATATATATAAATAATCGCAGTTAAACAAAATATGGCAATGTTACATTTTTCCAATATCGTGCAGCCATATATGCAGTGACGGAGATGGTCTGGATAAGTGAGTGAGAGCTGAAGGAGGAGACGAAGGGGAGTCGCTGTGTCTAACGTTTACACCCTCTATTAACATGACAAAGACACTCAGCACAGAGTGTGGCCCTGACCTTCAGCCCTGAGCGGGTGTGAGAGAGGAAGTGTTGAGCCCGGAGCTCCTTCATTCTGCAGCGCCGCCGTCCTGCCGTATTATCATGCTGATCCTCTGAGCAACACAAAGCCATCGAGCAGCAGAGCGAGACCCAATTTCATCATTCAACAGGCCTCAAGTGGCTCCAGCCATGAAAAGCACACTGTAAATACAGTCATTTCACATGCTGCAGGTCATTATTATGTAATTGTCGGGGAAATACAGCCGTTTGAAATTGATTTAGTCTCAATGTAGCAAAAATGAAATCCTAGCTATTCAGAGAATGACATATATATGTAACCCTGAACCACAAAACTATTATATTTGTAGCAATAGACAAAATAATAATAATAATTTACTGAATAGATCAAATGATTATTTTCTTAAACATCATTGGTCACACTTTACAATATGGTTTCATTAGTTAATGTATTTACTAACATGAACTAATAATGAACAATACTTGCATAGCATGTATTAATCATAGTTCAACATTTACTGCTTTATTAACATCAAAATTCATGCTTGTTAACATTAGTTAATGCACTGTGAGTTAACATGAACTAACAATGAACAATTGTATATTCATCAACTAACCGTCACTAACATGAACAAATACTGTAATAAATGTGTTGTTCGCATGGACTAACATTAACTAATACAACCTTATTGTAAAGTGTCACCAAATCATTTGATAAGGTAATTTCATACAGGTTTTGCCTATTGTATATATAGATCAAATTTTTTTTTATTTTAGAAATATACTCTGAAGCTCAAAACAAAAAATATTATGTTGCACAGGTGTTTTTTAGCAAATCAACAAAAAAAAAATACATTGAATGGGTCATTATTATTATTTACTTAAAAATCATGTGAATATTAAGTAAAGATCATGCTCCATGACATTTTGTAAAGGTTTTGGCTTTGTACATTAAAATGTACATTTATTTTGTAATATACTCTGAATCTTAAAACAAAAGAAAAAACTTTATGTTCCACAGGTATGCTTTAAGCAATCAACAACAACAGAAAAAACATTGAATTGGTCAAACTCATTATTATTTTATTAAAAATCATTTGAATATCAAGTAAAGATCATGCTTCATGACTTATCATTAAGGTTTTGCCTCCTGTAAATATATCTAAATGTATTTTTTTTGTAATATAGCCTGAACCACAAAACAAAGCAAAAAATCTTATGTTGCGCGGGTATTTTTTTTAGCAATCAACAAAAAAAATACACTGAATGGGTCACAATTACTAGTATTTACTTAAAAATCATTGGAATATTAAGTAAATATTATGTTCCATGACGTTTCGTAAAGGTTTTGCCTACTGTAAATATTAAAAGGTAAAATATTTTGCAATATACTCTCAAAACAAAACAGAAAATCTTATGCTGCACAGGTATATTTTAAGCAATCAATGACAAAAATACACTACTTTAGTCAAAATTATTAATATTTACTTAAAAACTATTTAAAAATTAAGTTAAGATCATGCTCCATGTCATTTTGTAAAGGTTTTTCCGACAGTGAATATATGAATATTTATTTATTTTTTGTACTATACCCTGAACCCCAAAAACAAGAACAAAAATCTTATATTCATAAGATTTCTTATATATTTTCTTATGCATTTCTTATATTTTTTTCGTATGCTTTTAGCAATAGACAAAAATACATTAAATAGATAAAAATTATTATTATTTACTTAAAAATCCTTTGAATAATATGATCATGCTATTTTGTAAAGGTTTTGCCTAAAAATATATCCAAATAATTTTTTGTAACAGTCTAAACCACAAAACAAAAAAAACTTATGTTGCACAGGTATGTTTTAAGCAATCGACAAAACAAATACATTAAAAGGGTCAAATTATTATTATTTACTTGAAAACCATTTGAATATTAAGTAAAGATCATGTTCCACGACATTTCGTTAAGGTTTTGCCTTCTGTATTAAAATATTAAAATGTAAATGTTTTTGATAATTTACTCTGAATCTCAAAACAAAATAAAAAATCTAATGTTCCACAGGTATATTTTAGGCAATCGACAAAAAACAAAAACAAAAAAACAACAACATTGAATTGGTCAAACGTATTATTTTATTAAAAATCATTTGAATGTTAAGATCATGCGCCGTGACACTACATAAAGGATTTGCCTACTGTAAATATATCAAAATGTAATCTTTTATCTTTTGTAGTTATTTACTCTGAACTACAAAACAAAAAAAAATATATATATATATATTGTCATCTATATTGTGATGTATGAACATCTTATATATATATATATATAAGATGTTCATACCATTTAGATGGTGGATCATTAAGGACTGGTTTGTTTTCCTCTGAAGTTGATGTTTTTCAGCTTTATCTTAGGCATTTATAACCCTGCAAAATAAGGCAAAACCACAACATTAAAATGAAATGGACCAATGAATTAACCAACATAGGCTCTTTCTGAAAATGTAGCCGTTTGAGATCGCAGATTATGTAGCCAGACGTATACGTATGGCTGCATTTCATCTTTAAAATGAATGCTACGGGGCGGTATGACGCAGTTCCTTTTCGTGCTAGCAGCTGACCGCTTACCTCCGTGTGGATGGCTTTCCCGCTGTTATCATTTTGTCCAGTGGCTCACCATGTACAACTGCGGACTTGAGATGAAGAGAGGAGTTAACCATGACAACGAGGTTCGAGTCTGGCGAAGTACGATTCCAGAAAGCAGGTAAGACAAAAACAAAAGTCAAAAAATAAAATAAACAAGTAAATAACAGGGTGAGAATGTGGTAAAATCTGAAAACGTTGTAAAAATCTGGCGAGGGCTTTTCTTTTTCTGGACTGCTTTTTAAAACTGTCTGTTGGGTTTAGGGAAAGGGGTGGGCGCTGGCCAATAGGTGCTTTAGAAAACACTATTGGTTGGGTTTAGGGAGGGAAAAGGATGAGTCAGTCGATCGTCTGTCAGTCAGTCGACAGCGGCCTCTGGTGGATTTACGAGAGAACAGCAGGCGTGAATGGCACTCGTGAGAGAAATTTAAGATCTGAAAAAGCGTACGCGTATCCTCTGGTGGATTCGCAAAAACAAAAACTGCAATAAAAAACGTAGCTCCTGGGATGTATTTGCCGCTCTCCAGAAATGTATATAGGGGTATGTTATCAGAATGAGCCTGGGTTGGAATTAACATAAAAGGACAGACAAAAATGTCTTGGCTGAACAGAGACTTAGCATAGATAAAAACAGACGCATTCATCTAAACATATAGATAATTTGATTAAAATATGTTTAGAAATATTGATTAATCAAAAATAAACATCAATAAGAAAAAAAATCTAACAAATAAATAAACATGTAAAATTAATTAATTTGTTAGGCCTATTTATTTATTCACTTTCCTTCGGCTTAGTACCTTTATTTATCAGGGGTTGCCACAGCAGAATAAACTTCCAACTATTCCAGCATTTGTTTTACACAGCGGGTGCCCTTCCAGCTACAACCCAGTACTGGGAAACACCCATACACACACACTCACATTTAAACACAAACACTACAGCCAAGTAGGCCAATTTAACAAATAAATAAATAAATAAATAAATAAATAAATAAATAAATAAATAAA
>CAIGQZ010033112.1:35258648-35268726 GCA_903798205.1 Danio tinwini
AAATAAATAAATAAATAAATAAATAAATAAATAAATAAATAAATAAATAAAGTAGGCCTAGTTGTATGGGTTTTTAATAGTATAATTAATATGTTTTAAATTATAAATTCAGAAATATATGTATTTTATTTTGATCTATATTTTTATCAATATCTATCTTGAAATAATAATAATAATAATAATAATAATAACAATAATAGTAATTAATAATAATAAGTACAATAGAAAAAAGATGTAATCTATCCATCTCTATGGACTCTATCCATCTGGATAGATGTAATCTATCCATCTCTATGGCAATTTATCTTAAAGTATTGTAAAAATCATTCTCATGTAAGCTTTGACTTCTCTTGCTTAACATAACCTGTCAAATAACCATTTGATCATTTTACAAACAGCATACTAATTGAATAAAATAAAATGAACACTTTTTTTTGGTTACCATACCAGCAGGCACAGGACATCAACATGATGTCAGATAGACGTTGGACCCCATTGTCGTGAGACATTTTGTTTTGATCGGAAACCAACGTCTGGCCGACGTCAATGTACAATGTCGAACAGACGTTGCATTTTGGTCAGTTTCCAACGCAACATAAAAACAACAAAATATCAATGTTGACGTTGTGTTGACGTTAAAAAGATTATGTCTATCAGATGTTGAATGTTGGTTGCCATACCTGACAAATAAGTGACAGTATTTGACATCAATTTGACGTTGGTTTAACGTTGGCTCAACGTTGGATTTTGGTCACTTTCCAACTCAACCTAACATCAACCAAAAATCTACGTAATTTCACGCCGTTATTGGACCAAATAACATGTCCTAGACCCTGGTGACCCAAGTTTAACCTAATGTTAAAGTCTTAGGAAAGTGTCTGCTGGCCTGGGATGGTAAGCGGTTTAGGTACGGTCCCTAAAAAATCGTATTCATTTAACTTTACATTCAAATGTGGCATTAATAAATGTAGCTTACATAAACACAATTTGTAAAGTTGTCCTTTATCTTTATCAGAAGAATAACATCTCCGATCATACAACAGTAACCATGTTATGTTGATGGAAATTACCGTTACTATGAAAGCATGTGTTCAAAGATGTTAAAGTTTATCTTATGAAGCCTCCTTATTCGACGTTTCTGCTAGGTTTATGAGGGAAATGTTACACAAATCTGCCCTCTCAAGTGTAGCGAAGTAATTTCGCACTCACACACAATCGAGCGCGAGAGTGAACGCGCAGCGCGTGCACGACCGAGGCGAGAGCGCGCGTAGAGGCGGTCCGGCTGCTTCAGTTTCTGTAATCGTTTTTTTCTGCTACCTTCAGTTAAATAGCGACGAGACGAGAGAGAGCGGACGGCCCGACTCTGACTACACGGTATCATCCAGGAAAAGCGAATCGGGACTCCCCATCGACGGCCGCTCGGCAGGTAAATATCCTCGCATGTCCGCCGGAGCCCTTCGACCGTGCGTGAAAACTCGCTAAATGTCCCGCGAAAGTGGTTGTTTTTTGCCCTCGGTGTGCGGGGATGTGCGGGACGAGCCTTCTCCTTTGTGCTCATCGTGGTCATCATGGGGGAATCGCTGCGTGGTTTCCCCCTTACGCTTTTTTCTATGCTTTTTGGCAAATATCGTCGCGGAATCTCGACGGCTCTCGACGGGAGCGTTTGATCCGCATATTTTGTGCGGGATCGAGAAGCGCTCGCGGCCTCCCGCATAAATAGACGCTCCTACATTAACGCGCATCGCGCAGGCAGCTGCTGCAGCGGCGGGGTTTCTGCGTTTGCAGCGCAGTCTGACAGCCAGGTGCTTCAATGATTTCTATAATGCCCTTCAAATTGCAGTGTACACCACAGATGTACTGGCAGAAAGGTGCTTTTAGTACTTCAAATGGAGAAAAGCCTTGATATTGTGGTGACACCCTTTTGGAGTGTTTTGCTGGAAGGGGACATAGGAATTGCATTCCACAGTGCATATTTGTATATTTTGTTTTACATATAACCACTAAATGTAATGTTTGGGGACGTAAAATTGTAACATTATTACACTCTGATTGTGCATTCAAATATAATGTGTCCATGAGATAAACATAAGAAAAAAATAGGGTTTTATTTATAGACAATTGCTTGTATTGGCGGTAAAGAGGTAATCCATAATATTAATATGGCATTAGGATTTATCTACATTTATCCATTTGGCAGACACTTGTCCAAAAGCAACTTCCTTTCCTGGGAAATCAAACCCACGACATTGGCGTAGTACCATGCTCTACTATTTAATGTCAAATGAACAAAATATTTGCATTAAAATTCATTATTTTTTGGTAATTAGGGATCATAAAACCACTTTTTTTTGTATTTTATGGTTACATTAAAATTGTAACATTACTGCACATTGACTGTGTGTTGTTATATCGTGTCCATGAGAAAAAAAGCTGATATAACTTATTGACAACTGATTGTATTGGGGGAAAATAGGTGATGCATAATATCAATATGGCGCTAAGATTTATTTACATTTATCCATTTGGCAGACACTTTTGTCCAAAAGCAACTTGCTTTTCTGGGGAATCAATCTCACAACCTTGGCAAAGTAACATGCTCTACTATTTGAGTTGCAGGATGTCAAATAACCTAAATATTTGCATTAAAATGCATGATTTTTTGGTTATTTGGGATCATAAAACCATTTTTTATAGTTACATTAAAATTGTAACATTTTTGCACTTTGTGCATTTAAAAAGCTGGTCTGATTTATTGACAATTGCTTGTATTGGGGGTAAATAGGTGATGCATAATATCAGATTGGTATTAGGATTTATTTACATGTATCTATTTGGCAGACACTTTTGTCCAAAGCAATTTGCATTTCATTGAAGGTGTCCTGCTTTTCTGGGTAATTGAACTCACAACCTTCCCATAGTATTTGCATTAAAATCAATGATATTTGGGATCATAAAAGCACCAAGCATACAGACACTCATCTCTGTTGGAGTGTTTTGCAAGAAAGGGAAAAAAGAATTGTATTGCAAAGTGCATATTTCTATATTTTTGTGGTTACATATACGGCCCTGAAGATTGTTTGAAATTGTAACATAATTGCACTTTTTCGGTGCGTTAGATATATAGTATGTCCATGCGATAAACGTGAAAAAAAAGCTGCTATTATTCATTGATATTGATTGTATTGGAAAACAGGTGATGCATATCACGATATCAGTATGAAATTAAGATTTCTTTACATGTATTTATTTGGCAAAAAGCAACTTGCAGTGCATTGAAGGTGTCTTATAGGCTTGCACGATATTGGAAAAATCTAACATTGCGATATTGTTTTATTCTGCAATATATATTGCTATAGGAATATAATTTATGTAGATGTGTTGAATAACTTTGGAAATAATTGATCATTTTAGATGGATTGGGATGATTCTGTAAGGGAGTGCCTATGCATAAAATATAAGAAACAATCTACAAGCACAAATAAATTCAATAAAGATGAAATAAACAGCATTTGATTGTTGAACTGTATTCAGGTGTGCAATAATTGAATAATCAAATGTAAAATAATACTGCATAGTCTTCATTTATAAACAATTAAATCATTATTAATTGGTCAAAGTTACAAACGACAATTTCTTAGACCTGAATCCTTTTAAAATGCTCAGTCACAGGCCACAGAAAACACTTGCGAAATCAACAATTATAATCCAGACTCAACATTGCGTATACTTGCGATATGACTATTGCGACATCGATGCTGAAACGATATATTGTGCAGCCCTAGTGTCTTGCTTTCCTGAGGAATCAAACCCAACATAATCTGCTATGTGAGCTACAGGAAGACATTATGTTCAAAATATTTGCATTAAACTGCATGGTGTTTGCATTATAATGCACAATATTTTGGTTATTTGGGACAACAAAGCGTACAGACGCACAATACACAACAAATGTGCAGCGTGGCATCCAATATGGTGTATTTTGAGGTTAGAAATTTGCCAAAAGTTAATTTTATGGGCCTAAAATGACGCATACTTTTATTGTTGTATTGGTTTGCCCTGCAGGCTTTTATCCCCAGTAAATATTTGACTGACATTATTCCTCCTAAATATGCATTTTGGCATGCTTAAAATGTTAAAACAGTGGCATAACCACAGTGTGTACGCTGAAATATTGAGTTGCTCTCTCCATGTGGGCCGTGTGAGGTTTAGCTATTTAATTTTAGTCCAGATCTTAAGCATTAAGATACATTACCTCTGAATGAGTGATCCAGGGACTAAAGGTCGCTAAACAGAATCTGAGACTCACACGTTGATGTGATTTATCAGTGACTGTAATGAAACCCTCTCCATTTGAAGGCAAATAACTCAAGCAGGAGCGTAAACGGGGAGTATTGTCTAAAAACGCACTGTATTTGGATTTGGAGCTATTAACGCTCTGGCATGGCTGCGTGTACGCGGCAATTTAAATGTTTTATGAGTCATTTCCCACATTATCACAAAACGAGTTGACCCATAAAATCCACTCTCAGAAGTGTTAATACCTTCCTGTTGGGGTATCTGTGATCATTTACGACTTGGATCTAAAAAAGAGATGACCTGACTCCGAGTTTATCCCATGAACACCTGGCTCGGCGACTTGGGCATCTTTGAAGTGATCTCTTTATTCTCAGTATGCCTCCATTCTCTCTCTGCGTTCATGTTTTATCTTGGTTTAAACGCTGAGCTGAGAGAGCACAGGTTTCATAGGCATTTATTAGCTGGACTCGTGTGATCAGAGGGTTTTTCCTTGCTGCCGTTTCTCCTGATAACATCAGAAAGAGTTTCTCCTCGTCGTCTGAAAAAGTGCAGCATCACCCGCACAGATCAGATAAACATCTCACCGATCAAACGTTTGAGAGAATAGTATTATTTTATTTCAGCGTACTTCCTGTGACTGTACAGGAAATGCCTTCTAAATGAAAAATGGGCCATCACTGTACTGTATGATGACTAAAGTCTATGGGTTTTGCTGTTTGCAATGTTTTTTTAAAGAGATAGTTTACCAAAAAAATGAAATGTACTCTACATTTACTCACCTTGAGGTAATTCCAAACTAGGGCTGCACAATAAATCGCTAAATTCTCATCATCTCGATAATAGTGTGTGCAAAATATGTATCGCTGACATGTGTGATAAATTAAGGCTGATTTATACCTCTGCGTCAAGCGCACGAGTATGCTACGGCGCAGCACGTGGACGCATAGCCCCTTATCGTGGCCTTCGGCAACGTTGACGCGCACCTCTCAAAAAATGCGACATGTACGTGTATCGCGAGCTCTGTGATTGGTCGGCTTGGTAGCGCTGACGAGTGTGGGCGGAGGTGAGAGCCGCGTGCCTGATGCAGCGAGTGTTTACAATGTGGAGTCCCGAGAAGGAGCTCCGGATGGAGACTGTTGTTTTGTGTTTACCTTATAATTAAAGTTGTTGCACGTCCGCCGGTTCCCGCCTCAAAATGAGTGAATTTGAGCCACTTGTACATTAAGGAAGTGTTCAGAAAAAAACAAAACACCAGTGAAGAAACTCGACACAGAGAAACAAACACCTACTGCCAGCTAGCGTTTCAGAAGTGTATTGCAGAGAAACAGAAACAGCAGAAGTATAAATGCACGGCTACGCGCGAGGCTTTCACCGTGGGTCACGCCGATCACTTTATGCAGAGGTATAAACCAGGCTTTACATTTATTAATTTATTTACCCAAAGGTGAAGTCAGAACTGAAAATAAATACTAATGGCGGGAATCAAGATGAGAGAGGAAAATGACAACAGCCAATCAGAGTCAGAACATCTGCTGAAGTTTTCACTCAATTCAATTCAATTCAATTACTGTCTATCCCACAGGGGTTATAAAATTGTCCTTAGACATAGGACAACAACAAAACATAAATACACTTACACAATTATAAAAAAAAAACAATGGAGTCGGCGCCAATAGTGCCATAGTGGTTAAGTGCGCCGACATATAGCACCATGGTGCTCACAGAGAGCAGAGTTCCTGGCTCGAGGTCCTTTGCCGACCCTTACCCTTTTTCTGCTCCCCACACTTTCCCGTCTGTAACCTCCACTGTTCTATACAAATTAAAGGTGAAAAACCCCTAAAAATAATTATGAAAACCCAATGGCAGTGGGAATAAATGTCTTCTTGTACTTTTTGCTAAGGGGACTTTATACTGTCTACCAAAGGGAAATAATTTAAAGGAACCATGTAAAGGATGGGAAGAGTCCTCCACCAATGGTGGAAGTTTTCAGTCAGAGGTGTTTGTCTCTCACCAATTATTTTACTGGCTACATTTACTAATCTTAAACATTTATTTTTGCTTTTAACAGAGAGGGAAAAAAACAGGGTACTCAGTGTCAAAAGACTAAGTGTTTGCACCTTGACTCTTTTTTTTGTGTGTGTGTGAATTAGAATTAGATGCGAAAATAATTTTTTACCTGTTCATTTTTGTATCATTAAATAAATACATGATTTAAAAACAATACATAATAGCATTTTCTTTCTAGGGAAGTGTTATATTGTAAGAAATATTGTTAAATCGCAATACTCAATAGCAATATCACAAGAGATATATTAAAGAATGTTGCAACATGGTAAAACATTTGCATCCATAGTAGGAAAAACAAATACTGTAGATGTCAGTGGCTACATTTATATTATTATTTTTCAAAATATCTTTTGTGTTTAAGAGAAAAAAGAAACTATCATATTTGTGACAAGTGAAGGGTGTGTGAATGATGAATTTTCATTATTAGGTGAACTATCTCTTTAACTCTATAATTGGACATTTATTATTAAGTGAGAAAGGAAAATCCAATAAGGAGGGAAATGATCCATCATTTGATAACTGATCACTCTGAGAAATGTGACTCGTGCTTATCAGAATGTGCATAACATTAGCATGAAATATTTAACATATTCTGTTATTTGGAATAATTAGCATTTATTATTATTATTATTTTTACTTCACACATGTGTATGGAAAATCTAAACAAATGAGGTTAAACACAATGAAACTACTGGAAGTGTTCAAAGTTGTATTTATTTTGTTGATAGGGTATGTATTTATTTTTTTAATCTTTCACTGATTTTTATTTTGCCATATGCATAATTTAAAAAATAAATAAATCACCTTTTATTCATATGCACACTTCTGGGATAAAATCTATGCTGGTATTTATACAAGAGGCTTACACAAATGCAACATTAAGAAACTATAAAAATATATTTTTTTATTTGAGGCAATGGCCTTGAAGCAAATACAACCCTGTACTGTTGGGGATGTTTTCATCCACTCTGAGGGGATTTTGAGTCTTATTTGGCCATAACTTCCTCTGCGTTTCAGCTAGCAGAATGATTTTTTGTGACAAATCTTATTTTGACAGATATTTTGAGAAAATGCTTTGAATAATAAAAAAAAATAACTCAACGATACACTATGGGCAAATTTACTACCCTTTTGTTATGTTAGGGATGAAAACATCCACTAAATTAAACTGCTGTAAAAATGCAATATTTTTGCATAAATCTGTTGATCAACCTCAGTCCTGATCAAAACTAATAAATTGCTTAGAAAATTACAGGATTTGAACTCTTTTAATTGCCAAATTCAAAAATGATATCACTCAAAATTATGTATTGTCAAAATAAAAAATGTAATTGTGGACTGGATTTTTAAAAAGATTTTATCAAAGTCTTGGACATGTGAAACAACATTGCCTTTGATGCATTGTTTTGGATACATTTTCTAATTTATTTATTTATTTATTGTGGCTGTTTTTACCCCATTGACTCCCATTATAACCACATTTTTTATTACAAAACAATGACACCATAAAATCATGCATTTTTGATTGTTGGTGGTTTGCCCTGATGTTGGGAAGAGGAAATAATTTGTTAGTCAGGCCTGTGCAAAAAAAAAAAAAAAACGTAGTTTCTGGATTTGATATGTATTGTAACAGCTAATTAAAGTGTGTCTGTGAGTGTGCGAGAGTGTGACAGTGACCTTTATGCATTTACCTTGATGTGTCTGAGAAAATCAAAATATGCATCTCAGCTCTCAGAACTACATGGAGTAAACAA
Organism: Danio tinwini; assembly: GCA_903798205.1. Classification (NCBI taxonomy): domain Eukaryota; kingdom Metazoa; phylum Chordata; class Actinopteri; order Cypriniformes; family Danionidae; genus Danio; species Danio tinwini. Next base: position 35,266,766 of record CAIGQZ010033112.1, read on the forward strand.
AAACAAAGACTGTAAATTTATGCACCATCAAATGTGGCTATAATGGAAGTCAATGGGGCAAAAGCAGCCACCAACAGTAAATTAGGGAGAAAAAATGTTTAATCTAACAATGCATCAAAGCCAATGTTGTTACTAATCGTTCACATGTCCTAGACCAGGGCCGGAGTGGGACTAATTTTTAGCCCTGGAATTTCAAGCCTTAGACTGGCCCACCTCAGTTCACGACTGACTATATTTATTTATTTATTGTTTTATTTATACATGGACAATGTGCAACATAACATGTTGTGCCAGAGTTAGCTATAAAGCTAATTTACATCTGTAGTCCCTGGGCAGGAATTTATAACAAATTTAACAATAAAAAATAACACATTATACACTTATAATACAATCCATGCAATACATAATTATCAATAAAATGAAATCAAATCAATGGTTACATATTTGATTTTGTTTAAGAATAGTTTTAAAACGATTAAAAGTGGTGCTCTCTCTGATATGCACTGGTATTTTATTCCATCTTTCTTGCTCTGACAGAAAAAACTGATTGTCCAAAAGCAGTTCTCTTAAGTTTAATTGAACAATCACCTCTAACTGATGACCTAGTCTGTCTTATATTGTCCTTACAGGCAATCACACATTGTTTGAGGGGTGGCGGTGCAAGATCATTAAATATTTTATACATTAAACACACATCAGCATAAAATACGAAACTGTCAAATGTTAGTAAGTTATGTTGCGCAGTACAGTTACAATGATGATTGCTCATTAAAATTATTATTAAAATAACGTCATTTCCAATTCAGTTTCTAATTATACTATTACGTCTTTTTCAAGGAAACAGCTGCTTTAGAACTTCAACTGTTTTTCATAAATATGAGAATATTAAAGGGTAGCTAAATCTTCAACACTATTTTTTAAAACATCACAATGTCCTTTCCTGCAATATCTGAATATATATTCTGTGCAAAATTCTTTATAGATATTCAGTCCTTTGTAACGGTGGTTACACACAAAAAATAAATAAAATATGTACACCAACATAAGTAACCCAAACAGTCTTATATGTCTTAACACTAAAAATAAAAAAAATTAAAATTAGTCAGATGAGATTAGAACTTGGGTCGGCAGCGTTGTAACTCATTGTGCTGACCACTGAACCACAATGGCAATGTTATGCTGGTGCCTTTGGAATAAAAAAATAAGTATTGCACTGTTGCCTGCAAGACAGTATTACTTTCTATTGATGGCTTAATTTTTTTCTCCCCTTAGATTTCTGATCAAGTTAAGTCAGATTTATTAATGTAGTGAATCATCTGATTTTCATTGAGCAGGTGTAATATTCTTTAATATTAATTATTCAAATTCTTATATTCACTAAGGTGCTGCTGTTTAGGGTCGAATGATAATTACATCATCATTAACCTGCAGGCTGCATTTTTTTCTCATGAGGCGGCGAGAAAATAAATAAAAAGAGCGGAGCTGCAGCAAAATAATGAATAAAAAGAGTCTATGAGTAAAATAAATAAATTAATAAAAAAAGTGAGACTGCTGAGAGTGCAAGCAGCTAGAGACACCGGCCCTCACAGGCAAAAAACGGACCGGCCCGGCCCAACGGGAATTCTCCCGGTCCTCCCGATTAGCCAATCCGGGCCTGTCCTAGACTGTAATAAAAGGTAAAAAAAGAAAATCCAGTCCACAATTACTTTTTTTTTTTGAAAATGTCATTTTGTGTGTTTTTTTTTCACCAAATCAGTGAAATCATTTGTAATCTTGGCAAGTAAAGAGTTTAGTGATTTAAACATTTAGGGATTTTGATCAGGACTTAGGCTGATTAACAGATTTATGAAAAAAAAAAAATAAAAATAAATAAATAAATAAATAAATAAATAAATAAATAAATAAATAAATAAATAAATAAATAAATATATATATATATATATATATATATATATATATAT
>CAIGQZ010033112.1:35306798-35327720 GCA_903798205.1 Danio tinwini
ACACACACACACACACACACACACACACACACACACACACACACACAGCTGTAGCTCTTGAAGACTAATTAGTAGGACTATAAACACCTCATTCACACACACACACACTCTGCTGAGTCTTGTAAGCTATAAGTAAGCAGTTAAAAGCGTTTTTGACCTTTGTTTGTTTTATGTTGTTTTGCTGCCTGTCCCTACCATTTGCCTGTACTCTGACTATGCTTTTGGATTACCTGTATGCTCCAGTTTGCTCCTGTTTTGACCATTGCCTGCCTGACTATTCTGTTTAATAAGGCTGCATGTGGATCCTCACCTCTGTTGCCCTCAACTCTTTACAATATACGCAAAAAAAGAACATTTATATTATAAAAGTACCCAACACCACTAGCACAGTTCTCCAACTTTAAACAATACATTGGTTATAATGAATGCATGTTTTGTTTTGATGCATATAGCGCTTAGCGTTTCTTCTTTTTTTAATAAAGTAATAGGACCTGCTTGACTTAAATTTAAAGAATTCTATGATTTTAAAGGGATTAAGTTGTATTTAGTCAAGTAATTAAATTACTTTTTTGACTAAATGCAATTTAAATACAATTTTAATGATGTAATTAATTACATTTTGAAGTAACTAACCCACCACTGGTAATCAGTGATCATTTTTGGATGAACAATCCTTTTAATGTTTAAATAAAAATCATCTAAAATCCTTTTTTCATGTTGCATTTTATATTTGCCAACAAAACCAGCTAAAACACATGATCCAGCCTTTTGTTGAACACACACACACACACACACACACACACACATACACACACACACACACACACACACACAGAGCAGCTTGACTTGAGTGTGTTTTCATGTTCCTCAAATAGATCAGTGATTTTGTGTGAGTAACACTGAGCTGAGCATCAAACTTTGAGGAGCTTCTAGTCGACTGCCTTACAGTATGTCGGGAGATTGTTTTTCTATTGTGCAGCTTCAGGAATTAGCAGCTTTCGGTTATGTTTATTTGCGGAGATGAGCATTTGTTTGGGAAAAGAGCAGCGATGGCCTGTTGGCTGGCGCTGGTGTGAGATCTCAGCAGAATCATGCTGGCAGTGGGAGGCGCTTGGCGAGGTTACTGAAACGGACGATGCTTATGCATGTTTGTCAGGTGTGATTTTTAGATTAGTTTGCACAAGATTGGTCACAACTTTTCTCTTTTTTATTTTATTATTTAAACTCAATTATTTTTTTATTCAGTTCATATTTTTATATAAATTGTATATATAATAATAAATAATTAATATATAATAATAAATGAACATTAATAACAAAGTATGGTTGTTACACTGTAAAAATGTACTGTAAAATTTACAGTAACTCACTGGCAATTTTGGTTGCCAATAAGACTGTAAATTTACAAGCACACTTTAAATTAACAATTACAATTTACTGTAAAATTTACAGTAACTCACTGGCAATTTTGGTTGCAGGTAAGACGGTAAATTTAAGCACACTGTAAATTAACATTTACAATTTACTGTCAAATTTACTGTAACTTTTACTGGCAATTTTGGTTGGCAATAAGACAAAAATTTAAAAGCAAACTGTAAAAGAACAATTACAATTTACTGTAAAGTTTACTGTAGCTTACTGGCAATTTTGGTTGCCAATAAGACTGTAAATTTACAAGCACACTTTAAATTAACAATTACAATTTACTGTAAAATTTACAGTAACTCACTGGCAATTTTGGTTGCAAATAAGACTGTAAATTTACAAGCGCTCTGTAAATTATCAATCACAATTTACTGTCAAATTTACAGTAACTCACTGGAATTTTGGTTGCAGGTAAGACTGTAAATTTAAGCACACTGTAAATTAACATTTACAATTTACTGTAAAATTTATAGTAACTTACTGGAAAGTTTGGTTGCAGTTAAGACTGTAAATTTTCAAGTGCACTTTAAATTATTAAATTACAGTAAGTTTCTGGCAACTAAAATTGCCAGTACGTTACTGTAATTTTACAGTAATCGTTTACATTCCTTTTTTGTCGGTGCATATGTCTAAAACCTGAAAGGTGGACAAATCTAAAGAAACAATTATTAAAACAAACATAAATATGCATTTAATAAATACTACTAACAATATTAAAATGAAAATTGTCATGAATAAACTGACTACAACAGAGCTGGAATCCACCAAAGCCTCCTGAGGTGAACATGGAACATGTGAGGAGGTAGTGGTTTTGATATTTAGGAAGACCATAATTTTTCTAAAACTTTATTACTTACATTGTTTTTATTATTAAATAAATTTGTGTATTGTTCATCTCTGTGTGTATTAGGCAATGTGTATGTTATTTAAGACTATAATTAGCCTGTGCTATTGTTGTGTTATTAACAAATGAACAGCATTGACAGTGCATTTGTTTTCCACTTTATTGGTAACATTGCATTGTTTTATATGCAATGTGTTATAAGCTCTCAAAGAGCATGTGTATATATATTTTCCTATAACAATGTAGCAAATGGTGTCAAGGTGGCGCAGTGGGTAGCACAATCACAGCAAGAAGTTCACTGGTTTGAGCCCCGGCCTGGTCAGTTGGCATTTTTATGTGGAGTTTGCATGTTCTCCCCAGATTGGCGTGTGTTTCCTCCGGGTGCTCCGGTTTCCCCCACAGTCCAAGCACATGCGCTGTAGGGGAATTGGGTAAGTTGTCTGTAGTGTATGTGTGTGAATGAGTGTTTCCCAGTATAGAATTGCAGCTGGAAGGGTATCCGCTGTGTAAAGCATATGCTGGATAAGTTGGCGGTTCATTCCGCTGTGGCGACCCCTGATTAAGAAAATGAATGAATGAATATATAGCTAATTGTGGCATGTTGCAAAACATTTGCATCTTTTGTTTTATTGATGACATCAACAGACAACATAAAAGTCGACTTTAAAGTCTGCATGAACTGGAAGCTGTGACCATTTTTTTCTTCCATATTGTGACACAGTTCATAGAGAAATTGAATATTAAATGAGGAAACAATGGGCGTGGCTTGTTTTTTCTACTGCAAGCTGATTGGGTGTATTAAAGTAGGCATTTAATTCTGAAAGATTGGGAAATGGGTTTTGGGAGAGTTATTACAACACCTCCTCCTCACCATTTAAGTTTGTTGGCAAAACAGAGTTGGATGGGCGTGGTTAAGTATGTTAGCCACACCCAATACTCCAGACAGACATAATCTGAGAATTTAAAAAGAAATGCATTTTCAGATTTCAATTAAAAGGACAAACTTTTTTGTTCTTAATGACATGCACAGATGAATTCTTCACCACAAAACTAGCAATGTGAGCTAACAAAATCAATATGGTTAGTTTTGATTTAATATATACTTTAAAAAATCTAAAGTTGTTCAACCCCTAACACACACTATACTTCATATAACTCCATATGAATGCCAGATACTAAGCTTTTTTTTTGCATTTTACCTGAAGATCAACAGGAAAAACTCCAAATTGTACCTCTTAATATGGTGTTTTGGCTTTGCAATAAAAAATGTCCTTATAATAGAGGTCAATGGGGCAAAACCTGCCACTAACATAACGAAAGGTAGTACATTTGCCCAGAGTTTATTATTGAATTTTTGAAAATGTTCAAAGCATTATCCCAAAATATGTGTCAAAATAAGATTAAGATTTGTCACCAAAAATCATTTAATTTACTGAAACAGAGAAAGTTGTGGCCAAATTAAGCCTCAAAATCACCTCATCAGAGTGTATGAAAACACCTTCAACAGCAGGTTAAAGACAGTATGTAATTTTCTCCACTAGAGGGTGTGTGTTCACAACAAACAAAAGCATAATTTAATAATGACTGCGTGACTATCATGGGAGTTGTGGTCTTTATCATCCTTTGGGATTCCTGCAGAAATAATGTTAGCTAAAGGATTCAACACTTATTACCATGGTATATAGTGGGCATATAGCAGAGTAAGATTGAACTGACATGTTGGTTCAGTGGTTAGCACTGTCACCTCACAGCAAGAAGGTCGTTGGTTTGAGTCCCGGCTGGGCCATTTGGCATTTCTGTGTGGAGTTTGCATGTTCTCCTCTTGTTGGTTTCCTCCGGGTTTTCCCCAAAGGCATGCGCTATAGGTGAATTGAACAAGCTAAATTGGCCGTAGTGTATGGGTGAAAATATCAATAGTATCTGGATGCAGTCTTTATGATGCAAGCTGAGATTGCATCGCTCAGTGATGCAATGTCAGACACAATGCTCTCAATGGAGCTAATGATGTCACTGTGAGGGGTAGGGTTAGGTGAGTGCTTTAGAAAGCATTGGTTGCAGCCAGACCCCTCTTGAAAATATGAGAGTGTATGGGTGTTTCCCAGTACTGGGTTGCAGCATCCACTGCATAAAACATATGCTGGAATAGTTGGCAGTTCATTCCGCGGTGGTGACCCCTGATAAATAAGGTACTAAGCAGAAGAAAAATGAATGTATGAAGAATGAAAGCGGTCAAAGTGAAACAAGATGCTGAAGCGATTACTGATCAGACAAAAAGCAGCAGAGCTTTTATTATGCCACAGTCCACCGCTTTCTCTGTTCTAGAGAAATAGAACAGCTTTCACAAAAGAAACAAAACATTGCACCTCTTAATAACCGTGACTGACATGTTGTCATGCTTTTATAATGTTAATTATTTTATCAAATGTAACTGCGCCTCCCACTAGACAACGGTCTCTTTAAAGAGTCTCCATGAATGAGACATCAGCTGTTCTTTATTTATTTCTGTTTCTGTGAGTCAACTGTTACCACACACAACGCGTTTGTGGATTTACAAATAGTCATTTTTCATTGTCACCTATTGCTCTGAACACATTGCTAGTTCTGCAGCAGGGTTTGCATCATATCTCTGTGAATGAATGTCTGCAAATAAATGCGAGTGTGTATGCTTTTTGTTTTGTTTTTGACATACTCAGTTCAATGTGTGTGTGTTTCTTCCCCTAAGTATAATGTCTTTCAATAGGAATTGCTGAAAGCTCAATAACAAGCTCGGTTAACTGTGCTGTTTAAACCCGTTCACCATGACCAGTGGTGGTTGTTAAAGGGGTTGGTTGTTGCCAGGCAACTGTCAGCCCTGGCATCTACCCAGAGGTCTTTGCCCATCAGATCTACACACACACACACACACACACACACACACACACACACAGGTTTTGCCCACTGGCACCTGCCATCAGTTAAGACTCACAATAGTTGGCAGCTATTGGGCATTTACAGGAAATGACCCGCTCACTAGTATAACCACAAAACAGCAGTTCAGGCGTGCTTGAGCGTGTGTGTAATTCAGGCTTATTGAACTGCTGTTGTTATTATTTAGAGCTTAGTGATTTGAGCAAACCCTTACAGCAGAAGTGTTAGACTTCAGTGCGCTCTTCAGCTTTTAAAGTCAGATCTTGATCAGAACGCAGCCGCCCTGAACATCCAAGACAGACAGATTTATGACTGTAACAACATCCGACACCTACACACATTAACCAGCAGAAGCACACACACACCTGTTGAGCAGCAACCAGATCCATTTCACATTGTAATTAGAGCATGTGTGTTGTATTAGATAATAAGATAATAACAAGGACAAATTGTACATTTTAGGGATGCACGATATTGGGAAAAAAACATTTTTTTCTGCGATACATATTGTAATTATTGAGTATAATTTCAGCAGATGAAATGAATATTTGGAAAGAAGTCATAAAATTAGGTGAAGTTTATTTTTTAAACTAATTTCGAGAGGAGCATGTGCTTATGATTGATAGCAGCTGGTCCTCATTAGCTAACGCACGATTCACCAATCAGACGATTCCTAAATTACTATAAATAACCAAAGTATCTTACCTTAGCCATCTTCGTCTTGAAGAATCACCCCTTCCACCCCTGCTCCTCCTCTTTACTTGTCAGGGCAGCACAGAGGCCCAATGGTTAGCATCATTGCCTCACAGCAAGAATGTCATTGGTATTGATGCAACGATTATAGATTATGGTTGTACGCTTATAGTCTTAAGAATAATCACGATTTCACGGTTATCACGATTATTATGCATTCATTGATTTCAAAACACTACTAGTTTAGAATTTTTTATTTTTATTTTATAGTGTTATTTATTGTGGCTCAGTAACCAATTAAGACAGCACAAAATAATCATAAAAAACAAACAAAAGTCAGGTTCTCTTTGAATTTAAAGTTTCTGGCTTTTAAACAGAAGTAATAATTTTACACTGAAAATAAATGACAAAACAATGAATAAAAAAAATTAAGAATAAATTAAAACAATTGTGTTTGTTTTATGTAAATCTAGGCATCATATTAGCTAAGTATTTCCCTTTTAAAGAGAACAAATGTAGTCCTGTTTGCATGCAGCGTTCGCCTCCATTGGAAGTAACGATCTTGCGTGCACAAAAGATGCACCGTGTGAACGGCCCTTAGTTGATAGTCTCAGCTGTAAATATTCCAGTGTGCATGCGTATTAGCCTCGGTGTTCAAGCTCGGAACTTTAAACTAGTGCATAGTTGGCATATGCAGAAACACGGTGTTGAGAAGCCTTTACGATTAATTAATAGTGATTAATTAAATTGCGGTTAATAGTGAAATTGATTAATCATTGCATCCCTAGTCACTGGCTCAGATCTTACCTGGCCAAGTCGGCATATCTGCGTGGACTTTGGGACGAAACCCACACCAACACGGGGAAAACATGCAAACTCATTATTTAAATCTTGAGTTCGCATGGGTCAGCTGGCATTTCTGTGTGGATTTTGCATGTTTTCCCCGTGTTGGCGTGGGTTTCCTCTGAGTGCTCCGGTTTCCCCCATAGTGCTGTAGATGAATTGGATGAACTAAATTGGCTGTAGTGTATGAGTGTGTGTGAATGAGTGTTTTCCAGTACTGGGTTGCGGCTGGAAGGGCTGTGTAAAACATATGCTGGAATAGTTGGTGGTTCATTCTGCTGTGGCGACCCCTGATAAATAAGGGAGTAAGCTGAAGTTAGATAAATGAATGAACAATCCTAACAAAATTATCTGCAGAACAAGATCCACTGTATTAAAGTATTAAGTGTCTCCTCCCTTTAGTGTAACCCAAGTCAGTGTTGAAAAGAGGACAGTTATGTGTATAATTAATGGCGTTGGCTAAAGCAAGTGTAACTGTTATTAGTATTACTCATACTCGTATTACTCATATTTGCAGTTGGTGATTCGTTCTGCTCAATTAAATTAGGTATTACCTGTCATTGTGTGTGTCATCCTGCGGCTTTTGTGTTTCAGAATGATTCCTCAAAGCTCAAACCATGTGTCATGTTAAGGAAACATGCTTCTTGATCTACATAAATTCCCTGGATTTACAATTTGTAGATGAGTTGAGTCAAATGTATAGTTTGGTCTATTCTGTAAGCTATTTCTACTATATTTTTAAATTTATATTTTGTCATTTGAGTTTTGTTTTTGCTTTAAAATATGCCACAATTTCCTACATTTTGGTTTAAATACATGTTTCGACAACACACTAGGTGCGTCGCAAATCGTATTCTTATGCACTATTCTACGCCATTTTGTAGTATAAATAGTGTAAGTAGTGCGTTAAAACTGAAAACTCTAAAAATAATAAGTGCGCTTTAATTGTCCTGATGATGCACTTATTCGACCGGTAAAATGAAGTGTGTTATGATGGACACTTCACACACTCAATGACCGCAGCTATGCTCACAGAAGGGGCGGAGCTATCGGGCGCACATGTTGGATTACTGTATTTATTTTGGATTGTGAAAGCAAAATTCTCCTACAAGAGTGATTATACGCCTCCCGATGGTGAATGCGGTTATACTCGGGTATTATTTGGTACTTTGGTCATTTATTTCACTAATATGGCAATCGTCAAACGTTATCAGAGAAACGGTTTGAACTTCCGCTTAGTAAAAACACAATTAATGTTCCATTTGAGACGACACTACATACATATATTACGCTGTTGAGTGTGTAAGTGCATAAATACATAAGTGCAAAGTGTATAGTGTGCCATTTGAGACGCAGCTAATACCAATATTTTAATTGCAATTGGTGTAAAAAATATTTTTTTATTAAATACATTTTCAATCAAATGAAACCAATTGTTGTTCTGAAGGATTTTTTTATTTATTCATTTTCCTTCAGCTTAGTCCCAGCAAACAATTGTGTGTTGAATAGACGTCTAATAGACATCTAAACGTAGACAGCTTGGCTAAAACAATGCTAAACTTGGGCTGTCAGTGAAAATCGAATAGACATCTAAAGCCCTGTGCACCCCGGGACTCATTTTGCTCGTGTTTTCCGTTGTTGTTTAACGCCTCGAGACTAAATAAAAGGCGCCAATGTGATCGTGCACACCAACGAGCAAAACGGCAGGCTTTAAAGTGTCATTTTTTTAAAAAACGCCTCATGCTCGTTTTTTTTGTCGTCAAAACCTTCTCCACCAATCAGATTGGCACTTTTGTTTAAGTGCACAGAGCTGCTAAAGTTACAGTAAACAGCACTTGGAAAACTGTCAATGCAAGTGCACATTGAAGATGCCCAGAAGCGATATCGCTAGAGCTGGAGCTGCTACTTGAACCATCCACGCTTATTCGAATCTCCAGTAACTTTAACAAGTGTCAACTTTCTGTCTTCTTCTTCTTCTGTGTTAAAAACGGGTGTCGGAAACTTAAAGTTGTGTAGCGCCATCTAACGTCAAGGAGTGATTTTTGCATACTCTTCTGCTCGACGCTAGTGAAAATCTCTTGGGTTTGAATCTGGAAAAACGTCTCAAAAAATGCCAACGATAGATGCAAACGAAAATTACCAGAAGTGTACAAGACTTAAGAAGAGGCAAAAATTAGACTAGACGTCAAATAAACAGATTAGACAGACTTTTTATGTGCAGTCATTCATTTCTGTTTATTTGACGACTAGTCTAGTTTTGGCCTATTCTTAGACGTCTATTAAATTTTCACTGACAGCCCAAATCTAGCCTTGTTTTAGCCAAAACGACTATGTTTAGACGTCTATTGGACATCTTTTAAAAACAAAAAAGGCTTGCTGGGGTTCCTTATTTATCAGGGGTCACCAACTATTCCAGCATATGTTTTATGCAGCGGATGCCCTTCTAGCTGCACACCAGTACTGGGAAACATCCATACACTCTCACATTCACACACACACATAAACTAGGGCCAATTTAGTTTACCTAATTCACCTATAGGATTTCACGGTGGCACAGTGGGTAGCACGATCGCCTCTTAGCAAGATGTTGTTATGAATGCAGCATAAAAGGCTTCTATCGCCACCTGTTGGTTCGTAGTGCCATTAACATGCATCACAGTCTAAATAAACTCTTTATAAAAATACTGATGTAGGCAATATGAGAATGTATGGGTGTTTCCCAGTACTGGGTTGCAGCTGGAAGGGCATCCGCTGCGTAAAACATAATGTCAAAATAGTTGGCGGTTCATTCCGTTGTGGCAAACTCTAGACCACATATCATCAACTGGCAACCCGTGGGCCAAATCCGGCCTGCTGAGCCGTTCAATCCGGCCCGCGACTGGGTTACAAAATTGTGAGTATCAAAAAGAAAATATTGGTCCACACTATTAAAGCAACTAAAAATAACAACAACTGAGTCTCTTGTCAGAATAACCACATTTTATGACTATATTTAGGCTACACTTTGAAATGAGGACAGACTCAGACAGACCATGCGGCAATAAGCATTTATTGTTTTAAACAGGTTTTAGCGTAAGTGAAGACCGGGTGGGGTGTAGGCGGAGTGCGCGCGACGTGTGTGTGATGAAGAGCAAGGAGGGATGCGGTGGAGAGGGGTGCGCAACGTATTTAAGGAGTGGGAGGGATTTCCGGGAGATTATAATTCTTTGCGGGCATCTCTATGCATTTGCTTGAGACTCACAGAACTTCCGGGAGACTTGGGATGTCTGCCTCAGGACTAAAAAAAAAAGAGGAAAAACTATCTGGCACAACTTAAAATAGCATAGTAAATAAATAACCTGGTACCAGAACAAAACAGGTCACAAATAATGTTTGCACATCAAATGAAACGTTAAGTGGGCTTGAATTCAAATCTCAATGCTGAAACAGGCTACTCACAGTGCTTAATCAATGGCTAAAGTTACATTTCCCCTTGTTGACTTAGCCTAATTGAGTTGAGACACAATATCTATCACTACTATTGGTTGACTGTGGTATAGGTGATGGGAGCCTGAATCAAATGCCTTCAGTTTTGTAATGAAATTGAAAAAGTATAAACATTAAACATAATGTTAAGCCAAAATGAGATTTTTTATTTGATTTTCTTCTTAGGGGTTCGACCCCCAAGGAGACTGTCTGGTAAAACTCTGGCCCTCTGACAAATATAGTTGATGACCCCTGCTCTAGACTAAACCGAAGTAAAATGAATGAGTAAATGAATACCCATGTACGTGTGCAGGACCTTAAACAGAGGCTGGGTTGAGAGTGTGTATTATAGGGTAATTTTAATTTTTGGTTGAACTATTCCTTTCATTTAAGTTAAGTCACCTTTATTTCTATTGCACTTTTTACAATGTAGATCATGTCAAAGCCATTTTACAAGCATGAGCAGAAAAAATGAAAAGTCAGATAATATTTTATAACTAAAAGATGAACGACCCCTTTAAATACAATATCAACCTAATATAAATCAAAATGGAATCTAAAAAAGACACAAAGAAATCCAAGAATGGCTCATTTTCTTCAAACGCTCGCCTCTTCCTTTGTCTGTGACATTATTAATGGATGAAATCAGTGTAAATTGAGTCTGAAGTCAGCTGAAATGATGATGACAGCTGAGCCAGAGCTGCTGAGGAAAGAACTGCAGACTTTACAGCACATCTTTACTCTCGTTTGTCAAAGCGCCGCCACATCTGCCAGATTCATATTGAAGAGTTACCACTGCTGTATCCGTGCCAAACAAACAGACTGGGAGCAGATCCAGACCATAATAATAAACACGTCTTAGTTCTGAACTCAGTTAAACAGCACTTGAGTTTTGGAGGGTGATCCATCCTGGGGGTCTTTTTTCTCATAAGGATTATTAAAGCAGATTTTGTGTGCACAAAATCTTTTTGTTTATAACATGTTTTCGGTTAACAGGAGCTCAGATTTATACAAATTAGTAGGAAATAAAGTAATACAATTATATATGCATATGATTATATCTAGATGATTCGTGCAATATGGAAATTGTTGACTGTTTTAACTGTATGAATACAAATAAGTGGTTTTTAGGTTACAGAAACCATGAACACAATAACAGTACTGTATTGTTTTTCATTCATTCATTTTGCTTCGTCTTAGTCTCTATTTTAGAGGTTGCAACAGCGGCATGAACTGCCAACTATTCCAGCATATGTTGTATGCAGCGGATGCCCTTTCAGCCGCAACCCAGTATTGGGAAACACCCATAAACACTCATTCATACACACACTCATACACTACAGCCAATTTAGTTTATTCAATTCCCCTATAGCGCATGTGTTTGGACTGTGGGGGAAACCGGAGCACTCTAAGGAAACCCACAGGCGACAGTGCTAACACTGAGCCACCGTGACCCATGTCTAATTGTGAAGCAAATTTGATGAGCGAGTAAACTCAAAATGTTTTTGGAAGACTTTTGAATAATACCATATCTTAAACACTACTGACAGCTAGTATGAAATAATAAATCAATAAAGAGTTCAACTAGCATAAATTGTTTATATTACAACCATTATAACAATTAATGCAATAGGTATTTAAGTATTAGGTTATTCCCTTCAGAGATTTTTTAAATTGAGTTATTTTATACAACTATATTTTTATCTATTTATGAAATTATGAAAGCTTATTTATTGTTAGGTTTTTATAGTGTTTGTATAGTAATATTTTTTATGTTCTTGTTGGGTCTGATGCAACATAATTTCATTCTGCATTACAATTTGTGATGTTTTGAATGAAAAAATAAAGGAAACTGAACTGAAACTGAACTGAATAGTGTGATCTATTTGCGCGTGTTGCATCTGGTGTGAACGACCCATAAAGCTATTCTGACCTGTCAAAGCAGTTTTACATTTTATCCTGGCTCTTCTATGCTGTGTAATGGTGTTGGTTAACGGCCGTCTTTTTGAAGCTTCCAAAACTACGTACATAAATCTGCCATAATGCTTGTCTGTTTTCCTAACAAATGTATTTAAGATTTTTAAATGATAAACATGAAATCACTGACTTCCAGCAGTTGTCGAATGTGTGTCAATCTCTTTCCATAATGTCTGACTCAACGTATGACACATTTAACGAATTTTAAGGTGAAACTAAGGGTGCTTTCACACTAGCACTTTTGGTCTGCACCCGGGTTTGTTCGACGTCCGAGTACGGTACATTTAGCTAGTGTGAACGTGTCTTCTGAACTCAGGTGCGCACCCACAAACCGTACCAGAGTCTGCCTGAAAAAGGGGGTCTGGGGTTCGGTGCATGCAAACTCTGGTCCGGTTCACTGTATGAATGCAATCGTACCAAATAACGGAAGTGAACCGCCAACAGTAAAACAAATCATTGTTTTCATAATGTTCATTCGTGTGTGTGTGCGTGTGTGTGCATGTGTGTGTGTGTATCACATACTGTACACTTCAAAAAATGCTTTTTCTACTTAGATTTTTTGTCTTGTTTCTAGTCCAAATATCTAAAAATTCTTATATCAAGAAACATTTTCTTGGCAAGCAAAATATAATGTCTTGTTTTCAGAAATAATATGCCAATATTAAGTGAGTTTTTCCATAAAACAAGCAAAATAAGCTGCCAATGGGGTGAGCAAAATAATCTTGTTTTTACTTTTGACTTAAGATTATTTTGCTTACCCCAGCAAGAAGCAAGATGAAAAATAAGTAATAAAAGCATTTTTTGCAGTGTAGCAGGGGCGTTGCTAGACATAAAGCTCTACTGGAGCTATGAATATATGTATATATATAAATTAGTTTTTTTTTTATTATACTATTATTATTTAAAATTAAATTAATATGTTACTGGAAAATAATGTAAAGGTACAACTGGAGTAATATGCTAAGATCATTTAAAAAATCTTTTGGATGAATAATTATTTCATTTGAATGAAATTCTATAGGAAATATATAAGATATTTTCTAATACAAAATTAAAGATGTTTAATTATCTATTGACTTGACACATGGCAGAGAATCCGCTTGTTAAGTGTGACATCACGCAAATCAGCTTCCGGGTCCAAGCGCTCTATCAAACTGAATGGGGAGACTCATCAAATGGTAATAGTAAATGTTTACAAAGTGATGTAATACTTTCGAAAATCACAATCGCAATTTATTAAGTTTTACCTCTCTAACTACATCCCTCCTTTGTGCTTCATACAAAAAAAATCTATCAATTATGCTTAGTATGATCACCATCATATTGTTTAAACTTTAGTTTTGTCGACTTGCAAAACTCACTGCGTGCCGTCACCTCCATATAAAAGACTGTCAATGTCAACGCATGAGCGGCACATGAGCAGCGGGGGGTTTTTTTGGCGTGCATGTTAACAACCGGGACTCGCACTGGGAGAAGAGCGGCGCGTCAATGTTCAGCAGGAGCGGTGTGTGAGGCGCGCGGGTGTGGTTTTCTGCGCACATGCAGAGATGCGTCAGTTTGCTTCTACACTGCTTTCACCAGCATTGGTTCTGTTGCACATAGAGAATAACGTCTTTATTCCGGGATTACCCCTCTAAATACATACACTTACATATAAAGTAAATCATATCTCAAAGCAATTACTGGGGCACTGAGCCAGGGTAATCACAGTAATCACAGTAATAATGTCTGCTTGTCACCTCCAAAAACAGCTTCTGCAGACATCGCGTTATGTTAATATATTTGCGGCAGATACAAGCGAGTCGCTTTCTGTATGAAAAGACAGTGTAAACACAAACTAGCCTAGAAGGTGGGAAGGGGGGACAATCGAACTTGGGTACGGTCCAGGCAATTGAACCAAGTGTAAAAGCACCCTAATAGGCATGTGAATTTAAAATGGTGGCTCTTTATTTTAGTGTATGTCTCCACCTTGTGCCTATTAAAGAAATTGCTGAAACAACTACAGTATAACTGTAATTAGATGGTTACTTAATTATCTGCGACAGGGTTACTCATTAATTTTCCTTCAGCTTAGTCTCTTATTTATCAGGGGTCGCCCCAGCGGAATGAACCGCCAACTATTCCAGCATATGTTTAACACAGCAGATGCTCTCCAGCCGCAACCCAGTACTGTGAAACAGGGTTACTCACAGAGTTCAAAATAACGCTTGTACTATATACTTTAACACAAATAACTGTAACTGGTTATGTAAATTAGGCACATAATACATATATTGATGGATATTTTAGCTAAAATTATTAATATAATTATCATGATGTATTCATTTTCTTTTCGGCTTAGTCCCTTTATTAATCTGGGGTCGCCACAGTAGAATGAACCGCCAACTTATCTAGCATATGTTTTATGCAGCGGATGCCCTTCCAGCTGCAACCCATCACTGGGAAACATCCATACACACTCATTCACACACACAACACTATGGACAATTTAGCCTACCCAATTCACCTGTACCACATGTTTTTGGACTTGTGGGGGAAACCGGAGCACCTGGAGGAAACCCACGCGAACATGGGGAGAACATGCAAACTCCACACAGAAATGCCAACTGACCTAGCTGGGGCTCGAACCAGCGACCTTCTTGCTGTGAGGCGATTGTGCTGCCCACTGCGCCACCGTGCTGCCTATATATCATGACGAGACATCTAATTTACACCCCTAAAATGTTATTATTTGTGTTGACTGAAGTGCACTTAGAATGTGTCATATTGTGAGACCTTAAACAGAAACCGCTTCTGTAAATCTGTTTTCTGCGTTCAGCGTGTCTCTTCCTCCTTGGCGTTTCAGTCATGAATTAATGATGATTTATCTTCCTGCAGTGACCGCTCGGTCCCAGTTTAACTTCTCAAATCTCTTCTCTTTGTTCCTCTAACAGCGCTGGTCCCAAAGGAGACAACATCTATGAATGGAGGTCAACTATTTTAGGACCACCGGGCTCTGTGTATGAAGGAGGGGTGTTTTTCCTTGACATTGCATTTACACCGGACTACCCGTTTAAACCACCCAAGGTAAGAGCAGACACACGTGTGAAGCATTTTGACATTGAAATTAGTGACTGATTGATTGATATGGGTTTTCATATACGTTCAGAGCATGCCTGTCAACCCCCCCACCCCCCACTCTTCCCGGGATTCTCCTGTATTTTACAGTTCTATCCTGCTATCATCCTGTAAAGGTTTTTTTCCGTATTCTCCCGTATTCCTTAACTTTCTGTGAAGGGTGACAAAAAACATTAAAGAGCTGACCTCCCTATACCCAACCCATACCCACCAGGGGATGCCCCTTGCTCTTAAACGTGAATCTTTTCTGTGCTTTCATTTTACTTAGGCATGAAAACACCTTGAAATACATATAAAAACGGCACAATTCCCTTCCATTTCATTAAAGGTTCCGTTGCCCCTATGCAATCCTTAAAACAGTCAGTTCATGTGACTTTCAGGCGCCCTCTATGTTGATAAATGGACGCTGTTTCCCACAGATTATGTACACGTGATTTAAAGCTGAGTTAAAGTTGACACTCTGGGATTTTTGGTGCTTGTTTAAACAGACATATACACATAATAATAGTAATAATAATAAATGATATTTATTTTTTTTATAATAAAAAATATTAAATAATTAGATTTAATAGTAATAAATCTAAATGTGTCGATCTTGGTTGGTTTTCATTATGGATTTGTGCATTTTTAAAGGGACAAAGGGACATCAGAATGTTTAAATTATACAGGGGAGAAAAGGTTAATGATTTTAATCATAATGGTTTTAATAATTTAATTTAATAATTTAATAGATAATTTAATAGGCTGTTTGCTAATTTATTTGCAGCTTTTTCTAATGTAATAATAATAATAATAATAATAATAATAAACATATTACTGACCGTTTCAACTGTTTATTAACAGACATATACACATAATAATAGTAATAATGATAATTTTCTTTTAAACACAATATATTTTGTCTTAAATGAGCATAAAAAGTTAGGAAAGCAATCAAATGCTTTTATTATCGACCTGTGCATTTTCAAAGTGACACCTCTGTTACTTAATATAATCAAACGAAAAATCTAAGTAAGAGATTTATTCGCTGATCTTTATTCAGAATGTTTAAATTATACAGGGGAGAAAAGGTTAATGAGATTTGATAACTTGATTCAATTTCTTTATCATAGATATTAAATGTAATAGGCTGTTTGCTAATTTATTTGTTGCTTTTTCTAATGTATACGATTTATTCTAACAATAATAAACATATTACTGACAGTTTAATTGTTTATTTACAGAGAAACAACTCCAGATGTACATATTTAGTAATTTGGGGAGTTTTGGGGGCTACAAAATGGTTCAGAGAGCTACAAAATGGGTATATTAGAGGTATATAATTGAGCATGTTCTCTTTTCAATTTTTTTTTAAACTTCTGTAGATTTGCTGGATTTATTAGGCATCTGTTTGAGTAAATGGTCTAATGACATTATTACAATTTTTTATACAAATATATATGAAAATTTCTAGCAATTTTTTTCAGACAATAATCATTCTGTTTTTTTTTCTGTACATTAAAAATCTTGGTTATTCCCTTAAAAAACAGATTAATAAAGCGACTAAGCCGACAAGAAAATGAATGAATGAATAAATATCTCGCCTGTTGTTGTGTCTTGAGTTGTGTCTCATTTTTCAGCCTTCCTAAAGCACAGCTACACTTTCAATAAAATCCAAGTCAGCCATTTAGCAACGAAACTGGAGTCGCCAGGCAGACAGTTGCCACAGCGGAATGAACCGCCAACTTATCCAGCATATGTTTTACACAGCGGATGCCCTCCCAGTACTGGAAAACATCCATACACACTCATTCACACACACACTCATACACTACGGCCAATTTAATTCATCCAATTTCCCTATAGCACATGTGTTTGGACTGTGGGGAAAACCGGAGCACCCGAAGGAAACCCACGCCATCACGGGGAGAACATGCAAACTCCATACAGAAATGCCAACTGACCCAGCCGGGACTTAAACCAGCAACTTTCTTGCTGTGAGGCGACAGTGCTAACCACTGAGCCACCGTGATGCCCCTTGACAAACTTTTAATTTATTATTATTATTATTCTAAAGAGTGAGATGTTTATAAGCTGCATTTAAAAATCGTCTCCATAGAGATGTTGCATACATGCATCTTTTGGCTCTCATAACACAGCAGCACTGTAATTCTCTGAATCTGCCAGTGACATGAACCTTAACATACATTTAATACTTAACACTTTCACAGGAGGGCTAATTTTGTTGGATTCTGAGATGACCTGACTGGCTCTCAGGTGGATTAACAGTAATTTAATTCATTTAATGACTCATTTTCAAAACTCATGTTGATTAAGTTTTGATAAAAATGTCATATTGAAGCTTATGATTCCGATGTGATAAAATGAGGTTGTATACATCCCATCATACATGCAATAAAAAGCCCAGATCAGTCAACAACTGATGGATCTGCAAGTTGCGTTTTTATCCCAATAGGTGGCGGCATTACTTTAATGAGGAAAAACATTACGCATTCTGTCAGCAAAGTATTCAAAAGAAAATGTCTTTTAATATTTTTCAGTATTTTGATACCCCCAAAGGATCATCCTTGTGTTATAAATAGGGTTCAAATATTTGGAAAAAAAAAAAAAATTCTTTGCATTTCATATTTTCTACTCTTTTTAGTACTGTAACTATTACATTTATATATTATGATATTTAAAATATTACGGCATTTTATTGCTTCTTTAAGCTCCTTTGACACAATTTACATTGTCAAACAAGCTATAGAAATAAAGTTTAATTAAATTGAAACTGGATTAAAATAATCTAATAATTAAAAATTTGTACACAAATTTTTATAAAAATTCAAGCAAAACTAATTATTTAAAATAAAAGTTCTACTCCTAATACTGTATCTATTCATCTATTTACTTTGTAATTGGTGTCTTATTATATTTACTTATTTTTATCATTTTTATTTTAATCCGTTTATAGAACATAAACAAATTATAATTCATCATTAATATGAAATAAAATTAAATATTATGATTAAAATTAAATAATCAAATGTATATTTTAACCAAATAAATCATGACTACCAGATTAAAATAATCTAATAATTAAAAAAACTCATTCATTCATTCATTCATTCTTTTTGGGCTTTATTAATCTAGGGCGCCACAGCGGAATGAACCGACAACTTATCCAGCATATGTTTTTTACGTAGCGGATGCCCTTCCAGCTGCAACCCATCACTGGGAAACATCCATACACTTATTCACACTATGAACAATTTAGCTTACCCAATTCACCTATAGCGCATGTGTTTGGACTGTGGGGGAAACCGGAGTACCCGGAGGAAACCCACGTGAACACGCGTCGCCCCTATATACAGTTGAAGTCAGAATTATTAGCCCCCCTGAATTATTAGCCCCCCTGTTTATTTTTTCCCCAATTTCTGTTTAACGGAGAGAAGATTTTTTTCAACACATTTCTAAACATAATAGTTTTAATAACTCATCTCTAATAACTGATTTATTTTATCTTTGCCATGATGACAGTAAATAATATTTGACTAGATATTTTTCAAGACACTTCTATACAGCTTAAAGTGGCATTTAAAGGCTTAACTAGGTTAATTAGGTTAACTATGCAGGTTAGGGTAATTAGGCAAGTTATTGTATAATGATGGTTTGTTCTGTAGACAACCGGAAAAAAAAAATAAATAAAAAAAAAATATCGCTTAAAAGGGGCTAAAAATGTTGACCTTAAAATGGTTCTTAAATTAAAAACTGCTTTTATTATAGCCAAAATAAAACAAATAAAACTTTCTCCAGAAGAAAAAAATATTATCAGACTCCTTTCTCCTCTCAAATGTCCTTGCGCTCTTAAATATCATTTGGGAAATATAAAAAAAATGAAAAATAAAATTTAAAAAGGGATAATAATTTTTACTTCAACTGTATATATTATAAACATATTAAAATAATAAAGCATGCAAGCATTGATTAAAACAAGTAAAAGATGACTAGTTACAGTACTAGGAGTAGAATTTTTAAATAATGTTTTTTAAATATAAATATTTTTAATGTAATTAGTTTTTTGTACAGAATATTTTCTAAATGGTTGATTCTTTTAATCCAGATTTCATGATGTATTCGGTTCAAAAATATACATATATACATATCTATATATACATACATATACATACATATACACATATACATATACACATATATATATATATATATATATATATATATATACACACACACAAGGTTTCCTCTACATTCATTCTTCCATGGCGGGGCGCCACACCAAAATTTATCCCGCCACGGCTACATTAGAGCTTCTCATTCAAAACATCCAGTCGTTTTTTAATAGCAGGTTATAATCGCACCTAAACATATTAAAAAGTAAGAGAATTATATAAGCGCAAACCTTTCTGTAACCGTAGCAGTGCATTATTTGTTTAACTCTTTAAGGTGACATACTGACTGACTGACTGACTGACTGACTGACTGATAGGTGCGTAATGCGTGAGGCCAGCAAACACGACGTAGCTTTCAGTTAGGATGAACACAATTTCCATAATTATACTTTATATATAAAGGTCTATGGCTGCATACAACAAACAAAGACTTTAACTTGCTGGAGTTCATAGCCGTTTCACTTTACTTCAGGAAGCATTAATGCCGCTCTGTAGGTCTATTGGAGATATTAATAAATATTCCTAGCCAATCTAATAAATGTTGGAAACATACTCGCTACATAAACGTGCTACATTACACTTTAGCAGCGTTTTTATTTAAGGGCGTGCAAGAAGTTTTGTGCACAAACAGGTGAAATCGGAAATATATATATACATACATACACACACATACATATACACACAGTTGAAAGCAGAATTATTAGCCCCGTTAAAAATAAATACATATATATATATATATATATATATATAATACATCACTTAGATTCAATAATTAAAATATTATGATTAAAACAAATTACATTAAAATGAAATAAAAAACTATTTAAAAGTTCTACTCCTACTGTAGCTATGCATCATTTTACTTATTTCAATCAGTGTTTTATTCATTTTACTTATTTTAATCAATGTTTTATAAATTTACCTTTTTTTAAATAATATATAATTTAGATAAAATTAAATAATGATTAAAATTAAATAATCAAGTACACATTTAAACCGAATAAACAATAAAAACTGGATTAAAATAATATAATAATTTGAAAATAATGATTAACAAGTTAGATAAAAATTAAAGTAAAACAAAAATCACATTAAAATTAATGAAATAAAACATTAATTTAAAAAAATCTACATTGGAAATGGTCATCTTTCAACTTATTTCAATCAGTGTTTTATTATTCACCAGTTATGTAGTATTAATATTCATCCCAGCCATGTGTGTCTCTGTCACATTCCTATCAAATCATTCATTCTGTCTGTAATCTGTACATACAGTAGGATGTAAATTATTCTTATTTTCCTCTGTGTTTGTTCTCTGGCTCTTGTGGGTTTGTACTGTATGTAGACACAGGAATCAGGATAGAGGAAGTTGTTCTGCTGCCTATTAAACTGTCATGAATCTCAAGGCAAGGAATGTCAAGGTCCATTAAAGGTCTGCTCTAAAAGCCCCGGGCTCTTACACAGATGCCATACCCCCCT
>CAIGQZ010033112.1:35375516-35390298 GCA_903798205.1 Danio tinwini
TTTATCTGTGCATTTAAATAACATCAAATTTTAGAATGCCCAAAATTTGCCGGAACTACTTTATCTGTGCATTTAAATAACATTAAATGCACAGATAACTACTTTATCTGTGCATTTAAATAACATCAATTTTTAAAATGGCCAAAATTTGCCGGAACTACTTTATCTGTGCATTTAAATAACAGCACATTATAGAATGCTCAAAATCTGCCGGAACTACTTTATTTGTGCATTTTAAAAAAGCAGCACATTTTAAAATGCCCCAAATCTGCCGGAACTACTTTATTTGTGAATTTAAATAGCAGCACATTTTAGAATGCCACAAGTCTGCCGGAACTACTTTATCCGTGCATTTAAGTAGCAGCACATTTTAGAATTCCCAAATCTGTCAGAACTACTTTATCTGTGCATTATAGAATGCCCCAAATCTGTTGGAACTACTTTATCTGTGCATTTAAATAACAGCGCATTATAGAATGCCCATCTGCCAATCAGAACCAAGCATTCAACAGCCCTGTAGTATAATGATAGTTCTTTATGTTTAACCCTTTCAGCTTGCAGCGTCTAGCCTTAATAGACTGATTATGTGTTGTTGTGTATATAAATATCTGATGTCAGTTTTCTGAATGTATGTCAGCATGTCGGCATTGTTTTCTCCTGTATAACAGGGCTTTTGCACGAGGTGTCGAGGAACAGGTGCATTCAGCACCATAAAAATGGAGCAAAGACGGAAAAAACATCCGCCTGCCCAATTTATAATTTATGAGCGGAGTCACTTTAAAAGCCGTTGTTTTATATATCGACCACGTATTATGGTGTTATAAGTCTTCCATTATGCAAACGTGTATAGTGGACCTGAACAAACGTACTGAAAGAAATGGAGTTTATTTATGGCTGTTTGTACAGATTGCCTTATTATTATTACTTTTTTTTCTGATGTTTCTCTGGAATAACAGTGAAGCAGGGAATCCATGTTAAAGTCCCAGTTATTTTGGGATGCACTTCTTGCGGTTTACTCTATGCATATGGAAACAGCGTGACATTATGGACATTTCTCAGCCTGTAATCCGATAGGAAAAAGATATACTGCTCCCTTATTCAGTTTTGGTGTGTCCATGTGTTTTATTTGGGTTGTTTGTTTTTCTTATAAATAACAGTGCAGTATGTATAGTTGTGTATATCTATTTGAAATATATCATTATGAAAAGAAAATCATTAAATATTTACTTGTCATTTGTTGTTGTTGAGCTTCTTTAACGCACTTCATATTTTTATCCACTAGAGGTTGCTGATTATTAAATACAACTTTTTATCAGCTATAAACGTACTGTAATATGCTACGTTGCATTTAATTTAGATATAAATAATTAAAAAATATATATTACGCAATAATTATAATCATATCAGGGTTTAATATAATAATTAGAATTAATATTAATATAATAAGTATATCAGGGTTTCATCAAGTTAAATTTAAGACTTTTTAAGACTACTTTGAATTAAATTTCACACTTGAATAGGTCTAAACGCTAAGGGTTTTTTCTAATGCCAATGATTTTTAATTGCCAATATTAAACATCTATACATTTTTTAGCCTTGTGTTTTCAATTGTGTCAAAACAAGCAACCTCTAACTGCATACATACACTTTTTTTTACTTCAAAAACAAGAATTAAGTTTTAAAAACTATAATACACTAAATTTATGCACAACAGTTAGCTTTGTCAGCTTCCTCACCCGCTAAAAAGCAATTACTTTAAAAAGTAAGTAAACTCAATGCCTTAAAAATGACGATTTGATTTAAGTTAAAAATGTACTTCTGTTGTAACTTAAAACTGTTATCTTAACTTAATTTTTATAAAATCCCAATAAAAGGTGAAAAAACTTTAATAAAAATAATTACTTATTTAAGTTCAACATGCAAATTACACTGAATTATCAGACAGCCAATTAATAACAGTCTCTCTGATTTGTTAGAGGTTGCCGCAGCGGAATGAACTACCAACTATTTCAGCATATGTTTTACGCAGCGGATGCCCTTCCAGCCGCAACCCAGTACTAGAAACACCTATTCATTCACACACACACATACACTACGGCAATTTCGTTTACCCAATTCACCTACAGTGCATGTGTTTGGACTGTGGGGGAAAACGGAGCACGCAGAGGAAACCCACACCAACACAGGGAGAACATGCAAACTCCACACAGAAATGCCAACTGAATTTGTTTTCCCAAGGATTCTGTATTGTTATTATTGAATGATTACTCTCAATTTCCTTTAAATGCAAAGGTCCGTAAATTTTGGTTAGCTGCTTCAACTGCTACAAAGAAAATGTTGGTACAGAGGTGGAAATCACCTCATGATCTCTCAGTTAAGCACTGGTTACATTCACTATTGGAAATACTGTATCTGGAACTGTCATCAGCACGGATCAACCATGCTAAACTGGACATTCTTACAGTATGGAAAAACATATGTGACGTCAAAGAAATCTTGGACACTTAACCCTCATCTGATATTACGAATGTCAAATTTAAATGTAATTTATCTAATGGCTTGGTCTAAACCACAGTTATTCTGTGTTTCCTGATGTGCTTATAATGGGGTGGGGGGATGGGGGATATATATGGGGTATTATTTGTTAAAAGTATTTTTCTAACTAATTGTAAAAATTGTATATTTTCATTTTTGGAAATAAAAACTGAATTACAAACAAACAAAAAAAGAAATGCCAACTGACCCAGCCGGGACTCAAACCAGCAACCTTCTTGCTGTGAGGTGACAGTGCTCCCAGTCCCTATTATTAATATTTAATACTAACATCATTAAAGTGTGAATAAATGCTATAATAGTATTTAATATATATCAATGACACTGCTTAGGATAAGAGTCATTGGTTTTTCCATAAACTACTGAGCTGTCTGCTCTCTACGCCCTACATAGGGAGCTTCCTGAAACTGAAGATTATAAGGGACCAGTTTAGAACATAATGAGCTTAAGTTGCAAAGTTTAGCACTCATCAAATGAAGAGCGCAGAACAAGACTTCATTTAAATTTGAATGATTTATAGTTATTTCATTAAATAAATAAATGTAGTATATATTTCTATTTGTTTAATGTCTTTAAATGTATTACTTTGAATAATAATCTTTGAAATAAGTTTAATTAAAAAACATTTACTATAAATAATTTTTAAACATGTTAATTTTAAAATATGGTGGCTCAGTAGGTAGCAGTGTCTCACAGCAAGAAGGTCGCTGATTCGAGTCCCGGCTGGGTCAGTTGGTATTTGTCTGTGGAGTTTGCATGTTCTCCCCGTGTTGATGTGGGTTTCCTCCGGGTGTTCCGGCTTCCCCTACAGTCCAAACACATGCGTGAATAGGATAAACTAAATTGGCCGTAGTGTATGAAAGTGTGTGTGAATGCGAGAGTGTATGGGTGTTTCCCAGTACTGGGTTGCAGCTGGAAGGTCATCCGCTGTGTAAAACATATGCTGGATAAGTTGGCAGTTCATTCTTCTGTGGTGACCCCTGATGAATAAAGGGACTAAGCCGAAGGAAAATGAATGAATGATATATCAAAGTCATTTGAGGTCACGCCTTTTGATTGCACTTCATATGTTGATCCACTAGAAGGCACTGATAATGTACTGCTTACCTAAAATAAAAAAAATAAAAAAAATATATATATATATAGCTGCATCATCATGACGGACTCTACATTTAATTTATTGAGTAATTATCTTTGAAGAATAAGTAATGAGCTGTTTTAACCCATGTAACTCCAGACAAATAATTAGATAACGTCAAAAAGATGTTGATATCTTATAGTTTATTTATCATACATGCACTTCTTAATATAACTAGTCATTTTAACTTTTTTTGCTATCAGAGAATATTCATACTGTTAACAATTTATTGTAAAAGCTGTTAATCAGAAAAACACAGGATACAGAACATAGTCAAGAAACATGGATGTGTATTAAGTGCATTGGTCATCCTGAGATGGAAAACTAATAAAAAAATTCTAGAAGAACTTACTATTATTAATAAGGGTTCATGTGTGGACATTATTGTAGTTAACAATGAACAACACTACAGCATTCCTTTTAACATTTAGAATTCATTTAAATAAAATGATCTTACATTTTTATAAGTTATATAAGTTTTTATATATATATATATATATATACATATATGTACTGTACAGAAATCATTTAGTTTGAGAAAACTGAAGTAAAATTTATATTAAATTTAACTCATGTATAATACAATTACTGTTGGGCAAAGTGTAATTGTGATTAGTCACATCCAATATATATATATATATATATATATATATATATATATATATATATATATAATTATTAACCATTAATAAACATTATGATGTTTAACAGAGCAAGGAAATTTTCACAGTATGTCTGATAATATTTTTTTCTTCTGGAGAAAGTCTGATTTGTTTTATTTTGGCTAGAATAAAAGCAATTTTAAATTTTTAAAAGCCATTTTAGGGTCAAAATTATTAACCCCTTTAAGCTATTTATTTGTTCCATAGTCTACAGAACAAACCATCATTATACAATAACTTGGCTGATTACCCTAACCTGCCTAGTTAACCTAATTAACCTAGTTAAGCCTTTAAATGTCACTTTAAGCTGTATAGAAGTGTCTTGAAAAATATCTAGTCAAATATTATTTACTGTCATCATGGCAAAGATAAAATAAATCAGTTATTAGAGATGAGTTATTAAAACTATTATGTTTAGAAATGTTTTGATAAAAATCTTCTCTCCGTTAAACAGAAATTGGGGGAAAAAATAAACAGGGGAGCTAATAAATCAGGGGGTTGAATAATTCTGATTGCAACTGTATATATATATATATAATTTTTATATAAAATATATAATATAAAATATATATAATTTTTATATATATATATGTGTGTGCACTGTGTATATAATTTTTTATATATATAAATACAAACATGCAAGCATATATTTAACAAAGCATATATGTACATGATACAGATTATATACTGTAGAAATTTAAATATCTATGTGACAAAAGTTTTGTATATAATGAGTACATAAAATACACACACATGAAAACCTTTTATTTTGGATGCCATTAACAGCGATTAATCTTTGTCCAACACTAATAAAAAAATCTTGAATGTGTGAATAAACAGAAAGCGCCCAGATTCAGATGAGACCAATCATCTACTGTATGTGAGCATTGTCTGTTACTGCCAGCATCGGCATATGTTCTGCAGACACACATAATCAGCTTATGATTCGTTATGTCTCTGCATGTGTCAGGTGTGACCTGAGAGGTTGATGCCATCATCAGACGGTCGCGTCTCCAGACATGACAGCTGTCAATCATTCAATCACTGTCGGTCGGTCGATCAGGGAGTTTGAGTTAGTCTCGTTCTTGCTCCTGAATCCAGATCACTCCTGCAGTTCACACACACACACACACACACACACACACACACACACACACACACACACACACACACACACACACACACACACACACACACACACACACAGGTTGGTTAAAATACAAATCAAATCAAATCTAAGCATATTGATTTTGTTAGCTTTCCACGCGCTTACTCCACGAGACGGGACGAGACACGAGATTGGGTGTGTGTGATTCAAATCCAATCCTGCCTCCAATCTTCAGTGCTAAACTCACCCTCACGCTCCATCATAACTCACAACTCATGAGCCAATTTTTTACCTAGAAATCTCATCGCAATTTAGTCGTAGCCCGAGATCTCGTCACAACCCTAGTTAGCTCACATTACTAGTTTTATGGTGAACAGTTCATCTGTGCATGTCATTAAGAAAATAAAAATGTTTGCCCTTATAATCTAAAATTGAAATCTGAAAATGCACTTCTGTTTGTTTTGAGTTAAATTGTCAGATTGCGTCTGTCTGAGGTATTGAGAGTGGCTAACATACTTAACCACGCATGTGTTTGTTATGGTTTTGTGTAAGTTGGTCTTTTATTTGGTATTGATTTCAATAGTTTAATGTAAATTTGTCTTTTGGTCATATTGGTTTTAGTTGTTTTGATTCAATGTTAGTGGCTAATGGAGATCCTAATAAACAAACAAACCAAATAAACAGTCAATGAATGAGGACAAAGTTAATATTACCTGCTGTAATATCCGTTCTCCTCCAGCACATCCTCCACCATACTCTGAAACGTCAGACAAACTTCAGACTGATGAGGTTTAAAAGACAAATTATGCTAAAATCTAGTAACTCTCATGTGACTTAAAGGGATCGTTCACCCAAAAATTGAAAATGTCTTGTTTATTTATTTACTCTCAGGTCAAGATGTACAGTAGGTGACTTATTTTCTTCAGTAGAACATTAAATAAGATGTTTCTGGCTGAATTGGTAGTGATTCATATCATGCAAGTCAAAGATCACCCCTTTTTACTAGTTTTTTAGTACATGTTTTTTTGTTTAGTTTATTTAATCACTTATTTATTTGTACATTTATTTATTTATGTATTTATTTATTTATTTATTTATTTATTTATTATATTTTTCAGCATTTAATTTGATCATTATTGTTGTTATTTTTTTCTTGAATCTGGAAAGAGTAAATATTTCTAAAGTAAAATGATAATATGTATTATGTATTCATATGTATTACATTAATTGGAATTTAAGTGTCTTTTCTGCTCTTTCTCTCTTCAAAAAACAATAAAGTTGTCTTAGAATAATGTTAAAAATGTTACATAAACACATGCAAACAAGTCCAAATCAATAGTCAATGCTCTTGATGACACACTGAGATTTGAACTAAATGTCAGTGTGTGCAAGAAATTGAACATTATTTACAAAATAATGTAAACAATACTTGAACATATGTCATTAAGCAACCAGAAGCTTGCAGGTAACAGTTCATTTTAATTTTGGTGTGAACTATCCCTTTAAAAATGTGCCTGTGAAGCACAAAATATCTCAAATGCTCCTATTTGAGGAAGCAAAAATATGTTTTTGTGTGTCTCTTTAAATGCAAATGAGCTAAAGTGTCCCTCCCCCTTACAGCTTGTGCTTCAGACACTCTGGCATATACAAACATTTTAAAGTCCTATAAGTTTAAGAAGCAACAGATAGACATTGTTATTCTACATAATATGAATGTTTTAAATCCCACCTGGATATCTTCATATGTGAGGCCGTCTTGAAGACTGGAGTAACCTGATTCCCCTGGAAAACGAATAAAGCTGTCTCAGTGGAGTTTGTAATGCTTTAAAGTGAAATAAGGAGAAATTCTGAGTTACACTTCCACGATTTTCTGCGTTTGACGGATCAGAGCTTAGAGACTGAATCATGGACCACCACTCTCTGCTGGCTGAAGACATCTCTACCAGCTCCTGACTGCCTTGAAGAACCTAAAATTTGATAATGAAACAGCTGAAAAACTAGATATTAAAATATCGTTCCAACTTTTTTTTGCAATACATTTTCTCTTAATTCTGGGTTTTCATCCCACATTTTGAATTATGAGCTTTAATTTTGAAATACTGAGTTGATTTATTGGACTTATTAGAGTTATTAAACCTTGCAATTATGGTTGTCATGATACTAGAACTCGGTACCAATCGATACTAAAAATTTTTAACACGTCCTTTTCCCGCTAACATTTGAGCGCTGTTGAGCATGTTTTTAAACAGCGCTGATTTGCCATTGTGTTCACATGCTCAACAGAAATGACTCATCATTTCACCAAACTCACCGCTGTTTACTGAGTGTGAACACAGATACAGGAACACTGGAGCGTTTTAAAGTCACCTCGATCAGCTGGTTTGTCTATAAGTTGACATACGAGCGATCCGCTGATGAATTATGGCTTTAAAATGCTCCAGTGTCCCTGTATCTGTGGTTACACTCAGCATAACAATATAACTCTGAGTGTACATTTCATAATTCCTACGTTTGTTTAGTCCTGCAGTTTTGACCTTTTCCCTCACATAATTCTGAATTTCAAGAGTCCACACTTAGCTGATGATTGATAATAAAGCATGTTTGGCATGTTGTCCTGGGAGAGAGCCCTGAGCTCATAAGATCCTCGAGTCCTGTGCTCCCTCCCATTAATAGGGCGAGAGGAGAGTTTGAGCTCGGGTAGATCTCGATGAACTCCCTCGACTTATATCTAGCTAAAGAGATATAGGGATGGCTATAGAGAGATATACAGCTTACTAAGAGCACGTCTATGGTGCCAATTTGGTATGTTCAATTTACTTGAGTCACGTTTTTTTGGACTGTGGGAGAACCGGGAAACCCAAGTGAGCACAGGGAGAACAAGCAAACTCCACACAAAAATGTCGACTGGTCCAGTAAGGACTTTTAACCAGTGATATTCTTGCTGTGAGACAACAGTGTTAAACACTGGGCCACCATGTCATACAATCTAGAAAAGGAGTGAGGAGTAAGAATGGGAGGGGAGATTCTTCAAGAGGAATCGTCTGATTGGTGAATCATGTGTTAGCTAATGCGGGACCAGTCATGATCAATCATAAGCATGTGATCCTCTCAAAATTAGTTTATAAATAAATTCCCTTAGATCTCAAAATTCCTACTTTTCACTTGTTTACATGAACATCTGAGTTTAGCATTCACAATTTTCTAATAAATACACAATCTTCACAAATTGAAAATGTAATTTCAACTTTTTATCTTACAATCTAACCATTTAGTTTTTTACACAAAAAATTATCATAATAAAATCTCATAAATCTGAGAATATTCTCAATAGAAGAGCCTTAACTATAACTTAAGAGCTTGGAATTTCAAGGAAAAAAAAACATTCATTGTTACTTAGACTTATTTTATTAATAAAGCGCAATATAACAACAGTTGTTGAACATTGTGCTGTACACAAATTGTGTTCAAATTTAACCAATAAGATAAAAGGAATAAAACAACATACAATACATACTACATGAAACAGAAAACAGCAAGCTCAGGTAACTCCGGTATTAAAAGCATTTTCTAAAAGGTGAAGTTTCAGTTTCCCTT
This sequence comes from Danio tinwini, assembly GCA_903798205.1. Taxonomy (NCBI): domain Eukaryota; kingdom Metazoa; phylum Chordata; class Actinopteri; order Cypriniformes; family Danionidae; genus Danio; species Danio tinwini. Next base: position 35,384,572 of record CAIGQZ010033112.1, read on the forward strand.
TGAATACGGATTCAGTAGAGATTATTCTAATAGAAAGAGGTGGACCGTTCCACAATTTGGGGCTCACATAGAAAAAGACCTGGTCTCCCTTTTTCTTTAAATTTGATCTAGAAACCTTTAACAATTTTTGACTTGATGACCGTAAACATCTAGCAGATATGTTAACAGTCACAAGTTCAGACAGATAAGAAGGTGCCAGACCATTTAAACCCTAAAGAGTAAATTTTTTTAACTCTATTCTAAAACATACTGGCAACCAGTGCAGAGAGAGTAAGATGGGGGTGATGTGCTCAAATTTACGAGTGCCAGTAAGAAGTCCAGCAGCTGCATTTTATGCCACTTGTAGGCGATTTATATAGGATTGACCAACACCAATATAAATTGAGTTGTTCAATAAAAAGAAACAATTATATGTTGTTTCAATGCACAGAGTAAAAAAAGCTTCTAAAAGTTCAAAATTAATTAATTAATTAATTAATCAATTAATTTTACACTGAAGCTTGTAATAACCACAAGGGAGAGCTGTTTCCCCCATTGATGTTTTCTACAATTTCAAAGCTTAAAGTTTCACAGTTCACCTTTGCTTAAAACAAAGAACACACATATGATATTATGCATTTTGGTGTGAAATTATTGAGACTTCTTTACATATGAAGTACCTTATTGAGCTCCACTTTGAGATTGTATGCATCACTTCCATATGTGAAGAGCGGTTTCTTAAAGCGTTCAATTGCCCGCTGCTTGAAGCTGTTTTGCGGTGCTGGAGGGAGCTAAAAACAGAAAACAGCATTAAAAGATGCTGAAACGTTCTGGAAAATATCTGAAAGCAGACTTTAAATGACCTGAGTGATGAATATAATCTTGTGCAGGAGCTCAAGAAGCCTTTGGTTGGGATCATCAATTTGTCGAACTTTTCTCTGAGATAAACAAATTCCTGCTGATGCTACAAACACGCAAACAACACATGGAAACACAATTTAAATGTATTATATAGTTCATGATTTACTTTATAATCCATAAAATTTCATCTAACACGCATATTATCATCACTGAGACTTCTTACCAGGTCGTGCTTTTGGCTTTTGGAAATCTCCACTGTCAAATACAAAGCAAAAGTCTTTAAATGCTTTTCATGATAAATGTTAGACTAATCATAGATTAGTATATTCATGAAAAAATACATATATAATCAAAGGATTGTAGTGCTGGGAAAATAATAATCATGATTAGTTGCATCCAAAATAAAAGTTTGTTTTGACATAATATTGTGTGTGTGTGTGTGTGTGTTTATTTATTATGTATATGTGACACACTCTACTATTTACTCTCTCTCTCTCTCTCTTTATATATATATATATATATATATATATTCATTCATTCATTTTCTTTTCGGCTTAGTCCCTTTATTAATCTGGGGTCGCCACAGCAGAATGAAGGAGGATGCCCTTCCTGAAGCGGATGCCCTTCCAGCTGCAACCCATCTCTGGGAAACATCCATACACACTCATTCACACACATACAGTACGGACAATTTAGCATACCTGATTCACCTGTAGCGCATGTCTTTGGACTGTGGGGGAAACCAGAGCACCCGGAGGAAACCCATGCAAACGCAGGGAGAACATGCAAACTCCACACAAAAACGCCAACTGACCCAGCCAAGGCTCGAACGAGCGACCTTCTTGCTGTGAGGCGACAGCACTACCTACTGCGCCACTATGTCACCCTATTCTATATCTAAATAAACCTTTTCCCAAAAATATGCATGATTGTGTGTATTTATTTTTATTCAATAATTAATTTTCCTTTGGCTTAGTCCTGTTTTATCAGGGGTCGCCACAGCGGAATGAACTCCGGCATATTAAGGCATATGTTTTGTGCATATGCCCTTCCACCGCAACCCAGTACTGGGAAACACCCATACACAGTCACATTCACACACACACACAAACTCATACATTATGGCCAACTTAGTTCATCAATTCACCTATAGCGCATGTGTTTGGACTGTGGGGGAAACTGGATCACCCAGAGGAAACCAACACCAACATGGTGAGAACATGCAAACTCCACACAGAAATATCAACTGGCCCAGCCAGGACCCGAACCAGCAACCTTCTTGCTTCTTGCGAACCAGCCACCGTGCCACCCTGTGTATTTATATACATAAGAGCAGTGTTTCTCAACCACGTTCCTGGAGGCCCACCAACACTGCATGTTTCTGATGTCACACCCATCTCAGGTCTTTTAGTCTCTGCTAATGAGCTGATGATATGAATCAGGTGTGTTTGGTTAAGAAGACATGGAAAATGTGCAGAACTGGTGGGCCTCCAGGAATGTGGTTGAGAAACACTGCATAAGAGCACCCGGTGCTTACATTTATTATGTCAAACAAACTTTTATTTGGGATGTAATAAAATTGCGATTATTTTTTGCTCACCACTAAAAATTGCTTTTACACTTACATTTACACTTACACGCCATTTAATATAATGTATTGCAATTAGACAAACCCACCTGGACAGGTTCAGTTCATCAGCACCCTTCACGCCACACGGAGATACTTGAAAAATAAAATAATTTCTAAACTGAGCATATTATGTATCTCTCGCTTAGTATATTTACTGCATAAATGACTGATTATGATTTTTTAAGAGATCAAACTGGCATATGGTTAAAATAACACATGAAACACTGCTTATGTTTGAAAAAAACTGCTTGAAAACAAAAGTACAGTTGCATTTAGTACATTAAAGCTCGGTGATGATAATAATATATTGCAATGATGCATTAGGGGTATGTGACTGTAACCAACAGGGGAGTTGGGTGACTATGGTGTGAGGATCCATGTGCAGCTTTATTCAGAAACGTCCAACAGGCAATGGTCAAACAGAGAATTAAACAAGTAAATATAGGGAAATCCAGAGGCGTAGTCAGGTCACAGGTGGTAGACAACGTAAACAAGGCAAGAGTCAGACACGGAAGACTAAACACAGGAAACGCTTCGGAATGTTACAGGGTTTAACCAAAAAGACTCAGCAATGTGTGTGTCAAACAGAGCAGTATTTATAGTCCTGGTAATCAGTCTAAGATCAGTCTAAGATCAGTGTGTGTAATCAACAATGATCCCGGAACAGGTGTGTGTATGTGGTGCATGACGGGATATGTAGTTCATAAAGTGACAGAACTGTAGTCTGGGTGAAGGTGCATGTTTCTCAGTATTAAAAAAAAAAGATAATTACACAATATTTTGTGTTTTGTTGTTGTTTTTCTTTGTTGGTCTTGCATAACTAGTCTATTTTGGACTATTGTTAGATGCCTATTTTCACTCACAGCCCAAATAAAGGTATGTTTTAGAAAAGACATCTATGTTTGCATGTCTATTAGATGTCTTTTAAACACAAAAAAAATGCTTACCACATTGCTTTATGAACTGCTTCTGCATGTACTTTGAGGCCTTTATTAACTGTTAAAGTTCATTTTTAGATCATGATTTATTCATATTGCATGTATTAGGTGTAAGTTGTTACCTTGACTTTGCTTTTTTTCTCCTCCAACTGGTAAAACTGATGTGGATGTATCAAAACTCTCAGACTGTGATCCATCTTGACCATCCAGATTTTTTAAGCTTATTCCCTAAAAAAAACATACACACATGAAAATCTAGACAGAATTATTTTTAAGCAAACAGTTTTATTTCTCAAACAATAAACAGGTACACTAAATAAATGTTGGGGAAAGTCACTTTTTAAAAGTAAAATATTACAATCTTGTGTTACTTCTTAATGAAAGTAACTAAACATGATACTTTTTAAAGGAAAGTAATGCTTATTTACCTTCATTTTGCAATACATGTTCACCTGAGCTGGGCTTGACTGTTTGAAATTATATAAAAATATATATTTCTAAAAAAAATGTGAATACACTTTGTACAAATAGTTTATTTATATACGTGTGCAATGATTTTATAATATGTACTTCATTATTATTTTTTATTTTATTTACATTTTTGTGCAATTTGGCCTTCATTTTGTAATATGTACTTTATTATGCATTTACTTTTTTGCAGTTTGTGCTTTATTTATTTATTTATTCATTTGTTGTGCAATATAACCTTCATTTTGTAAAGCAAACTTTAGTATTAATTTATTTATTTTGTGCAATATGAAAAAATTTTTTCAACACATTTCTAAACATAATAGTTTTAATAACTCATTTCTAAGTTTCATTTCTTCTCTTTGCCATAATGACAGCACATAATAATTTTCTAGTTATTTTGCAATATACTAGTAAGCATACTAGGTTGTTTATATAATAATAATAATAATAATAATAATAATAATAATAATAATAATAATAATATTATTATTATTATTATTATTATTATTATTATTGGTGTCATGGTGGTGCAGTGGGTAGAACGATCGCCTCACAGCAAGAAGGTCGCTGGTTTGAGCCTCGGCTAGGTCAGTTGGCATTTCTGTGTGGAGTTTGCATGTTCTCCCCATGATTGCGTGGGTTTCCTCTGGGTGCTGCGGTTTCCCCCACAGTCCAAAGACATGTGGTACAGGTGAATTGGGTAGGCTAAATTGTCCGTAGTGTATGAGTGTGAATGAGTGTGTAAGGATGTTTCCCAGTGATGGGTTGCAGCTGGATGGGCATCCACTGCGTAAAACATATGCTGGATAAGTTGGCGGTTCATTATGCTGTAGCGACCCCTGATTAATAAAGGGACTAAGCCGAAAATAAAATGAATGAATGAATGAATGAATGAATGAATTATTATTATTAACTAGGCAAGTCATTGTATAGCAATGGTTTGTTCTGTAGACAATCTAAAAACATATATTTTTAATGGTGCTATTAATATTGACCTTAAAATAAAAAAATTAATAAAAGAAAAACTGCTTTGATTTCATCCAAACTAGAATAAAAGGACTTACAATAAAGTCCAGAAATTTTTTTTTTTTTTTAAATACTGTGAAAATACCTTCGCTCCATTAAACGTCACATGAAAAAATATTTTAAATAAAAAAGCACAAACATTTCACATCATTTTGCCTTTTACTGTACTTAAAAAGAAATCTGATCACGTAACTCGCATGACTTGTAAGCCCCAAAACTGCACTGAAAGCATGTCAGAAGTAGAGAAATTCTCTGATCAAACCTGTTGTGGTGGGAGACACATTCTAGTCCTATTGCCCTCCAGGAAGTACTTCTGCGCTCGCTTCCTGTCTCGCTCCGCCCTTCTCTCCAGTGCATTATGGGATGCACAGAGACTGTCCACAAACCTCATCATGATATCAGAGATTCTGGAACTGACCTCAATGATGTCCGGACGGACGTCTGCATTTGGAGTCAAACACCTGAACAACAACAAAAAAAACAAGACATAATAAAAATATGTACTGTACAGTTGAAGTCAAAATTATAAACTCTCCTGTAATTTTTTTTCTTTTTTTTTATATTTCCCAAGTGCTTTTTAATGGAGAGATTTTTTTCCAACACATTTTTCAACAAAATAGTTTTAACAACTAATTTCTGATAGCTAACTTCTTTTGTCTTTGCCATGATGACAGTACATAATATTTTTGTAGTTATTTTGTAAGATACTAGAATTCAGTTTAAAGTTAATTAGGTTAATTCTGCAAGTTATTCAATAAATGCGGTTTGTTCTGTAGTCATCAAAATCTCTCTCTCTCTCTCTCTCTCTCTCTCTCTCTCTCT
>CAIGQZ010033112.1:35400298-35416468 GCA_903798205.1 Danio tinwini
GGGTTAGAAATCGTCTGATTGGTTGGTCATACATGGTTAATGCATGACCAGCCGTGTTCAATCATAATCACGTGATCCTCTCGAAATTAGTTTATAAATAAACTTCACTTATTATATTATCCTAATCTAGCAAAACAAAACTGAATGGATCCCTATGTAAAAAAAAAAAAAACTAAAGTATCTTAAATATATCTGTGCCACAGGTTTGTCTCACAAAAATGCTTAAGCCATATTTTATCCAAAAATATTTTAGATTATCCACAAGTAATGAGAATTTCTAAGCCTTAACAGACAAATTACAGGGTTCCCACTACAGATTCCCTGACCTTTATTAACTAAAAATCTGAATTTCCATGATCTATGAGCACTGAGCAGACTAATAGACTAAGAATAATATATATTTAATTGTTTAAGGTCACATCTCTTTGTTTCTCAATTCGATTACAACATTAATACAACATTGATTGGTAAATTAAACAATGATTCTTTCACACCAGCCTAAGACTTTAAATGCGTTACTGAATACCATTTGCAGTGAGACACTTACTTAATCGCTCGTTGATGTTTGTTTATATTGGGCGGATACAAAAAAAGTGTAAAAGGATGATAATAATAGTAAAAAAAATGTAGCACTAAATATACTTGGGTGGCCGGTAATATACCTGGCCAGCCCGCCCAAGTAAAGTCTATGTGTGGGAAGCACTGAGTCTACGATCTATTATGGCCTGTTAGTTATTTTATTTTATCATATGAACAGCAGCAAGCAGCACAAGTTCAGTAATTATTGTGAACGTAACTCCTGTATTTTCCAGTTCTCCTCACCTGCCTGCAGACTGATGGTGTTCTCCGCTGTTTCATGAGGGCTCACCACCGCTGAGACATGCTGACTGTGGATTCTACCTGCTGCATTGGCGCTGGCAATTGTATCAATGGTGGAGCGGTCGGACACGTACACTCGTTCTCTAAAAAAAAAGGTCTTCCATGATTTAAAGTACAAATAAAGGGTCCTAAGATGCTCCTCTAAACATTAACTAAAAACAAGAAAAAAAACATGGATTAAAATGATGTAAAATAATATTTATATGTGTGTGTAAAAAATAGACTTCCATTAATAAGCACACGAATGCAGCAGACTGGAAACACTCGTGTGAAAAGTTTTGAATGCAATTGTGTTGCAAAGTTTAAGATTGGTGAACTCTGACCTGCGAAATCGTATCATGTGACTGCATGAGACCAATTGAAGATCAAAACATGACCTTTCTGTACAGAAATTTAAAATATGGAGCAATCACGTCTTTAATGTCTAATCAACTTGTTTAATTCTGCCGCTTTTCGCAGTGCCGTACCACATAATTTTGCATGCTCAAAATCTAGTGTGACTGCAGCTGTGGGAATATAAATTTATATAATCTAGTTTCAAATGAACAATAATCTACATATAACTGAAAAGTTATATTATTTGGTTTTTAATTATATCATTTCATGAACAGTTTAGCCATGCAAGACATTTAACCTTTGTCTTTCTGACTACTGGCTGAGAGAATGTGATACAAATGCTATGGGCAGATTTTAACCCCTCAGCCTTTGTCTTAGGGTGATACTTTCAGGCCAAAGAAACCCCTTTTGTTGATGAACTTGTGTGGCAGGTTTCTAGCACCTACATGCCGGGTATCATGCTGACTTCAATGATGAATTTGCATGCTTTGTTTAGCCATCTCCTCTCCTCCTAAGAAGACACTATAGACAGGACATTTGTCTCAAATCAGACTTGTGATAAAACTCGCAGACTGAGGGCCTACAATAGGCATTGCAGACACATGAACTTCTCGAAGACGTTGTATGACTGCAGATTAACCAACACGTCTCAATAAAGGAATTCTGCTTGTTTAGAGTCTCCTGGACTGGGTTCTCTTCTTCTATCCATCATTTATTTTTTACAACACAGCTTTTGCCACAGATGCGAAGCGCATTCCTGGAGGGCTGCAGTTCTGCACAGTTTAGTTCCAATCCTAATAAAAGACAACTGATCCAACTAATTGAGTCCTTCAGACTTGTTTGAAACCTACAGAAAATTGTGTTAAAGCAAGGTTGGAACTAAACTCTGCAGATCTGTGGCCCTCCAGCAACTGAGTTTGACACCTTTGCTCTAAGGCAGGGCTATTCAATTAGTTTGTCATGGAGGCCAGTTCATGAAAAGCGTCCCAAATGAGGGGCTGGAGAGATATGACTTGCAATATGAGTGATGACACAACAGCATATAAGATACCATATGTTGTATTTTTGCTCTTTAAGACACCCACGTTGTATTTTTCTACATTAAAATGTTAATATACTGTATTGTATTTTGAAACCACATCACATCACTGCATTGTACAATGTGGCTTTTTTTACAAACATTCAAATGTTGTATGTCAAAGCACAACAAAAGCAGTGCATTGCTTACGTAGGCTTCTTCTACATTCAGACACATTCATATGTTATGTTTTAAACTGCGTAACAATTATAGATTCAACAATTACAGATTTTGGCTGTACGATTTTATAGTCTGAAGAATAATCATGGTTTCACGGTTATCACGTGTAATGTAAATTTAAACTTTATATTAGGTAAGTATTTAAATGAATTTTTGTATTAACTGCATTCATACATACATGACCATTTTAATAATTTGTAATAATTCATCTAACATATCTTTTGTTTGCATTGCACTGAAAGCCAAGCACAACTCTTACCTCTACAGCGTGAGATGTTTTCTACTCGGTGCGTCTGGAAGGCGCAAGCCCATCGCTCTGCTTGCGCATGCGTATTGGCATATATTCTAATATTGGACATAACGAACTTGCGCGATAGACGCGATATATGAACGGCCTGTTGCTATAGTTAATCCTGTGTGCGTGCAAATTAGCCTTGGATCCAAATGTTTTCGGCTGCTAGCACCACTCACTCTCTTAATGTCAGATGACTCACGCTTTGTGCAGCCTTCAACTGCAGCTCGCGCTGAATTGAAAAGACGCAAGTCACTTCATAATTATAGCGGCCGTTTTTCGACTGAACTAAATTTATTTTTGATGTCTTGGTCACACAATTTGAAGGGCCGGAACAAATTGCTTCGTGCTCCAAGGGCTAAGCCCCTCTTAAAAATTGTGTGAAAATAAAATAATTGTTTTCAGTCTGTTAGTTTTAAGGATATAAATTTACATTTAGAAAATATAAAACTGATACAAACATGTGAAGCTCACAGTTTATCACTTCTGCCTAAATGGGTCAATGATTTTTTTCACATCGCCTCATACTTCAGTTTCTCATCAAATCTTCTGTTCAATCAAATGCTCTCTAGTATCTTGACATGCTCCCCCCCTTCTAGACGATTCTCATTTGATTTTCATTTGATGCACCTGAGCTCAAACACTTCATTTTTTAGAATACGTCAAACACTGAATAAAAATAGCACATTTCAAAGCACTTCATTGGGACCTTTAAGGATGTTTTCCTAGAACTGTCCCTGTCCCCTATTATGCAGTAAAAGATGCTGAAAGTGGTAAAGCACAAGTAAGTTTGCCAGATATCAAAAATAGCATGACCCACCCATGTAAAATGCGCAGGAGTTGCTGCACGCCACCCCAGGCCCGGACCTCAGCACTGGTGTCGGGATCCTGACAGAGCTGAACGAGGACCCAAACGGTGCTCCACAGCAGCTTCAGGTGCTCAGAGTGCAGGAGACTGAGCAGAACTGGCACACCGTCACACTGACGCAGTTGATCCCGCACACACTGCACCGAGCACAGCAACCTCAGCAGCTCCGCGCTCAGCCTGAGCATGGACACGTGCATGAGCACAATTCATATCAAAATGAACTGAGATTTATAGGCATCAGTGCACCACACAAAACTGCAATGTTTTTTTTAAAGCAGCCCGATTAACATATCACCTGTAATTATTTTAACATACACAGAGTGCTCAGCATAAATGAGTACACACCTCACAGATCTCCTTCAAATTAATATTTTCTGGGTTGCTATATAATGAGATGTTTGTGCGTGTATATACTGTATATATAAGGATGCAAGGTATTTGCAAAGACAAAACTGGAAATAATTTTACAAAATAACTTAAGATAATAGGGTGTCACGGTGGCGCAATGAGTAAAATGATCGCCTCACAGCAGGAAGGTCGCTGGTTCGAGTCCCAGCTGGGTCAGTTGGCATTTCGGAGTTTGCATGTTCTCCTCATGTTCGCGTGGGTTTTTCCTCCGGGTGCTCCGGTTTCCCCCACAGTCCAAAGACGTGTTATAGGTGAATTGGGTAAGCAAAATTTTTTGTAGTGTATGACTGTGAATGGGAGTGAGTGGATGTTTCCCAGTGATGGGTTGCAGCTGGAAAGGCATCCGCTCTGTAAAACATATGCTGGATAAGTTGGCAGTTCATTCCGCTGTGGTGACCCCAAATTAATAAAGGCACTTAGCCGAAAAGATAATGAATGAATGAATGAATGAATGAATGAATTAGTAAACCCAAATTAATGTTAAGGATAAAAATATTATATTAAATATTAATAAAGAGAACCTTAAAATAATGTACAAAGTAGTTGGCATTTTGTAGTTTGTAATTTACTTACTGCAAAACTTTACCTAATCTTTACCTAAAGAAGTTCGGTGACCAAACTTTTATTTTAATGGATTAACTGCTTAATAAACTTAATAAATTAATATAATTAAACGCACTGAAATATGTTGTCAATATACACTGAGAAATGAATTAAAACATACATTTTATAAGGAGGTGTCCTCATAATATCGTAACTCATTAATGAGTTATAGATATTCATATGAAATATGTTTTACTTAGTGCTATTACTGTCTTCACTGCCACTTATAATAATTTTATTGTATTGTTGAATAAAAATACTCATTTCTTTTAAAAAATCCCCCACAACTGCAAACTTTTGAACAGTAATATAATGTTTTTTGATCTTGTAATTGTAACTTACAACATCCAGATTTTGTACTCAGTTTATCAAAACAAAAACTGATGACAGCTGAAAAATCTGAAAATGTAAACATTACAAGCTACATGTGTTTCCAACAACATTGTTGATCTGATGAACATCATGTGTTGTCAAAATTTACCACAAATGTACTTTAAATTTAAGTTTACATTGCAAATTTTAGAAGCAAGTCATGAATTCAATACAAAATAAAAACAATGTCCATGCAATTAGAAAAAAACAATTTTTCTAATTGTGAAAGATTTCAAAAACAGAAAGTAGCTGCATACCTTTTCGATAACATGTCATAATCTTGCAGTACATCTAGAAGGTGCTCCACAACTGAAAGCTCGCCGATCTTCTCTTTGCATTCTTGACTAAATGAGAATTTTAGATTAACACCTTCATGCCTATGTAGCTTATGAAATATATATATATATATATATTTTTTTTACATATATCTACTTGTGCCATTAAAGTACCTTTCAGCAAGTGTGGTGAGAGCCAGAAGAGCTCCTAATACAACATTACAGTCCCGTGTTGAGAGTAGCTTCATGAGAGTCTGTACAAAAAAAATGACATAAAACTACAAAAATCCCATTTTTTATCTAAATTTTCTGTTTTATTTTTATTAGGATATCACTGCAAATAAAGTAAATGAAAATACATTCTTCTTTGCTTAAAGACTTTGTAAAGCTCGAGCTCCTCTTTAAAACACATACCTTATGTGCTTCACAATTTATAATCCACCGCCTTTGCTCCTCAACAGTAGACAACTTCTGAAAGATATCTGCAGAGCAAATGATGTGGGGAAACAAGCAGAGCACCACATTATTCTTCATTGTGCACATTCCTAAGCTGTACATGCTATATAACATATTGCTTGTCTCACATGTCATTGCTACCAGCTGCTCGATTTCCAGCGTCTGTTCTCCGCATTCAAGATATACCGTTGCAACCGACTCCATGTGCTGAAAAACATCCAATAAAAACCGTGAATTTCCACATGTGACTGTCCGTCTACAGTATTTGAACACTGCGAAAATCTTTACCTTCACGAGTTGACCAGCACCTTGGAGCTCAAAGAAGACTTTCTGTAGGAGGAACAGCAATGTAGGTGACACTTTACATTAAAATCCAATTAGTTTTCATTGGTCAACTAACATTAACTAACAGTTGTCACATTGTTTATTAATCTTTGCTAACATAATAATATCTTTGTTTAATAAGATACACTTTCCATCAATTTTGTACTATTGTAAACATAATAGTTTTAATAGCTCATTTCTGATTTATTTTATCTTTGCCATGATGACAGTAAATAATATTTGACTAGATATTTTTCAAGACACTTCTATACAGCTTAAAGTGACATTTAAAGGCGTAACTAGGTTAATTTGGTTAACTAGGCAGGTTAGGGTAATTAGGCAAATTATTGTATAATGATGGTTTGTTCTGTAGACAAGTGAAAAAAAATAGCTTAAAGGGGCTAATAATTTTGTCCTTAAAATGGGTTTTAAAAATTAAAAACTGCTTTTATTCTAGCTGAAATAAAACAAATAAGACTTTCTCCAGAAGAAAAAACATTTTAACTATTATTTGAAAAAATGATTATAATAGGTATAATAATAAAATAAAAATAATCATAATATTATTATTATCATTATTATACCTATTACAGATTTATTTATATATTATTTAATTTATTTATTATTATTTCTTTCTTTCTTTCTTTATCTATAATAGGTATAATAATAATAATATGTATTATTATTATTTTAGTTATTATAATTTTCACACTTATTAGAGTTTTTAATTATTTTTCAAACATTTTCCCAATTGATGTTTGATAGAACAAGGGAATTTTAAAAGCATTTCCTATTTCCTTCTTTCTTTTAGTTTGGTTTGAAATAAAATAATATAATTTTTAATTATTTTGAGGGTTTCAGTTTTACTCAATACTACATTTTGCTGTCCTATGACTTAATTAACCAAACTATTAATCTATAACCTAATTAATCTATAATATAATATATATCATATCTACGAGGCAATGCGGTGGCGCAGTGGGTAGCGCTGTCGCCTCACAGCAAAACGGTCGCTGGTTCGAGCCCCGGCTGGGTCAGTTGGCATTTCTTAGTGGAGTTTGCATGTTCTCCCATTGTTCGCGTGGATTTCCTCAGGGTGCTTCGGTTTCCCTCACAAGTCCAAAGACATGCGGTATAGGGGAATTGGGTAAGCTAAATTGTCCGTAGTGTATGAGTGTGAATGAGTGTGTATGGGTGTTTCCCAGTGATGGGTTGCAGCTTGAAGTGCATCCGCTGCGTAAAATATGTGCTGGATAAGTTGACCGTTTATTCCACTGTGGCGAACCCAGATTAATAAAGGGACTATGCCGAAAAGAAAATGAATGAATGAATCATGTCTACAACTTTTTGCATATTTTATATGCTAAAATTTTCCATTTTTGGTCCTTAAGACAATCCCTTGACTTGTCTTTATTATATTGTATTGTAATGACAAAAAAAGCTATTCAATTTAATACAAATCTAATGTATGTAATCAAAAATATGACCTTATATTTACACCCAAATTTAATTTTATTCATATTCATCGATGTTATTAATTTACCTACATACTACTTTCATATACTGATTAACTAAATTCATTTACACTTGATTTCTTTCAACATTTTGCAATGATTTCTCAGATATTAATCATAAACTCTAGATCTGACCTGGTGAAGAGGATCCCTGATCAGCAATCTCAGGCAGTTCAGAACTCTCAAAACATTATCTGAAGAGGAATTTTCCAGCCAGTCGCTGAAAACAAATAAGATTAGTTTAGAGTGATCCATAACCATATCAGCAGCTAAACATTATTACTAGGGCTGTGCAATATATCGAAATGATCAAAACATTGCAAATGTCCATATCGCGATATAAACTACCTGACAAAAGTGTTTTCATCTATCCATTTAGGAGCAACAAATAATAACTTCACTCCAAGTTAATAATTTGCTATCAGAAGTGGCTTAAAATATATAAAATATGATCATGCCTTGATTTTGAATGATTTAGTTAGGTCTGACTTTGCTGAGATAAATGTCTTGTCACTTAACAGAAGTAATGTACAGAATATAAAGTCATGGTGCAGTGGAAAAAAAATAATATTGTGCCTGACTCCCATGAGCTTGGAGGACTGCATCCATACATCTCTGCAATGACTCAAATAACTTATTAATAAAGTCATCTGGAATGGCAAAGAAAGCGTTCTTGCAGGACTCCCAGAGTTCATCAAGACTCTTTGGATTCATCTTCAATGCCTCCTCCATCTTACCCCAGACATGCTCAATAATGTTCACTTCTGGTGACTAGGCTGGCCAATCCTGCTTTGCTTTTAGGAACTTTGATGTGAAGGCTGAAGTATGAGAAGAAAAAACATTTGCAGTATTTGTAATGATTGGGATGCAGTTCAACTGCTGATTCATCTGAAAAATACGATACCTTCTGCCACTTTTCCAAATGATCAACTAGAAGTCAAGTTATTATTTGTTGATCTTACAACTGGGATCAATGACAAGACTTTCGTCAATTGTTTGCAATACATGAGGGATTTAATACAAAAGTATATTTGTGTGCAAGTTACATGTCAACACACATCTTTAAAATAAAGTATAGGCATAATGGTTTTCTTATCCAAAAAACAATTTTAGCATGAAATCAAGCCAAGTTCAGAAAGTGAAGCAGTAACTTGACTTCATTTTAAGTGTTTTTGTTTTTTCAGGTTGATAAAACTATACAAAGTGTTGGTGATATTTATAATAGTTTTTGTTTATTTTTGTTTGTAACAATATTTTAATTGTTTTATCCATTTTTTTGTAATGATGTTTTAATTGTCCTAAAATAATATAAAACATGTTGGTTGTTATAATTAATTAATTTTTCTTCAGCTTAGTCTCTGATTTATGAGAGATCGCCACAGCGGAATGAACCGCTAACTATCACGGCATATGTTTTACGCAGCGGATGCCCTTCCAGATGCAACCCAGTACTGGGAAACACCCACACACTCTCATTCACACACACACACTCGTACACTACGGCCAATTAAGCTTATTCAATTCACCTATAGCGCATGTGTTTGGACTATGGGGGATACCAGAGCACCCAGAGAAAACCTACGCCAACACAGGGAGAACATGCAAACTTCACACAGAAATGCCAACTGACCCAGCCGGAACTTGAACCAGCAACCTTCTTGCTGTGAGGCGACACTGCTAACCACTGAGCCACCGTGCCACCCTGGTTGTTATAATAATTTTTTTTAATGATTGCATTACATATAGCAAAAATTGCATTATTTAGCATTGCATTTTTCTACACAGCAACACAGTGTATATACAACACAGCCCTAATCATTAGCATCATCCGCATTATTACAAACCTACAACCAAGCCTGTTATTGATCAAGGCAGTGAAGATGTCCAGGAATAATCTGTGATGTGGCTGGTCATTAAAATATCTCTGCTTTCTGTATGTCACACTGTTATCAAAACAAACACTAGTTAGACAAGGAAATGGAAAAAGAGCAAAATGAACAGATAACGTGAGCGACTGAGCACCTAAAGTTTTCCAACTCAGATGCTTCAGTGTTTGTGCCATTTTTCCGGTGCTCAGGAACAATTGTGGAGGTTTGAGACTTGTGTCCTTTCGATTGACTTAGAGATGAAGCCTAAAGTTGGGTGGAAATGAATACAAAAAAAAATGTGGATGGTTTACCTCAAAATAAAAATCTAGTCTATTTTAGGGCTGCACAATATATTGATTCAGCATCGATAGGGCAATGTGTGCATCTGCAATAGCCACATCGCAAAGATATGCAATGTTAAGTCTGAATTATAGTCCAAATATCTACATTTCAAAGCAAAAAAAAACATTGTTTCATTTACCCATTGACAGATAATTTTGCTTGCCTTAAGAAAAAACTTAAAATTTTCAGATATTTGGACTAGAAACGAGACAAAGTAAGCATTTTTTGCAATGTGAGTTTTTCTGTGCCCGAATACTGTTAGGCTCCTCTGAAAACCTTCAAATTAAGCTATTCAAACTGTCATGTGAAATTGTATTCATATTGCATTATTTAATTGCAGAAAAATAAAATATCGCAATATCAGTTTTTTACAATATCGTGCAGCCCTAGTCTTTTCACTTAATAAAACCCAAGTTTCTTGTTTTTAACACAAAATAAGATATTTTTAAGAAGGTTGGAAACCAATAACCATTTCCAGATAGAAACAACATATACAGCGCATCCGGAAAGTATGAATAGCGCTTCACTTTTTCCACATTTTTTTTATGTTACAGCCTTATTCCAAAATGGATTAAATTCATTTACTTCCTCTAAATTCTACACACAATCCCCCATAATGACAATGTGAAAAAAGATTTTTTGAAATTGTTGCAAATATTTAAAAAATAAAAAAGCTGAAGAATCACATGTACATCAGTATTCACAGCCTTTGGTCAATAATATGTTGATGCACCTTTGGCAGGAATTACAGCCTCAAGTCTTTTTGTATATGATGTCACAAGCTTGGCACACCTGTCTTTGGGAATTTTTGCCCATTCCTCTTTGCAGTTCCTCTCAAGCTACATCAGGTTTGATGGGAAGTGACGGTGTACAGCCATTTTCAGATCTCTCCAGAAATGTTTAATAGGATTTAGGTCTGGGCTCTGGCTGGGCCACACAAGGACATTCACCGAGTTGTTGTGAAGTCACTCCATCTGTTGCCCCAGTCTGAGGTCAAGAGCACTCTGAAGCAGGTTTTCATTCAGGATGTCTCTGTACATTGCTGCATTCATCTTTCCCTCTATCCTGACTAGTCTTCCAGTTCCTGCTGCTGAAAAACATCCTCACAGCATGATGCTGCCACCACCATGCTTCACTGTAGTGATGGTATTAGCCTGGTGATGAGTGGTGCCTGGTTTTCTCCAAACGTAATGCCTGGCATTCACTCCAAAGTGTTCAATTTTAGATACATCAGACCAGAGAATTCAGTTTCTTATGGTCTGAGAGTCCTTCACATGCCTTTTGGCAAATTCCAGGAGGGGAGTGGCTTTCGTCTGGCTGCTCTACCATACAGGCCTGATTGGTGAATTGCTGCACAGATGGTTGTCCTTCTTTAAGGTTCTCCTCACTCCATAGAAGAACGTTGAAGCTCAGTCAGAGTGACCATCGGGTTATTGATCACCTCCCTGACTAAGGCCCTTCTCCCCCTGCTGAAACATCTCAAGAACGATCAGTGGAAACAGAATGTACCTGAGCTCAATAAAGAGCTTCACGGCAAAGGCTGTGAATACTTATGTACATGTGATTTTTCAGCTTTTTATTTTTAATAAATTTGCAACAATTTAAAAAAATCTTTTTTTACATTGTCATTATTGTGTCATTATTGGTTATTATATGTACAATTTTAAGGAAATAAATGAATTTAATCCATTTTGGCAGTAACATAAAAAAAATGTGGAAAAAGTGAAGTGCTATGAATACTTTCTGGATGCAGTGTTTTTGGATTTTACAGACATGTAATATGTCATATATTCAATTGATTTAAGCTTATTTGTATACCACTTTTCACAATAATATAATATGCAAAATAAAAAAATACATCCGGGAGAGTTAAGGTGTGGAGAACTGCCAAAGAAGCATACCACCCAGACTGTTGCATGCCCAGAGTAAAGCATGCAATATCATAGCATTACCTAGCCCCAATACTTGTGCTAGATGGGTGCGTCACTGCCAATGACTACCAAACCATTCTGGAGGACCATGTGCACCCAATGGTTCAAACACTGCATCTTGAAGGCAGTGCTGTGCATTAGAATAATGCAGTTTTTCTTTCAGTTATGGCCATATGTTAACACATATTTAACAGTATATCTAATATATGTACATATTTGTAATTCCAATAGTTGTAATACATTTTTTAAATATTTTTGCAATATTTTGAAATATACAGTATGTTGCTTATATGATATACATCTTATATCTGTAAAATCCAAACATGAACTTGTATATCTTATGTGTAATTTGCATATATTGCCATATATCATATTTATATCTGTGATTACATCCATAGTAGGAAAAACAAACATTATTGTAGTCAATGGCTACAGATTTCCAACATTTAAAAAAATATCTTCTTTTGTGTTCAACAGGTTTGTTACAAGTGAGTTGGTGATTGGTGACAGAATTAAAATTTTGGGTGAACTTTCCCTTTAAATATTGTGACACTACTGCACCAGTCGAGAATGGGGTATATGCACAGACTTATAATTTCAGTCAGCCAGCCCCCGGGCTTCAAGTTAATTGTCATCCCATACAAAATTATCGTGTTTAAGATCTGATTTCTTTAAAAAACAGCGATCTTCACTACCTGGCTGAGATACGATATAAAGTAGGTCTTAGACCAAACAAGAAGCACTGCATTAAATTATATTTTCTGCGGCAAGTCTTTAAAATATGGAAATTAATTTTACCCCAGTATTTTCGATGGAATTTCTGCACTAGCCTTAGGCTAATGACGCCGCCTGCATTTAAACGATCTTTTGTTTTGGTTTAACAACCAAATGGATGCTTATTTTTATTTAATTGTTTATTTTTGAATTACATCACAATGTCGATGCTGTAAAAGGAACCTTATGAATTTGAAAATAGTCACATAAAGCTTTCACCGGAAGTTCATCATTGGCTGAAAAACACCAGCTGTGCATATAGCCCATTAAACTGAGAATAAATAATTTTATTTAGTAAAGTAGCTAATATAACAAAATGTTAGGGATTATGGGAAAGAAAATAATGTGGTGAACATTAAAATTTAATTTTACCTGTTTAGATATTGGAGCTGTGATCATTGATAAAAGCCTCTTGAGATCAAGAAGCTCCCTAAAATACATTTTTACAAAAAGTGTATTAATATCAAGATGAAAACTAAATGATCAACAGTAACTGCTTCATTGAAGACTTACTTGTCTTTAGTTTTCTGATGTGATCTGTTCGGTGCTCTAGACTTTCTGTCTTGGAGAGGCATCTTGAAACAATCTTCATTACTCTCATTTCTGCAGATCAATCAGATGATACAAATTTGAAATATAGTGGTGTGTACTATGTATTGCCTACAATTTAATTATGAGCTGATGTTATGTAATACACTTTGAATAAAAACAAGTCTTCATGTTTCAAAAGCATTGACCATCATGTGCTTATTTTAATAATGTAGCCCTATATACATTTCTGGAGATCACAAACTATGTAGCCATAAGTACGTATTGCTGCATTTCGTCTTTAAAAGGAATGCTACAAAGTGGTATGATGCTGTTGCTTTTCGCGCTTACCAGCTGACCGCTTACCTCCATTTGGACAGCTTTTCTGCTGTTACCAGTTTGCCCAGTGGCTCCCCGCATATATTGGGGATTTGAGATGCAGAGCGGAGTTGACCATGAGAATGGGGTTTGAGTCTGGTCAAGAACGTTTCCAGAAAGCGGGTAAGACAAAAATAAACCAGCCAACAAATAAAATAAACTAGTAAATAACAGGGTGAAAATGTGGTAAAATCTAAAATTGTGGTAAAAAGCATGCTGCCGCAAGGACTTTTCTTTTTCTGGATTGATTTTGAAAACACTGTCGGTTGGGTTTAGCGAAGTAGTAGGGTCGGTCAGTCGATCGGTCGGTCAGTCAGTCAGTCGACAGCAGAAAAAGAAGAGCAGGCACAAAATGCATTCGCAAGAGAACTTTGAGATCTGTAAAAGCATACAAAGCGGCCTCTGGTGGATTCGTGAAAACAAAAACTGCAAAAAAATGTACCTCCTTGGATGTATTTAGTGCTCTTCAGAAATGTATATAGGGGTACATAATCAGAATGAGCCTGGGTTGGCATTGTTGGTGAGAGGAAGTATATTATAACACTGTTAGAATCAACTTAATTCAAGTTATGAAAGAAAAAAATCAGTCTTTGCTTTTTTTCAGATATTCTAGATATTCTATCTTAGTAATATTACACAAATAAGAAAGCACTGACCTGAATATCTGAGCATAAGCACCATCACAAATTTGATACTGATGTTATAAAGTTCAGCAGTTCATATGTTAGACTTCAAAATATTTAGAATTTTATAATATTTTCAAATTTTTTCTGATTCACCAATGAAAATAGCTCCAAACAAAGCTGAAGCAAAACATTTGTGCGTGTCAGAACAGAGCTGAGGTGTTTCATTTCTGCCATAATCTGTTATTGAATAAATCATCTAATGAGTCAATAATTTCTTAACTTAGTGATCCATTCAGTCAGTTACTTGTTTTGATTGGTAGTTTTGGATATTTTTAAATAAACGAGTCATTAAAACAGGGACTTGATGACACCTACAGGCGGTTTTAGTATCATATTATTCAAAAACATAAACCAGACGAGGCACCAGAACACCCAGCAAAATATTAATTATTGCTATCAAAAAATTATATATATATGTATATATATATATATATATATATATATATAACAGTGTGTGTGTGTACTCACCGGCCACTTTATTAGGTACACCTGTCCAACTGCTCGCAAATTTCTAATCAGCCAATCCCATGGCAGCAACTCAATGCATTTAGGCATATGACATGGTCAAGACAATCTGCTGCAGTTCAAACCAAGCATCAGAATGGGGAAGAAAGGTAATTTAAGTGACTTTGAACGTGGCATGGTTGTTGGTGCCAGACAGGCTGGTCTGAGTATTTCAGAAACTGCTGATCTACTGGGATTTTCACGCACAGCCATCTCTAGGGTTTACAGAGAATGGTCTGAAAAGAAGAAAATCTCCAGTGAGTGGCAGTTCTGTGGGCGCAAATGTCTTGTTGATGCCGGAGGTCAGAGGAGAATGGCCAGACTGGTTACAGCTGATAGAAAGCAAACAGTAACTCAAATAACTCGTTACAACCGAGGTATGCAGAAGAGCATTGAATGTACAACGCGTTTGGTCTGGGGGATATTTTCTTGGCACACTTTGGATCCATTAGTACAAATTGAGCATCATGTCATTCCTGTTTCTTGAACATGACAATGAGTTGACTGTACTCAAATGGCCTCCACAGTCACCAAACCTAAATCCAATATCCTATAATAACCCAGCACTTTCGGAATGTGGTGTAATGGACGATTTGCATCATGGATGTGCAGCTGACAAATCTGCAGCAACTGCGTGATACTATCATGTCAAAATAAACCAAAATCTCTGAGGAATATTTCCAGTACTTTGATGAATCTATGCCACAAAGGATTAAAGCAGTTCTGAAGGCAAAAAGGGTCCAACCCGGTACTAGTAAGGTGTGCCTAATAAAGTGTATATACAGTAAACAAACATACATACAGCTATGGAGTAAACTTGAAAAACTTGAAAATGTTTTTCAGCATTGAACTATTAGGTATAGGTTTTTTAGTAAAGTGTTGTAACCTATAAAATTCTGATGATAATGATAATGTCTGATGATATTTCTTTCAGATTTCTGATAAAAGTATTGTCATTTAGAGCTTTTGGGGGTTTTAGGGTTAACTCTTAAGATAAAACAAGTTAAAACGTTGTTGTTTTGATTAAAACTGAACATAAACCTCTGAAATACATACATTGCATCATTTTGTTATTTTGACCATTTATCAAAATACTGTATGATTTAAATAACATTTTTGTTTTGTATTTGAAATTTGGAAGGAAAATGTCATTAATAGTTCACACATATATATATATATATATATATATATTACCCAAACACATAACTTTAAAGCCAGTAAATCAAGACAGACTAAACATTTACTCAACTGTCGATGTTGAAGTAGCTTGATAATTGCTTCGTTTTCATAGTAAGGGTCGTCATACAAACAAATTAAGGACGTAATTTTTCAAATGCATAATAAAAAATTAATAAAGTATTCAAGTTAGAGATGTGGAAATAAATATAGTTGAAGACGTAACCTTGTTTTTATGACGCTAACAACGTTTCACGTAGTATTTGAACATCGCAGGTGAAGTTCATTAACGTTACATTAATAACTGACGTGCTTTTATTATTTTAAGTAACGCGTATTTACAAATATATATGTGTGTGTGTGTGTGTGTGTGTGTGTGTGTGTGTGTGTGTGTGTGT
>CAIGQZ010033112.1:35445197-35471914 GCA_903798205.1 Danio tinwini
TTATAATAAACCTATATTACAATTCACTCATTATAATAAAGCTATAACAATGAGTGTAATGTATAATAAAGACATGTACATTCACAAAAAAAAAACGAATTGCATCCTTTTATACTTCAAATGTCACTCATATGATTTACTGAGGCCTTTCCTCTGAAAACTCTTGACATTTATCCTGAAAACCATCACTTAGATGAAGCAGTAAGTCTGAGGTGTGGTGTCTTTTCTTACCTGAGGTCTTCAGGATAAATGAAGCTGCTTAAGTATTGACCTTCCCAGAGGAAAAGCGAGTTAAAGTGTATCCCGCAGCGAGCCGAATGTCAAAAAGGACCCGCCAGGCCCAATTCCATAAAGTTATGCCCTCTGCTTTTTCTGTCGATGGTGGCAAAAACCTTTAGAGCGAGCCACACAGAACAAATGCACTTGAGCTTGATGGTGTCGGACGCTCGTCCTGACGCTCTTTTTGTTGTTGCATTGGCCGTTCTGGAACTGTGATGTGCAGAGGCTTGCAGTACTGCGCTGGTCAATGCAACATGCTGAAGCACACACTTTCATTCAGGCCTGCTCTTCAGATCCAGCGTGACACATCGGCGGACGCACGCATGATGATGATGATGATGAAGTTTGTCCACATTTTCACTCACATCACATCACATGTCCCTGACTCTATTTCTGACAGGTCTCCAATGACACTGATGGGATGAACAGCTTGGAAAAAAACAGAGCTATTTGTGTTTGAGAGCGAAATACAGTAAGAATGAAGCAATAAAGAGATCTATATACAGGATATATTGTATATAGCTATAATAATGTGCATTTGATATATTATATATATTATGTTATATACAGTTAAAGCCCTCCTGTGAATTTTTCTTTTATTTTCTAAATATTTTCCAGATTTATTTCCTATAATATTTTTTCTTCTGGAGAAAGTCTTATTTGTTTTATTTCGGCTAGAATAAAAGCAGTTTTTACTTTTTAAACACAATTTTAAGGTCAATATTATTTGCCCTCTTAAGCAATATTTATTTTCAATAGTCTACAGAACAAACCACTGTTATACAATGATTTGCCTTATCACTCTAACTTGCCTAATTAACCCAATTAAGTCTTTAAATGTCACTTTAAGCTGAATACTAGTTTCTTGAAAAATATGTAGTCAAATATTATCTACATCATGGTATCCGTTAATAGAAATTAGTTGGGGACGCTGACAACGGAGATCCAAATGCAGGAATTATTGACAAGAAGCGTCATGCAGTCAAAGGTAGATACAGGTACAAACAGTTGCATACAGGCAAATTCAAAAGAGTGGTCAATAACAGGCGAGTGGTCGATCCGTGCGGCAAACAACATAAAACAAACAAACAAATCAAAGATCGGTACACGGCAAGACAAGGCAAGGCAAAACGTGTCATAATTTTAACCTGACAACTTACAAGACTCAGCCCTGAAGCTGCGGTCACACTGGACTTTTCTCCCTATAGACTTCCATTCATACGCACACGAATGCGTCAGACCCGAAACGCAAAGTTCAAGCTTTGCGAACTCTGACCTGTGAAATTGCATCACGTGACCAATCAAAGATTCAAAACATGACCTCTCTTGACAGAATTTTTAAATGTAGACCAATCGCTTGCTTTTTAAAATGTCTACTCATCTTGTTTAATCTCACCCCTTTTCACAGTGCCATACGACAGAATTACGCATGTTCAAACTCTAATATGACCGCGGCTTTATGTGTGTGAGCGTTCTGTGTAAATATTCCTTGTAATCAGTCCTTGACAATCCTCTGGCTGTGTGCAATCAATGGCCTTCCGAAACAGGTGTGTGCGAGGTGCATGACGGGATTTGTAGTTCGATAGTGTGGTGTGTTTGTGTGTAGTTTTCCGGCGATCAGCATTAGTCATTAAAACTATTATGTTCAGAAATGTGTTGAAAAAAATCTCTTCATTCATTAGAAATTAGAAAAAAATAAAAGAATAAAAATGTAACAGGAGCTATTAAATCTGACTTTAACTGTATAAAGTATATTGTATTTTTCCAAGAAACCTTTCTTATCCTTCTGAGGAAGTTTAAAAGTTGGAGGGAAAAAAAACTGGTATAGAAACAACAAATCTAACCCAGGCTCATTATTGATACGTACCCCTATATACATTTCTGGAGAGCGCCAAATACGTCCCAGGAGTTACGTTTTTTTTGCAGTTTTTGTTTTCATGAATCCACCAGAGGCCGCTGTGCCATTCCTGCCTGCTTTTCTCGCGTAAAGAGGCTGCTGTCGACTGACTGACTGACCGATCGACTGACCCACCCTCCTCCTTCCCTAAACCCAACCGATAGTGTTTTCAAAAGCACCGATTGACCAGCGCCCATCCACTTCCCTAATCCCAATCGACAGTGTTTTCAAAATCAATCCAGAAAAAGCCCTTGAAGGATATTAACCACGTTTTCAGATCTTACCACTTTCTCGCCCTGTTATTTACTTGTTTTATTTTACTTTCGGCCCTTTGCATTTGTTTTACCTGCTTTCTGGAACCGTTCTTTGCTGGACTCGAACCCCGACGTGTTCAACTCCTATCTGCCTCTCAAGTCCACCGACATACTGAACAAACTGGAAGCGGAAAAGCCGTCCACACGGAGGTAAGTGGTCAGCTGCTAGCGTGAAAAAAAGCACAAGGACACCCCAGTAGCGTTCGTTTTAAAGAGGAAATGCAGCCATACGTACCTCTGGCTACATAATTCACGATCTCCAGAAATGTACACGTACGGTACATTTTCACAATCAAATCCTATGGAAGTCAATGGTTACAGGTTTCCAACTTTCTTAAAAATGTATTCTTTTGTGTTCGATAGAACAAAAGAAACTTATATAGGTTTGAAACAAGGGTGAACAAATGACAGAATTTACATTTTTTGGGTGAACCGTCCCTTTAATGTCATGTTAAAATATCAAACATATCATTATTTCCATGACAAATAACAATAAAGCACTATGTCTGGTTAATTTATAGCACAGTTCTATTATCTAAAACTATTTTTTGGTTCAGTTCTTTTGAGTGAAAGTTCCCAAAACAGGAAGTTCAACCCATAATTTGTTACGTGCCAAAAATTGGACTAAATGCATTGGATGATTATAGGATACATGTTTGTGGTCTGCCGGTCCGTCAGATTCAGACAGTGGTGATCATTCGCACAGACGAGTCCACTGAAGACACAGGATCAGCTTGTTCAGGCTGAAAAATGTGACAAACACAGTAAAAAGTTACAAGGCAAGGTTATTTATATAGCACATTTCATACATAGTGGCAATTCAAAGTGCTTTACATAAACACGAATAAAAAGACAAGTATAAGAAAAATAAAAACAGATAATAAAAATCATTTAAAACAGACTAAAATGTGTTAAAACAGGTTATAAAAGAATGAAAAAGAAAATAAGGACACAATAGTGCGATCTGTCAGACGCAGCACGGTGCTCATTCAGTAAAGGCACAGCTAAACAGATGTGTTTTCAGCCTTGATTTGAACATGTCTAATGTTGGAGCACATCTGATCATTTCTGAAAGCTGATTCCAGCAGTGAGTAGCTGAATTCACCCTGCTTTGACTGAACTCTTGGAATTTCTAGTTTATATAATCCTAAAGATTTGAGTGGTCTGTTAGGTTTGTGTTTAGTGAGTATAGCTGTAATGCAGGGGTGCTTAACCCTGTTCCTGGCGATCGACCTTCCAGCTGATTTCAGCTCCAACCCTGATCTAACACACCTGAACCAATTATTTAGAACGTGAAGAGCACTTGATAATTACAGGCAGGTGTGTTTGATAAGGGCTGCAACTGAAAACAGCAGGAAGGTCGATCGCCAGGAATAGGGTTGAGCACAACTGCTGTAATGTATTGAGGTCCTAGGCTGTTTAGTGATTTATAGACAAGTAATTCATTCATTCTTTTTCTTTTCGGCTTAATCCCTTTATTAATCTGAGGTCGCCACAGCGGAATGAACCACCAACTTATCCAGCACGATTTTACGCAGTGGATGCCCTTCAAGCCGCAACCCATCTCTGGGAAACATCCACACACACTTATCCACACTCATACACTATGGACAATTTAGCCTGCCAAATTCACCTGACCACATGTCTTTGGACTGTGGGGGAAACCGGAGCACCCGGAGGAAACCCACACAGGGAGAACATGCAAACTCCACAAAGAAACGCCACATGAGACAAGTAGTAATACTTTAAAATCTATTCTGAATGTAACCAGAAAGCCAGAGTAAAGACCTGAGGACAGGTGTGATGTGCTCTGATTTCCTGATTCTGGTTAGAATCCTGGCCGCAGAGTTCTGGAAAATTGCAACTGTCTGATTGTCTTTTTGGCAAGGCCGTTACAGTAATCCATCCTGCTGCTGATAAAAGCATAAACAAGTTTCTCTAAGTCTTCACTGGAAACAACGCATCTGATTCTTGCAATGTTTTTGAGATGATAGTATGCTGATTTACTAACTGCTTTGACATGACTATTGAAACTCAGATCTGACTCCAGAGTCACACCAAGATTTAACAGTTTACACCAACAGTTGTACAGATTACACCATTTATGCTTAAGCAACTAATACTGTATTGACCTTATTCTGCAATGCGGAAGTGCACTAGTGAAAGTGTTGTGAATTGTTTGCCATAGCAGCTTCTCTGTATATTTGAATGCAAAACCAGATACAATTTACAACATTTTATAAATATCACTTTTCTACAGTAGTCAACATTTGAAGTGGATCATCACCTTTTAGCAAAGTTGCGTAAAAA
Organism: Danio tinwini; assembly: GCA_903798205.1. NCBI lineage: Eukaryota > Metazoa > Chordata > Actinopteri > Cypriniformes > Danionidae > Danio > Danio tinwini. Next base: position 35,449,998 of record CAIGQZ010033112.1, read on the forward strand.
CTATTGAACAACGCCCATTATGGTCTTACAGGACAACTTTGAAAAACCTTCTTGATCCACTTCAGTTGTTGACTACAGTATATTATATAACCAGGGCTGGACTGCGACAAAAAAAAATTCTCCCCATGCTCGCGTGGGTTTTCCCCGGGTTCCCCGGTTTCCTCCCACAGTCCAAATAACACGCACCCTAAGTAAATTGAACACTCAAAATTAATACCATAGTCAAGCTCTAAGCAATCACTCCTCTCCTCAGTCATTCATTTCCACCATTCAGCTAGAATAAGCCGGGGGAGTTTATCCAGATCTACCTGAGCTCAAACTCCCCTATCGCCCTGCAAATGGGAGGGAGCCCAGGGCTCGAGGATCTTACAAGCTCAGGGCTTTCTCCCGGGACAGCATGCCAAACAAGCTTTATTATCAATCATCAGCTAAGTGTGAACTCTTGAAATATATTTATAACAAAACAGAGCCTACAACATAACTGCCTTCTTTAATTTTTTGAAAAATATGAAACACACCCTGTCTCTTTTGCTGAATATCAATTTTAATAATCAAAACTGGCCATTATAAAATTATAGCATACAATAAGTTTATACAATAAAGGCAAGCAACCAGTCATATGTGCAGAATCAGTGGCTGTGTCCGAAACCGCATACTTCCACACTATACAGTATGCTAAAATCAGTATGAGCCGAGTAGTATGTCCGAATTCATAGAATTGGAAAATCAGTATGCGAGAAGTACCCGGATGACTTACTACTTCCGGCGAGATTCTGAAGTGCGCAGCCCATGCACGCTGAGCTATCCCATGATGCCCCGCTGGAGAATTCATGAATGGGAGTAAATCGACGCAACTGACGCAGGTAGGTCACGTGACCATGACAAAAAGGCGGATGTAGTACGTCCGAATTTCCTTCATACTTCTTACATTCATACTGTATAGAATGTGCTTTTCTAACGGCCAAGTAGTACGTTTAAATTGAAATGCAGAACCTACTGAGTAGTAGGCGGTTTCGGACGCAGCCAGTGTATGTGATTACATGAATTAATATATTAACTTATCTTTGCGCTACGAGTTACGAGTTAGATTCAAAGACCAAAGAGTCAGTAGATATAGACAACAAGATTAAATACATATATCACGTTGAGGTCTAGCGGTAGATCTTTGATTAACTGTCCGACGTGCCCAGCTCTCACCTGGGGCTTTGTGCTCAAAGCACCCACTGACTGCCTGGCTGCAGCGCATGCCAGAGTGTGTGTGTGTGTGTGTGTGGGGTCACATGATGTGCGTTTTAAGCGATGTACTGTACACTGTTAGACATTTCAAAGGGTTTTTACAGTAACTTACTGGCAACACTGTTGCCAGTAAGTTAATGTATTTGAGATTTACAGTATACAACTGTAAATCAGTTTACAGCATGTTACCGTGTCTAAGAAACAGTTAACTACTGTAAACCTTTCATTCATTCATTTATTTAATTTTCGGCTTAGTCCCTTTATTAACCCGGGGTCGCCACAGCGGAATGAACCGACAATCCAACCACCAACCCATCTCTGGGAAGCATCCACACACATATTCACACTCATACACTACGGACAATTTAGCCTACTCAATTCACATGTACTGAATGTCTTTGGACTGTGGGGGAAACCGGAGCACCCGGAGGAAACCCACACAGGGAGACACAGGGACATCTTTGTCCTAAAGATGTTATCATATAATTTTATTAATATTATCTTTGTATTACTGACATAAAAAAGACACAATTACAAAATATTAACAAAACAAACACTCTTTATTTAAAATATTGGAGATGCTTGAAACATTTAAGAAAAATGTGCAAAAAATTACATTTCAATCATCCAAATTATCTTAGTAAAAAATATATATATATTTTTAAAACAACAAAGCACATGAACATACATGTACAAAACTAATTTATGTGTCTGAACTGCATATTGTTGAGAATTTTTTTTTACTTAGTACTATTGACATTAAACCAGACACAATTACAAAACATTCCATTCTTTAAAACATTGACAATGCTTAAAGCACTTAAAGAAAATGTGTGAAAATTACATTAAGCATTCAAATCAATGCATTAAAAATAAATAAATCACACAAAGCACAAGCACACACATGTACAATAATAATTTTATTATTGTTGGAAAAACAAATATTTGTTACTATTAGCTATTAACTATTAGCCAACTCAGAAAGATCCCAAATTTAATTAAAATGTTACAAATTTTTATGTCAAATGCTCAACAATGTCTGAATTCACATGTTTAAATGCAATTCATCTTTATTTCTTTGCACTTTCACAATGTAAAGATGTCAAAGCAGCGTAACATAGAAGTTCTTGTAAATTGAAAAGGCTTCACTTCAGTTATCAGAGTTGAAGTTCAGTTAAAGGGCACCTATGGTGAAAAATCTACTTTTCAGCTGTTTGGACAGACATACTGTGTGTGTAGGTGTAGTGTATAGACCGTCATATTGGGGTGATATAAACACACTCAGTGCTTTATTTTCAATTTAACAACATAAAAACGGTGAACCAAATGGAGTGGTTTTGAGATCGACCGCAACTTGACCTAGGAGTGCGGTCTCCCCGCCCACCAATATTGATTGACAGGTGCGCATTACCATATCCTTAGTATGTTGTTTCACGTCCACCATTTTCAGTGTGTGAGTCAAAGCGATGTCACCAAAGAAACACCCTTGCTCTATTTTTAGATGTAAGGCTCATTGGGCTCAACATTTACCGCGTTATCGCTCTCCTCGCCGCCAGTGTTTGTGAGTTTTGGTGGGTTTGCATACATGTGTACTTTTCATTGCGTCTTCCTTAAACTTCACAGAAGCTCCCTGTCATCTTAACTAGGTGCAGCTGCAAAGTGTGAGCGCTTTGCCTCACGTGCGCGTCCCTCCATTGGAAATAACAAACTAACGACGCGCAGCGCCATGCATTTCGCGTTGTCCCGGATGAAAGTGAGGACTGGGAGGATGTCGCGGATAAAAGTGAGGACCGGGAGGGTGTCGCAGGTGAAAGTGAGGACCAGGGGGTTTGCTCACTATTCTGCTGCCTAGGTCGCCTCTATGAACGCGCTGGCCCTGCTCAGGACACTGTTCATATTTCTGCAGCGCCACAGAGCTTTATCTGAATAGTTTTATTTTAAATAACATGCGAATGTGTGCGTCTGGTGTGTCGTGGCCTCAAGCAGATCGTACACCAGAAGCGCCGCTCGGCGCCACGCAGCGGCATGCATTTCTGAATTCTAGACATAAGTTTCTATTAGGTGACACACCGGCGCCGCAAGTGTGCGATAGTACTGTCATGTGAGCGCCGTGTCGCGGTGCATCTGGTGTGTGATGCCCTTCAGTCAAAGTTAATTCAGTGTGCTTAGTTATTAGTCTCGGTGTAGGCTACAAGCTCTGAGTTTTAAACTAGCACACAGTTGGCTGTAAAACTATACAAAGACACAAATGATTTTGTACTTACTGCTTGGTCTGTGTCCGAGTCGTACATGTACAGCTGAATGCTGGTCCTCTCACTCATGTTGCTTCTCTCTGTCTGCCTGTCTGTTGCCATACACAAAGAGGGAAGCTCTTGGCTCCGCCCCCTTGTTAAGTTGGGCGGGAAGTTGAAACTAATTTTCATGTGAAGCAACACGTCCCTAAAACAGCGACCTGTGTACACGCCCCTAAAATGACACTTTTTAACACATCATAATAAAAAAATTTGAATTGTGTTTTGAACGGAGCCTAAACTGGCACACTCAGAAGAACCATAATATTAATATTACATCTTAAAAAAAGTTAAGTGTAATGTAAATGTCACTGCTGAAAGTTCAAACACTGAAGAGGAAATCCACTGATCCACCAAACGAAACCAGTGGCGACAGTGGAGAGGAACAAACTTCATCAACTAACGAAAGTCTAGAAAAAAAGCCTTTGAGAAAAACCAGGCTTAGTTGAGCATGACCAGTTCTCCTGCGACCAAACTTCCCGTGCAAAGCCGCAGTCTAGTCACCGGAGGCTGGAGAACGCTGGACGTCTGTCATGAAGAAACTGCAGGTATAAGTAGGTTACCGGCGGGTGCTCAGGCTGGCCCACAGGCTCATGCTCTCCACTCCTCCATGACCACCACAGCATCTGGTCAGGATTCAGCCCGGTCTAGGATTATGGAGACCTCGGGATAAGTAGAAACAGACTAACATAAGCATAGAGCAAAAAAACTCATATACTGGTTATTTATTTTGAAGCATGGCAGCTGGGTTGGGCTAGTTTTCAGCTTGAACTGAGCAGCTGGCTCCTGCTCATGACCAGCTCACTGCATGTTTAAAAGATGACTAACCAGAACGTCCTGTTAATTTTTTTTCCCAACAAGGCTTTAAAAAAACATTGTAGCATTTGTGATGGGGTGATTCACATTTTGTATTAAAAGTACTATATTGAGAAACAAATAGATGTACTGTACTTACTGTTGTATGAGTTCCAGTTTGCACAGGCAGGCTCTCAGTATTCTATATTGAAATCATAGAAAAATAAAAAAATACAGATAAGAATGAAATGCAACAATGTCACCAAAGAAACACCCTTGCTTTATTTTCCCCCAATTTCTGTTTAACGGAGAGAAGATTTCTTCAACACATTCCTAAACATAATAGTTTTAATAACTCATTTCTAACAACTGATTTATTTTATCTTTGCCATGATGACAGTAAATAATATTTGACTAGATATTTTTTAAGACACTTCTATACAGCTTAAAGTGACATTTAAAGACTTAACTAGGTTAATTAGCTTAACTAGGCAGGTTAGGGTAATTAGGCAAGTTATTGTATAATGATGGTTTGTTCTGTAGACTATGGAAAAATTAAATAGCTTAAAGGGGTTAATAATTTTGACCTTAAAATGGGTTTAAAAAATTAAAAACTGCTTTTATTCTAGCCAAAATAAAACAAATAAAACTTTCTCCAGAAGAAAAAAATTTTATTAGACATACTCTGAAAATTTCCTTGTTCTGTTAAACATCATTTGGGAAATATTTAAAAAAGAAAAAAAATTCAAAGGGGGTTCAATATTGCATTGCAATATTGATTGCAACTGTATGTAAATAAATAGAAAAGATATGACGAGAAAAATGGCCAATAGTCATAAAAGTCATATTTAAAGTAATAGCAGTGTTAATGTAATAAACTAAATAAATCTTACAACTAAATAGATGTTACATTTCTCAAATGGGCGATCTAACTCCAAACCAGAAAAATATAATTTTCGTCAACTTTATACATTCCTTTACTATACTCGTCCACAAAACATTCTGTAAAATGAAACACTACCTAAGCTTACCATAGTAAAGTTTGTTAAATCCAGCATGTTCATCAGGCACGTTGATAAATTGTCCTCCAGAATTGCTCCAGGGTCCTTAGACAAAATTTGGCAAATCCTGTGGTGCGGAGTTGTCGAATCGCCACAAGGTGAAGTCAAAGCCGTTGTGGAAAATACAGTATAATACACATATTTTTTGAAATACTGTAAATTGCTGTATATGTTTGATGTCACAAAAAATTCCCATAATGCAACTGTAAATCCAGTTATTTACTGTAAAAAGAATTTGAAATACAGTACAGTAAATACAGTACAGTAAATAACTGTGCAATTACAGAAATGTCTAACAGTGTAGATGGAGAACTTTTAAGAAACGCTAGATCAGTGGTTCTCAAACTGTGGTACGTGTACCACTAGTGGTACGCAGGCTTCCTTCTAGTGGTACGCGGAGAAATCGCTGAATAATTAAAGTAAAAAATTAACACACTTTTAGCCCTTATAACACCGATGTGATCAGTAAATTGATTTTAATAATCTAAACCTTTTGTTTTATTTTAAATTTTCTAATGTTTGTTACGTATTCTGTCATTTGAAGCTAATTTCCTCCCCATATTTGTAACAGTTGTTGGGCATATCCCATATTTTTATATCCCAATGTTGACAGGTATAGTTTAATGACTTGCTTTTCTGACACACAAAGCCTGCTCTAACGTGCAGTAAGCAGATCTAATTTCTAATTTAAATATGTAAAAACAATTCATATCTCAAAAATACAATTAATGTTTAGATTTCAAAGATATACAAATAAGTCAGATATACAGGCATCATTTTTTTTAAATTGATCAAAAAGAGTTTATATATGAATATGATGACATATAGCTTATATTTATGAGGTCTAAGAAACATTTCCAGGTTTTGATGAATAGGCTACTACTATATGTTAATGCTTGACACTTAAGTACAGCAGTTTTTTTTTTTACTTTTTAAGAACGGTGTCATTTTTAATTAACTTCTAAAAGCACAGTCTAAGTTAAATTAGCACATTCTAATTGAAACCTTGCAGTTTTATTTATTTTAACCTGTAAGCACAGTACAGTGTCAATGTTTAAACTGTTTATAATGTTTTAAGTGGCTGACAATAATAAATATTCCTAATAATAGGAATTAATCTGCCACGTTTTCGAACTGTGCAGTGCTGTAAGTGCTTAATTAGGCCTACTACGCTTCTGTATTTCAATACTGGTCATTATGGTGGTACTTGGAGAGACATTTTTTGTCTGAGGTGGTACTTGGTGTAAAAAGTTTGAGAACCACTGCGCTAGATGAAATGCCAGTGTGTTTCCTGCGATTTCTCTGCGCCTCCCTTCCATTTCTTCTCCATCACTTTGACAAATACACACAGACATTGCACACTCACACAGAGCCCAAAATGGGAGTTTGTGATTGGGTCAGCCACATGTCAATAAAGAAAAGAACCAATGGGCTGCAGATTATGGCACATGGGCCGGTCTGTCAGCATCATCAATTAATTAGGCAGAAAAAACCAAAGACTGCTAAGTGTTTTATGGGACGACCAAATCAAAAGAAGATGATTAACCCAGCCCAAAAAGTACATTAGGAAACTGCGTGGTCTGCCAGATGGCCAGTCCGCCCCTGTTTATAACTCTATAATATATGTAATAATGTTAAAAAATATATGTTAGAAATTTTGTTACCCAAATTCTTTGTGTGCGTGCACACTTGATGAATAAAGCTTATTCTGATTCTAAACAGTCAACAAACACAAAAGATCCATTAAAGAGCCCCTATTATACATTAAAAAGGGTCATATTTTGGTTTAAAGGGTCTCCAACAACATACTGATATGCATTCAAGGTCAAAAACACTTTCATGGTCTTACAATATGCATTTATTTTTACCTAATTATCCCAGCGACTCCCATATGAATCGTTCAGCGATTCATTTGTTCCCAAACCCCTGCTTAGCGCGAAGCTAATCTGCGCCGATTGGCCTGTTGCGTTCAGAACGCTGTTGACCTGATTGGTCAACAGCGTTCAGCACGAGACAGGGAAATGCCGATCGCAGTGGGCGCTCGAAACGCGCTTCATAGTAGTTACTAACACCATAGTACACACTGCTTTCGACAGCAGAATAGTAAGGGCGGTGTCCGCGAAACCTCCGGTCCTCACTTTCATCCGCGTCACCCACACCTCCCTCCCTGTCCTCACTTTCATCTATGAACCGGTCACTTTCTTTTTCACTTTCGGGTTTAGAGCGGTGTGATCGCCGTTTGCCTAAAGCGCCAGTTCAGCTTGCTAGGTTCAGGTTCAGCAGTTCAGGAGTTAGACACCTCAATCTGTTTTGAACCTTGACCGCTGCACGTGTGTAAGAACAGCTGACGGTGGCCATAGCAACGACAAACGGCAGTGGAAAGCAAGCTCACAAATGCATTTAAACTCGTAAACAAAGCGGCACGCGTGGCATTAAGACGCGATATGAGAATATAAAGAGTTAACCAGATACAGTACAAGCGGTTACAAGTAACAAAGCACAATTAGCTAGAGAAAACAAGAAGGCAGCCACGGTAATGCACACACTTACACTTGTGAAATGGAGGAAGAAACTGATCCATGATCCATTGATCCATGTACTGACATAGTCCCTAACATCAATAGTCTTTTCTTTTCTGTATATAAATAGCCGGGGCTTATGCTTCGTAGCCACATCACGCCAAAACAACTAAAGACTCGTTATCATGACGATTCATTCGCACCACTATGAGTCGACTCTTTTATAGATTAATCAATAGTTTTAAACACTGTCCACTTTCAGATTTAAGCCATAGCTGGATTCACTCCCCTTCACTGAATGACCTTCACTTTACACACAACATGGAAGGTCATTCTCAAACACCCATAATAGGGGCCCTTTAAGACTCTGAGTCTGAATCTTTACCTGCTGGAGTCTGCAGTTTGGTGTTTTTAATCTTGCTCTCAGCAGATTATGAGGATTCAGAGTCGACTGAGCAATGACAACCTGAAGACAGGGGAAAAACACCTCAGCAAAGATGAAGAACAGCCTTTAGTATCTGACAAAAGAGTCCTCTTTTACCTTCTCCAGGGCTCTGGAGACTGGATACCTGGGGCTTCGGTCTAATGGGAGATAATAAAATGAATGTATTTGGTTAGATTCATTCATTCATGCATTTTTTAATTTCCCTTCAGCTTAGTCCCTTTATTTATCAGGGGTCACCACAGCGGAATGAACCGCCAGCTTATCCAGCTGTTTTACACAGCAGATGCCCTTCCAGCTGCAACCCAGTACTGCGAAACATTCATACACAGTCATTCAAAGACATACAATACACTACGGCCAATTTCGTTTATTCAATTCATCTATAGCGCATGTGTTTAGACTGTGGAGGAACCCATGCCAACATGGGGAGAACATGCAAACTCTACACAGAAATGCCAACTGGTCCAGCTGGGACTCGAACCAGCGGCCCTCGTGCTGTGAGGAGACAGTGCCAACCACTGAGCCACTGTGTCGCCCCTTCATTCATTCAATTTAATTTATTAATTAAATTTAATTAATTAAAAATTAAATAAATATTAACAAATTTATTTATTAAATGCAACTTATAATTAAAAGGGAGAGCAAAATATAAAGTTTTCTCAGTTAAAATAATTAATGACAAATAAATAATATATAAACAAACAAATAAATAAACAAATAAATAAATAAATACTGAAATGAAATCATTAGTTTTTTTCTGATCAATTGTCATATTCTGTAATAAACTTAAATCCTCCAATAGCAATATTTTCATTTGAAATTAAAACAAAATGCTATCAGACTTTTCTCAATCGCATCCCTAGTAAATCTAGTAAATCCACAGAAACAGAGAAATTGCAAGCAGTCTCACCTTGAGTCCCACAGTAGATAAAGCCGATGAGGATGAAGATCAAAAGCAGAGCACAGGGGATTCCAGCAGACAAAGCAGCGACGGCGGCGACACTGAGTTCAGCAGCTGCGGATACACACAGAAACAACACCACAGCATCACAAGACTGCATGAGAGCTGATTTATTTAAGGACTCACATTTTTGGCCTTATTACAAGATGTAAAATAAGTCTCCAGAATGTGTCTGTGAAGTTTCAAGTCAAAATACCCATTAGATCATTTATTATAGCCTGTTGAAAATGTCAATTTTTGGGTCAGAGGAAATTGTAGCTGTTTTGGCACATTTAAATGCAAATGAGCTGGTTTCCCCTATCCACTCTCAGATTATACGCTTAAAAAAAGGAATATAAGGGTCGGATGTTAGGATAAACACAGCAAAATGCCAACTCAGACACAATGTAAGCGAGACCCACATTCACAAATAGCACAATAGGATGAATGAGCCACACAAACAAACACATAAGAATGATTAACACATTGTGCTCATTCTACTCATCTACTCGTGGCAAATGTGACAGGATGCCCATCAAGCAGGTAAATATGCTGCTGTATAGACCATTTTGAGAGATGTAAACAATAACAATGGTCCTGACTTATTTCCTGTTTTACATTTTAAATTACCATAGCTTCTGAGGGTTCAAAATGTTACACATATTGATAAATACGATGTTATAACATCAAGTTATAATTGAATTGCCTCTTGTTACAGATATGAAATAGTTTGACAACAAACAGGAAATGTTCATAGGCCAATGACATCAGCACATTGAAATGGTCTATAGAGATCCATTATAGCTATAAGTATATGTTACTGTTCAAAATAAACCTGATTTAACATCCACAAACCGCGACTCTGTTGTGTGATTGAAGTGTCCTCGTTTATAGTTGTGTACACTAGGAAACTGTGCTGATCCCAACGGTTATGAATTAGATAGCTCACAAATTCACATAGAAATAGTCCCACCCTAAAGGACTCATAGCCCCCAAGTGTGCTTCACGTCTTCTTTTGAGACCTGGCTGTTAGACCGCCCCCTGGGGGCTGGCTGCAGTACAACTCATAAACCCCGCTTCCTCTGTGTTAATAACCAAGACTTGACTTACACTTGTAATAAAATTTCCCGAAAGATGGTTTTGGTCAATTTAGGCACTGGTTATCAAGCTGATATAGGTTGAGATGTTCATTTTTGTAAAGCCAGTAATTTAATGCTATGAAAACAGGCCGTGTCATTGTGATTGACAGCATTAATAACTTCTCTAAGCAGACCGTCTGAGCTTTAGGAGGAGATTGAAGTATCAACGCTTGATTTCTGTGTTATTTTACCATCATAAAATTAGTTGTTCAGCAGTAAACTATAATTTCTGATCTACAGGATCTGATGTATCACTGTTTATTCTGTAAAGTGTGGGCTTTAGCAGGCTTTATCTTAGTTGTTTGCTGATACACACCTAATGTTAGTCATGGCAGGGAAAAACAGGCGATCCTTATCTAGCAATAGTTCTAAAGCACTGATAGCTCCACCCCAAATGACTGACAGCTCCACCCTAAATGACTTATAGCCCCGCCTTAAAGGACTGATTGACCCACTCTAAATGACTGATAATACAGCCCTAAAGGACTGATAGCTCCAGCCCCCAAATGATTTAAGGCCACACCCTAAAGGAATGATTGACCCGTCCTAAAGAACTTATAGCCCCACCCTAAATGACTGATAGCTCCACCCCTTAATGACTGATAGCTCCACCCTAAATGACTTATAGCCCCGCCCTAAAGGACTGATTGACCCACCCTAAATGAGGAATTTACATATAAAACAGTCCCTCCCAAAAGAACTGATATGTCTGCTCTAAAGGACTTATAGCCTCGCTCTAAATGACTGATAATAGGTGATTTCGACATGAAGCACAGCTGCAGCCAGTGATCAACATGATTAGCCGAGCACAGGCGGGGGCAGAGTTGAAAACGGAGCCTTCAAGCCGGACACTTCGGGGCTCAAAGTTGCGGCAGTGATGACCGATCACATGCCGTCATCATCATTTTTTTATTTATAACATTAAAAAATTTACAAATAAAACAGAATACAGTCTCTACAAGCTATAGTTCATTTTTAAACATTAAGGGCATTATGACTTAAATATATTACAAATGCATGAGAGAAATAAGGGGAAACGAGAGGGTTATATAAACATAAAAATGAATAGGCCTATTAAATAAAAAGCAATAAGTAAAAATTCTAGGAGTTTAAACATCACTTTAGGCTAATACTTCTTGTTTGAATATGCTAAAAAGGGTTTTACATTTATTTACATTATAGATATAAAACTTTCCAATATATATTAATGTAAAACCCAAAACAAGGTGTTTGATTAAGTCTTAAACAATGATTAAGATTATTTTGGATAATAAAAGCATTTTCAAAAAAGCACTTTAATTTAAAAAGATTGAACAAAAGGACATTCCTAAAATAAGTGAGCTACACTTTAAGTAGTTTAAGTTTCCCAGAATGAGCAGGTACATCAATGTCACTTTTAAAACTTGTGCATAAACGAGACATAAAAAAATATATATTTTTTTATAATCATATAAATCATTTGAGAATTATTTAATAAAATAGTTATTTAACTTAATTTGTTAAGAAAGGGTGGCAGGATGAATGATAATTATTTTATTACAAGTCTGTAATATGTATTTGAGTTAATATTTAGGATATTCACTAAAATATATCATTTAAATCGTTTATGGAGCTGAACGCAGTAAATAGTCTGTATAAAAAGGTAGAAAATAAATCTATGCAAACAATCTAGCCTTTATGAACAAATTATTTAACAAAAGATGATTACTGCAGTAAAATATCTGTAGTCTTTTAATAAGCATGATGTGTACATGAAAAGTTAATTGTTTTGAAATTTGTGAGACGGAAGTTGTCCAATAATAAACCCGAAACACACGTGGTTGTTGTCATGCGGTGAACTCGGCCAATTGTGTAACCTCTGTGTCGTCATCGCAGCTCCAGCAGTCGCTCTTCAGTTGCTGCACGGGCTGAATCAGTCGTCTGATGCCACATGTGACACTCACATCAGCAGCATCAATCCGGAAAAAATTTCTAACCAGCATGCACCGCTTTAAGATAGACTTCGATTAATCTGCGCAGCGATGCATGAAGTCGAACGCACCTACTACCTCCCTAAAGGACTGATAGCTCCAGCCCCAAATGATATAAGGCCCCGCCCTAAAAGACTGATTGACCCGCCCTAAATAACTTTTAGCCCCACCCTAAAGCTAATAGCTCCACCCCTTAATGACTGATAGCTCCACCCAAAAGGCATTCCATGTTACCAGGAAGTGAAGAAATGTAGTTTCGAGGGAGGAGGGAAGATTATGGAATTTAATTAAAGTTTATGATGGCAAATAAATGTTTACAAAATAATAAAGTGCACAGGTACATCATTTATAACAAGATACATATTATAGCTATATACAAAAAGAACAATAGTGCATCTTGAATTGATGGCGACTGTAAAATTGGCATCCCTCTGTTACAGATTCATAAAATGATAATTGCATACAAGTCATTCAAACTATTAAAATGTAATGACTGAAATGCTTTTCTGAAGATTTATGTCTAGTTTCAAAGTATTTTCAGTACCTCCAGCACTTTTATCTCAGAAGATTTTGACTTATTCGTTTTAGGACCATTTAATAGGAGCCTGTTTTAGCTTGTTCAGATTTGTGATTGACGTCACCTGGCCCGATGCGATGGTTCTCCGACTGTTCTCCTGCAGTTCTGCCGGCTTTCGGGATGATCCTGAAATAGTATGTGAATTTGGGGTGGAGCGCAGAGACGCCTGTGCTTCTGCTGAGCGCCGGCATCATCTGTATCGTGTGGAAATCTGCAGTGTTCACACCAGGCTGAGAGAACTCTGGACCTTTCATCTGGATGTCAAAACCTTTCAAAGTAAAATGAAGGTTTTTAATGCAGTGTCATTTTAATGCAGTTTCTATTAAGCTACATAAGATTTTTATAGTCAAGGTTTTAATCTAATTTGTATGTATATTAACTTTATTTTAACAATAACACTTTTGTTAAACACATTTATTAGAATACATTTATTTATTATTAGGAATTTCGTAATTAGCACTGTCGCCTTACAGAAAGGTTGCTGGTTTGAGCCTCCGCTGGGTCAGTTGGCGTTTCTGTGTGGAGTTTGCATGTTCTCCCCATGTTGGTGTGGGTTTTCTCCGTGTGCTCCAGTTTCCCCCACATGTTCAAAGACATGCGCTATAGGTAAATTGGGTAAGCTAAACTGTCCGTAGTGTATGAGTTTGTGTAAGGATGTTTCCCAGTGATAGGTTGCGGCTGGAAGAGCATTCGCTGCGTAAAACATATGCTGGATAAGTTGGCGGTTCATTCCGCTGTGGTGAAAAGAAAATGCATGAATGAATGAATTTTGTAATTATTATTACTTGATTATTTTAATAAAATTTTAATTCATGAGTGTTTTATTATTATTTTTGTCTCTGCTTAAAATATATATTTATATTTCTAATAGAAATCTTCTTTTATGTTTTTTGATAATGTGTTATTATTATTGTGAACATATTTATCCATGGCGCAGTCGTTAGCAGGTTCGCCTCACAGCAAGAAGGTCACTGGTTCGAGCTGGGTCAGTTAGCGTTTCTGTGTGGAGTTTGCATGTTCTCCACATGTTGACGTGGGTTTTCTCCGGAAGCTCCAGTTTCCCCCACATGTCCAAAGACATGCGCTATAGGTATATTGGGTAAGCTAAACTGTCCGTAGTGTATGAGTTTGTGTATGGGTGTTTCCCAGTGATAGGTTGCGGCTGGAAGAGCATTCGCTGCGTAAAACATATGCTGGATAAGTTGGCGGTTCATTCCGCTGTGGTGAAAAGAAAATGCATGAATGAATGAATTTTGTAATTATTATTACTTGATTATTTTAATGAAATTTTAATTAATGAGTGTTTTATTATTATTTTTGTCTCTGCTTAAAATATATATTTATATTTCTAATAGAAATCTTCTTTTATGTTTTTTGATAATGTGTTATTATTATTGTGAACATATTTATCCATGGCGCAGTCGTTAGCAGGTTCGCCTCACAGCAAGAAGGTCGCTGGTTCGAGCTGGGTCAGTTGGCGTTTCTGTGTGGAGTTTGCATGTTCTTCCTGTGTTGGCATGGGTTTCCTTCGGGTGCTCCGGTTTCCCTCACAGTCCAAAGACATGCGCTATAGGTGAATTGAGTAAGCTAAATTGTTCGTAGTGTATGTGGAAGGGCATACGCTGCATAAAAAACATATGCTGGATAAGTTAGCGGTTCATTCCGCTGTGGCGACCCCAGATTAATAAAGGGACTAAGCCGAAAAGAAAATGAATATTTATCCATTTTTAATGCCTTTTCTACAAACATTTTTACTTCCTTTTATTTGATTAAATGTAATACATTTTATTTAGTATCTCCTAAACATGTTTGACAATTTATAATGATAAGTTATGGTGATATTTATTTATTTTGTGTATTTATTATTTAAATGTGCAGTAGGTGATCTGCCACAATGCTAACCGGTGAGCATAATATATTTAAAACACAGTCCCTCCCCCGCTGTTCAAAGCCACGCCCCCTGATACACGAACGAGTGCATCTTCAAGATGACAGCAGACAATCTCTCACATGCTGTCCTAAAACGACTCTGCTTAGTGGTTGGCCAGTGGCGTGTAGGAATTACACTTATTACTAAGCCATACTTACATGCTATTTCAGACTGAATATTCAACGTAGCATGGTAAACAATATAGGGAGCGCGTCACAGGTTGTCATTGTTCAAAAATGAACCAATGTGAATATAAAACCACCTTCAGCTCAGTAAAGCAGGGGTAATAGCAATATTTACTGATGTTTTGTTGTCAAACTAAATAAAATCTACATTATCAATGCTGTAAAAGGACCTTATGAAACTAAAAATACATCAATATATCGGCAGAAGATTTCAGTGGCTGAACAACACTTCTGTGCATTTAACCCATTCCTAACAACACAATCTACATCAGCTTTGTGTGACAAAATAGTTTTAAAACAGAACATTACCTGTCTAACAGAAATACTTCAGCCATGGTGTCATCTTTCCTCCAGTGTGCAAAGGTAAAAAGTTTTGATTCAGCATTTGTTTTTACTGCTCTCTCTCTCTCTCTCTCTCTCTCTCTCTCTCTCTCTCTCTCTTGTGTGCACGTGAACACGCACAGCACACGTGTACGCGCAAATGGCAGATCTGCGTAAATGGGTGCGCAGTTGTACAAATCTGCTGACAGACAGTTTGGGCTACTTATCAGAATTACAGGAAATGTTGACCCAACAATATTTAATTGGATGAACATTTTTTTGTCTTTTGCCTTACCCAAAATATAAAAATACATATAAACACATTTGGATCATTTACTTTATTCAGTACTATTGGACTGTAAAGAGAGTTTTAACCAGCACAACAAAACATTTTTCTGAAGACAAACACCTACTGCACCTTTAACAACACTAAATTACATTTATCATGAAACAACTACTGAAACTACTTTTCCAATCCCAAATTCCAAAGGTACCAAAATGAATGAATGAATGAATGAATGAATGAATGAATGAATAAGTTTCATCTTACTTCAGGTTCAAATGGACTTGAAAGCATCGGACCTTACATTTAGATGTCAAAGTCTTTTAAAGTGAAGAGATTTTCATACACTTAATTTCAGGATATTTATAGTTTGATTAATAAGCAAAGCTTGAACGGGATGACTTACTGTATGGTCATTGTCTTGTACCTGTAATAACAGAGGTGAGAGGAACATCCCATGTAAGAGTAACTTCTGTACCATCATCACTCGAGAAAACACTTGAGTTGGAGATTTGAGGGCCTTAAATAAAAAACAAAGAACAGAAGGAGATATATTTAGAGAAGAATTGAATATTCATGTTTGTGGATGAGCAGAACAGAAAGAAAAGGCATCAAATGGCCTCACTGCTGTATTTAAGTTGTTACTACTCATCAAGGCTGCATATATTTTGTAAAATAACAGCAATAAAATGTGAAATATTTTAAATAACAGATTAAAGTGCTTTCTTTTTGAATGTTTTTTAATATTATTTCACTATTTCCTGTGACTTGAGGTTGCATTTTGATCATCAACATCATTCCATTCTTCAGTGTCCTACATGATCCTCCAGAAATCATTGTAACGTGCAGATTTTCTGCTCAATAAACATTTAATCTTTTTACTGCTTCATGGTTTTGTGCCAACATTTTCAGAATCTTTTGATCATCAGATAGTTCAAAGAAACAGCATTCATTTCTTATAAATAAAAAAAACAAGCTAAACATAAAATAAAATAAAATAAGGACATCACGGTGGGGCAGAGGGTAGCACGATTGCCTCACAGCAAGAAGGTCACTGGTTCGAGCCTCGGCTGGGTCAGTTGGCATTTCTGTGTGGAGTTTGCATGTTCTTGTGTTGGCCTGGGTTTTCTCCGGGTGCTCTGGTTTCTCCCACAGTCCAAAGACATGAGGTATAGGTAAATTAAGTAGGCTAAATTGTCCGTAGTGTATGAGTATGAATGAAAGAGTGTATGGATGTTTCTCAGTGATGGGTTGCTGCTGGAAGGGCATTCGCTGTGTAAAACATATGCTGAATAAGTTGGCGGTTCATTTAGCTGTGGCGACCCCTGAATAATAAAGGGACTAAGCTGAAAAATAAAATGATTGAATGAATGAATAAATTAAATTAAATAGTATAAAACAAAACAAATATTAGTGCTGGGCAAAGATTTATCATAAATATTCACATCCAAAACAAAAGTTTATATATAAATTTAATATGTATATACAAAACTAAACAAAACTTATTTTGCATAGATATTTAAATGTATATCATATGTATCATATACATTAGGGGTGTGACGAGACGCCTACTCCACGAGACGAGAAGAGACACGAGATTGGGTCCACGAGAACGAGACGAGATTTTTACACTATTTTAAAGAAATCCTTAATGATAAATATCAATGGAATAATCTTAGAATTCAAATGTTTTGCTAATATATGAATGGAAAATATATTTTTATAAAAAAAAATAACAAAATGCAAAACAATTTAGGTGTTTTTTAATTAACTTGTAATGAGTTTACTTCCATTTTTTATGTATACAATTAATTATTCCCATAGTTTTATGTATGCAATAGTTTTAAATTAGTTTAAATTGAATTCTATGCAATGAACATACAAACACTGCAAAATATTTCTTAATATTTAAATAGAAAATAGCAAACTCTACTGACAGGCTTTTCTCCTGTAGCATTTCAGAGTATTTACATTGCAGACCTTGATGGTCAATTCAGATTTTCTGACAGTGTCTGGTTTTTTTGGATGACCTGCCTACATTTATCATCTTTTAAATGTGACTCGTACACGATTGACTGCAATTACACAGCACACGGCAAAAGGCACAATGACCAGAAAAAAAGAGCGGGCGCTGACTAGCAGCTGATAATAAAGTGCTCCTTTTTTCTCCATTCCTGTATTTATTCAGTTTGCATGGTTTCATTTTTTATTTTCTTCTTGACAAGTTGTTTTGCTGTAGTTTATGACAAAAAACGTTCTCATTTGGCCATTTTCTTTGAATCTAGGCCTTTTTAAACCAGTAGGCATCTTGATGCAATGTTCATGGCGTGATTTCTGCACGTATGCAACAGTTTATATTGGTGTAATATTGTTCGTTGTTGTGTGGAAGAAGAAGACAGGGTCGGCGATATAAGGTAAGTATTTTTCTTTTTATTTTTAAAGTACACACACACAAGCTCTGGTGTTTGTGTGGGTGCTCTCTCCTCTCCCTCTCCCGGCTGCTCCTTCTCCTTAAGAAGGGTGTCTCTCCGGCCCAATCACTAGAATAAACAGGTGTTATTTATTATTTCTGATTGGCCTGCTGATTAGCTGCCGGGCTCCGAGCATGCTCTCCCCCCTCATTGGGTGTTCGATCACGCTTACCTCTCCACATACCCCCACCGCCCGCCTCAGGATTACTGAAAATGATGATGTCATCTAAATAAGCAGCGGCATATGCGGAATGAGGGCCAAGTATTTTGTCCATCAGCCGCTGAAACGTAGCCGGTGCCCCGAACAGCCCGAACGGAAGTGTCACAAATTGGTGTAATCCAAACGGCGTTGTGAAGGCTGTTTTTTCACGGGATATTGGAGATAAGGGGATCTGCCAATAACCCTTTGTCAAATCCAACGTCGAGTAATATCGAGCAGCACCTAACCGGTCGAGCAACTCGTCAATACGCGGCATTGGATATGCGTCGAATTTCGACACAGCGTTGACTTTTCTATAATCCACACAGAACCGGACCGAACCATCAGTCTTGGGTACCAAGATGATTGGGCTGGCCCAGTCACTGTGGGATTCTTCTACTACACCCATTTTCAACATATTACTCAATTCTTCCTGAATCACTTTTTTCTTGTGTTCAGGTAGGCGATACGGCCGGGTCCTAACGACCACGCCTGGTTCGGTCTCGATATGGTGCTGGATCAAGTTAGTACGACCGGGCAGGGGTGAGAACACATCAGAATACTCACGTTGAAGGTGCCGGATATCGATGAGCTGGCTCGCTGAGAGATGGTCACCCCCGGTGACCAGAGTGCCTGGCCGCTGTCGGCCCGTGCTCTCTGGTCCCAGGTCATCCTCGTTGTTAATAAGCGTAGCCAGCATCACCTCCTCCGGCTCCCTCCACTGCTTCAGCAGATTAATGTGGTATATCTGACGAGAATCAGCCCTGTCCGAACGCATTACCTCATAATCGAGATCGCTGACTCGTCGTGTGACCACAAACGGCCCTTGCCACTTGGCGAGTAATTTAGAGCTGGAAGTGGGTAGCAGTACAAGGACTTTATCTCCCTGTGAAAATTTGCGTAGTTTAGTGCCCCTGTCATAACGCCGGCGTTGGTCATCCTGGGCCTTAAGCAAATGCTCCGTAGAGAGCCGCCCCAGTGTGTGGAGTTTTGCTCTAAGGTCCAGAATATACTGAATTACGTTTTTACTGTTTGAAGGCTCGTCCTCCCAAGCCTCTCTAACGACATCTAAAACCCCACGGGGCTGTCTGCCATAGAGAAGCTCGAAGGGGGAAAACCCCGTGGAGGCTTGGGGAACCTCCCGCACAGCGAATAACAAGGGTTCTAACCACTTATCCCAATTTTTCGCGTCCTCGTGAACGAATTTACGGATCATGGATTTAAGTGTGCGATTAAATCGTTCCACCAGCCCGTCTGTTTGTGGGTGATAGACGCTAGTGCGAATTGATTTAACGCCCAATAATCCGTAAAGCTCGCGCATGGTGCGTGACATGAACGCGGTGCCTTGATCAGTGAGAATCTCCTTGGGGATTCCCACTCGGGAGATTATGCGAAACAGAGCCTCCGCAACGCTCTTTGCTGAGATGTTACGGAGCGCTACTGCTTCCGGGTATCGGGTTGCATAATCTACTAGAACTAATGCAAACCGGTGCCCGCGTGCGGATCGCTCTAATGGCCCGATGAGATTCATCCCAATTCTCTCGAAGGGGATCTCCATAACTGGCAATGGGCGCAATGGCGCTTTTGGGGTGGCCGGTGGATTTACCAGCTGACATTCACGACACGCCGCGCACCATCTGCTGACGTCACCGTGAATGCCCGGCCAAAAGAATCGGGCCATGAGGCGATTTAGTGTGGCCGCCTGACCTAAATGTCCGGCCATAGGATTAGAATGAGCCGCCTGGAAAAGCATTTCCCGACGGCTCTTTGGTACTAATAATTGGGTTGTATCTTCCTTTGTCTGAGCGTCTTGGATCACTCGATACACCCTATCATTAATAATCGCAAAATAAGGAAAGGAGAGGGGTCGATCAGGCTGGAGGATTTTCCCATCAATAACCTGCACTCTTTCGATTGCATGTCTCAGCGTGTCATCACGCGACTGCTCCAGGGGAAAGTCTTTACACCGGGAAATTCCCAGCCCTTCCCCTGAGTCAGCGCGTGACGTCACGGCTTGGGATTCCCCCAGCTGAGCGACCCGCCCCCTCTCCGGCGATTTCTTTTTCCAAGAAACACCCGCACATAAGACCCCTAATAATCTATTAAATCCAGGCCAATTGGTTCCCAGAATTAGCGGGTGTTTGAGGTGCGGGTTAACCGCCACCTCCACTTTATGCTTTTTCCCCCTGAATTGAATATCTATAGCCGTTAGCGGGTAGTGAATTACATCCCCGTGCACACACCTTACCCTTACCGTGCGGCTCGTATCCAATACCGGGTCTTGAAGCAGGCTTTGGTGGATGGAGGTCTGGTTACACCCCGAATCCACCAAAGCTTGATATGTACCCCCTTTAATACTCACTGGTATCCGGTATAGCCCGTCGCGACCGGGGGCGACGATTGGCGTGGCGGGGACGCGAATCAACGCACTCACCTCCTTCACGGAGCTGACTTTTGGTGCGCTATCCTCGCCCCCGCGGCGCCAATGCATCGGCCCAGACCTTTTCACTACACCCCCGGGGCCAGCAAGACCAACCGATTGAACCGGAGAGAGACCTGGTGCCGTCTGGGAAGCAGCCAGGGGTGGAAACTCCGCCCCTCCGTCCTGATAGGATTCCCCTTCCCGCGGGGCTGGCTGCGGATCCGCCTCAGTGCACCGCAGTCTGGGTGCTGGCGTGGGCGGTCTCCGCATTCTGGGCCTGGGAACAGGACGAGAGAGAGAGAGAGAAAGAGGGGGAGAGGAGAGAGAAGTTATTTCGCCGACCCTGGACCTCGCCACCAGGTGATCCTCCGCCAGCCGGATGGCCGTCTCCAGATCGTCTGGCCGGTGGCACTGGACCCACTCCGATGTTCGGGAGGGGAGGCGGGTGATGAACTGTTCCAGTACCACGGCATCCACCAGCTGGGCAGTGGTCCGGCCATCCTTTATCAGCCATCTGCGGCAGGCGTCACGGAGCTGCTGGGCGAACGCGAAGGGCCGGCCGCTTTCAGTCAGCTCCAGCGACCGGAAGCGCTGACGCTGCTCCTCTGGGTTGCGGCCGGCCCGCTGGAGAATGGCTCGCTTCAGATGAGCATACTCCAGGAGATTCTGGGCCGGTAGCTGCTGTGCAGCGATCTGGGCTTCACCCGAGAGCAGCGGGATGACACGTACCGGCCACTCGGCCCGAGGCCAGCCACACACCTCCGCCATCTTTTCAAAGAGGTCCAGGAACACTTCCGGGTCATCTTCCAGCGCCATTTTCTGGAACGTAATGGGGGGGTGGGCGGCAGATGTCGGAGCGGGCCGGATCTCCTGGGACAGCAGACTCCGGATTTGCTCGCGGTCCTCCCGCTGGGCCTCCATGAGGAATCGGAAATGTTGGTCCTGGACGTTCTTTAATTCCACCAGCGCATCATGTTGTTGTTGGTGGAGGACCGCGAGGGCCTGGATGGCTTCCGCAAATGCTAGCCTTGACGGAGTGGTCATTCTGGCAGTGAGGCTCTTCTCCTTCCCGGGTTTCGGCACCACTGTAATATTGTTCGTTGTTGTGTGGAAGAAGAAGACAGGGTCGGCGA
>CAIGQZ010033112.1:35495089-35507369 GCA_903798205.1 Danio tinwini
GATTACACGTTTATTGTATTACACTTACACCTGTATATATCCACAGAAACTGTGAGATTTGATTTTGACTAAACGTAAATATATATTTTAAACATTTTTAGGTTATTGACATTATTGAAAATAACAACAATATATTAAATTAAATGACACTTTTATCAAATTTTCTTAGCTTTTTTTCTCTCTAAATATGCCTAACAAGATTTGAAGGACACATTTTAGGTGGATGTATAATGTAAACCATTATAATTTACCATAATAATTTACCCCTTCAGAAGGCTACACTAGGCCAGATTACACATTTATTGTATTACACTTATACCTGTATACATCGACTCATATTATATATATATATATATACAATTGATGGCAATAATGTTTCCCTCAGAAATACTTAAAATTGATAAATATAGATTACGTTTATTATATTAAACATAAACTTGTATATATCGACCCATATTACATATCTAACAATTTATGGCAATAATGTTTCCCTCAGAAATACTTAGATAGATAAAGATTACACGTTTATTGGATTACATTTACAGGTCTGTATCGACAGAAATGGTGAGATTTGATTTTGACGTACCTGTAACGAAGATCAAAACACAAATCAAACTAAACAGCGTCACCATGTCGACAAACTCAAAGGTTATAAACAGTACACAGGTGTGTCTGACAGAGTTTTAGTTTTGTCGATGAAGTAATTTTCCTCTGGCGAACGAGTTTGAAGCCACTCCATCACATCTTTGTGAAATATTCCCAAACTCCTCTAAACAGGTGAGATTTACCTGAAGTCAACATCTCATTATTACATAAGAACAAGCGACATCTATTATGTTCATTTATACTCAGAATTATGCTTTTTTATGTCAAGTTTGTTGTCCTAAAAAGACGGTTTGATCTGTTTCGCACTTTTTTCAGCACATATTAGCATAAAACGGAATGTAGAGGAGGGCGGGGTCTAGCGTCCTTCATTTAAAGGGACAGTTAACCCAGTTCTTTGACATTATTTACTTGGTTATCGTTACGTGTGACTTATTTCTTCAGTTGAACACAAGAAATAGATACTTACGACAGCCTCCACTATTCTTGTTTATTTCTCCACAAAAAAGATCAGTTTTGTCGCCTATCCAAGTTTTAACAACAAATAGTTTTCAGATAAATATTCATCTTTCATGCCTCCATCTTACCCCGGACATGCTCAATAATGTTCATGTCTGGTGACTGGGCTGGCCAATCCTGGAGCACCTAGACTTTCTTTGCTTTCAGGAACTTTGATGTGGAGGCTGAAGTACGAGAAGGGTTCGCTGTCCTGCTGAAGAATTTGCCCTCTCCTGTGGTTTGTAATTTAATGGGCAGCACAAATGTCTTGATACCTTAGGCCAGGGGTTGGGAAGCTTTTTTTCAGCAAAGAGCCATTTTTGATTTTTTGGCAAATGGAATTTTTTTAAAGAGACATTATACATAATACAGGTTTAAACAAAACCTTTATGTCCATGCACAACTCTAAAATAAACAAATACGTATGACGCATCACAATGTATGAAGACTATTTATAGATAGTCATGATAGAACTCATGAATGTTGTTTGAATTTACATGAGCGAGGTTACCATAGAAATGTAAGTTGCTTGCCCTTTATTGGTGTCACAATTCAAGTTAATCCACAGCGCCACACACAGGCATTGGTTGAAACGTCCTTTTATTGTAAACTGAGTTCTTATTAATTTTGCTGTAAAAAAAACAACAAAAAAAAAGAAATGAAAAGGGAATTGTATTTGCATTTTCAACAGAAAACTGATTTCTAGTGACAGTTATAATTTTTTAAACATAAAAATATTATTGAGGAGAGACAGCTGGAGAGGCCCATATTTTTGGGCAAAGAGCCACAAGGTTTGGGCTCCCGAGCCATAGGTTCCCTGCCCCTGCCTTAAGGGCGTCACACACCAGATGTGCCGCGACACAACGCGCACATGACAGTTGAAAGTATCGCACACCAGACGTGCACATTCGCATGCTATTTAAAACGAAACTAATCAGATGGCGCTCTGTGGCGTGGCAAAAATATGAAGTGTCCTGAGTTGTGGCTGGGCGCCGCGGACAGCCGCCGACTTGCGGTGCCGGTGTGTGTACCCTGATAGAAACCGGTTTACAATTCTGAAATTTGTGACGCGTCTGGTGTGCGACCTGTTTTAGGCTGATGTAGGCATCCATTCTGTAGATCTCTCGCATGCCCCCATACTGAATGTAACCCCAAATAGGTCTTCTGCAGTATTTGTGATGATTGAGATGCAGTTCAACGGATGATTTATCAGAAAAATCCACCTTCTGCCACTTTTCCAAGTGATCAACTAGAAGTAAAGTTATTATTTGTTGCTCTTACAACTGGGATCAACGACAAGACATTTGTCAGGTAGTGTACATAAACAGAATGCAATTTAAAACCATATTACTCAAACATGTATTGCTTAAATTTAGAAACCCTTTTGTTTTAAAACCCACACACACATACATCACCTCATTACACAGAATACAAAATCTGTCCAAAATGAACCACACTTCATGATATGCATATGAAAAAGGTGACTTTTTATTGTCATCGAACGATACTGTACAATCAAGACTCATTCAGAGGCGCTTGTGGTAACGTGATTTACTCTCTCTTCATGCTGAGAGACACTGTCCGCAAAACAACATAACAAAAATCAACATTAATAAACCATAAGGCTCAGTCAAACCCCACTGATAACAGATCTTTAACCACAGGAAATCAGCACAGATAAAGTAAGTCCAGATTTAATTTTGAGTTAAATTATTAACAGCAAATGTATTGGCTTCTTAGTGCATTCAAAAGTGTTCCCAGAAGTGTACAGTGTTGATGTACTCTTGTATTCAATGCACAGAAAGATTGGTTGGATCGGACGGCTGTGGATGGGTCAGTGTCTCTCAGCATCCAGACAAATGCAAAAAAGTCATAAACACAGAAGAGCAGCATCTACATCAACTACATGGGTCTGGATTTGTTACTGGCCTCAGAGTTTACCGCCACCAGTGATGAAAGACCTGGAGGAAAGAAAACGAGACTATAGTCATTACATTATATGCAGTTGAAGACAAAATGGTCCACTTGCTAAGTCATGATGTATGGAAAATGTTTCCCAGTCCAAGCCGCTACTCGTTTGAATGGGGTATGTATTTCATCTTATTGGCAACTAAATGAATGCTTAAGTCTATTTAATTGATTGTAATTTAAATACATTACAACATAATTCATTTTCAATAATTTAAATGTTGTACTTTCATTTATTTGAGCTATAAATGAATGCTCAAACTGTATGAAATGCTGTGTTACCGTCAGTATGAGGCTGCACTGTCGCTCCTCCACATCTTCTATATTCTTCCAGCCTCTTTGAGTTTTCCCACCAGATCCTCCACAGTCTCCACTTTGACTCCAGCTTGTCTCGTTGGAGGTTCATCCACTTTCAGCACCTCCAGCCGCGAGCTCACGTCCACACCCAGATCTG
Source organism: Danio tinwini (assembly GCA_903798205.1). NCBI lineage: Eukaryota > Metazoa > Chordata > Actinopteri > Cypriniformes > Danionidae > Danio > Danio tinwini. The sequence goes on from CAIGQZ010033112.1 coordinate 35,498,613, forward strand.
CAGGCTTCACATTCACAATCTTCTTCTTCTTCGCTTTCTTCACAGGCCAGAAAAAAAAGCATATTACTACTAATATAAATATGCCATTTTACAGTCAATTATTCTTCTTGTAACTGCATTTCATTCACAAAAAAACCCCCAAAAAAGTGCTATTTTTAAAATAAAAAATTTGATATGAACATGTCTTTAAGATTCTTAACATTTTTGTGAAAACAGAGAAACCCTGGATTATAAAAGTTAAGTGCAAGGAAGATATAAATAAAAAAAATTGACCTTTATTCCTGAAGGACACATTCAAATCATTAAAAAAAGTTACAATTATAACATTTAGAATGTTACAAAAATAAAATTGCTGTTCTTTTGAAGTTCATGACAAAAACAACGACACAGAAATTTCACTAATAATTGAACATTATTAATAATTTAAGAGTAAATTCTTAAGAATGGAGTAATGATGCTGAAAATTCAGCTTTGAACCACAGGAATACTTTACATTTTACAATATATTCAAATAGATAATGCTTAATCAAAACTACAATATTTCACAACTGTTTTGTGAAAACTGTTATGCTTCATTAGCATAAGATGCTTCTTATTAAGATATAATATCTATATGTATTATAAACTTGTAAGGTGGACAGTAGCAGACTCCAAAATGAGACGCAGATTCAGAGTTCCACATGAGGTGATTATTATTTAGCAAATAATATAAATATTACTAATGTAAACATTAGGTGAGCAGGTCACATTGTCACCCCGTGTCCTAACAACACACTACACGAGATTTGCAGTGATAAGCAATTTGGCTGTTTGCACCAGATAAAACATGACAGCCATTCAGAAGCACAGAATAGTGCACTTACTGCACTCAAACAAAATGGTAAGGTTTCTAATCTAAATAATACATATTAAACCTCTTTAACATTATTGATCGTGTGGGTTTCCTCCGGGTGCTCCGGTTTCCCCCACAGCCCAAACACATGCGGTACAGGTGAATTGGGTAGGCTAAATTGTCCGTAGTGTATAAGTGTGAATGAGTGTGTGTGAATGTTTCCCAGAGATGGGTTGCAGCTGGAAGAGCTTCCGCTGAGTAAAATCGTGCTGGATAAGTTGGCGGTTCATTCCGCTGTGGCGTTCATTCCGCTGTGGCTTAGTCCCTGGATTAATACAGGGACTAAGCCGAAAAGAAAATGAATGAATGAACATTATTGAATGTACATGCTGAATCACTGATATGCATACCTGTCAACATTGGGATGTTAAAACAAGGGATATGCACACCATAATTAAGGATTACCCCGACCCCCCTTTAAAAAATCCCCAAATTACTAAATATGTTCATTTGGAGCTGTTTCATTGTAAATAAACAGTTAAATGGTCAGTAATATGTTTTATTATTAATATTATTTACAAAATAAAAAATAAATAGTACACATTAGCAGCAAATACATTAGCAAACAGGTCTGCTGATTAAAATTAATAGCTATTATAATGAAATAAAATCAAGCTATCAAATCTCATTAGCCATTTCTTCACTGTATAACTCACACATTCTGATTAAAGAGCAACAAATAATTCTCTTATTTATTAAAAAAATTTTCGTTTGATGTTACGACAAAAGTTTATTATTATTATTTTTTTTCTATGCATTGTGTATGTGTTTTTCTTTGTCCCGTCTTTTTGTTGTTTTCTCTGTTATTCCATAGGCTCCCATTCTGGCGTGATTCGTGCTCTGGTTAACTGCTGCTCTCGGAGGCCTATATAAAAGGGAACTTCCTGCAGGGCTCGAGGAGCTCATTTGTTGTGCGACAGTTGCTGGGAGTGGAGCTCCTGGATTGCCCTTACCCCTATGGCTGATGACCAATATTCAGTCTTGTTACCCTTGTTCATACGTATAATCTTTTTGAGAGTTTGAGCTTGTAGGGGTGGCCTGCCTATTTATTTGATTACTTTTGACTATGTTTATGTTTAGGCAGAAAGGTAAGCTTTCTGTATGTTCCTATAAATATTTATAGGTAATTTAGTTTATTCACTTTGCAGATTTGTTTGTTTGTTATTTTGGCCTGTGGCCACCCTGAAGAGATGCTCATTTAAAAATGACTACCTTTTTCTATAATAAATCTATTTAATTACTCTCAACTGAATGTCAGAGTTTGTTTGTCAACCGAAGGGGATCTTTTGCATTAAGTTTTTCTTTTGTTTGGGAAATCCACCACCCCAACACATTTGTTTTCAGTTTATTATGCCCATGTTGTTTTCCCCTAGACGTAAGGAGTAATTAAATTACAGGTGTCACTTTAAAAATGCACACATCTAACGTTATAATGAAAGCATTCGATTGCTTTCCTTATTTTTTATGCTCATTTAGGACGAAATTAGTTGTGTTTGAAAAAAACCCACCAAGATCGACATCTTTAGATATTATTATGATTAATTATGTGTAATTTTCTGTATAACATGCACCCAAAACCCAGACTTTCACTCCGTTTCAAATCGCGTGTACAGAATCTGTTTGGGAAACATCCTCTATTTATCACTATGGAGCGCGTCAGCTGACAGTCACGCACCGCTATATGACTGTTTTGAGGATTGCATATGAAGGAGGGACGGCATCTGTAATGAAAAGGCAAAGGAATCCTGCTGTTTTTATAATTATTTCAAAATGTTTTCCTGCATAAAGTGAAAGCACAGAACAGACTCACATTTATAAGCAAGGGGCTGCTTCTTGTGGTTGAGCGGTATGGGTTGCCTATAGGGAGGAGCGGCTTTTTAATGTTTATTTGCCACCCTTCAGAGAAAGACTGAAAATACAGGAGAAATACAGGAAAATACCTTTACGGGATGATAGCGGGATAGAACTGTAAAATACGGGAGAATCCCGGGAAAAAGGGTAGGGTTAACAGGTATGCTGATATGTGTTGGCTTGCATTAAGTCAGAGTTTATTTTATTTTTTAAGATCTAAGGTGAACTATTTGCTGCTGCTTTCAGTAGTATGGAAATAAATGTCATGTAAAATGGCATTCAAATTCACATTGTTAGCATTTAACACTGAATAAAGCACATGAGGTCTACCTGAGGTGATCATTGTCAGTTCTGTTGTTCAGCTGCAAAAAAAAAGCCATTTCTAAAATATAAATTTCAGGTGTTGGTTAGAACAAAAACTCCTTTTAATATAGAAACTATTCCTGCTATTGTGTGCTGCTGCTTTTATTTAGAACACTGTTTAAATTAGCCTTTAGGCTCGATCGTCAGGCTGGCTCCTGTTGGTCCTCAATCTGCCATCTGTGCTTGCGTGTGTATTGATCAAGGAATGCAATACCCAGTTCAGCCACTGGATGTCAAACTTACATACTGCATCTTTAAGCTTTTTCTGAGAATTGAACCTTTGTGTTGTGTTTTGAGCAACTGAATGTAGTGTTTTGTGATCGCTGTACCATGATGTTGGGCAGCGTGGCATATCTGGGAGTGTTGAGCCGGAGATCAGCGGTCACTACAGCGGGCAGGTTGATCTTAATGGTCTCCAACCCACCATCAATTTCTCTCACCACCTTCAGCTTGTCTGCTTCTAAAGCCACCTCAGATGCAAACGTGCCCTAGAAAACCACAGCATAATGTAAATCTATAAAATAGTTCAGAAAAAGCACATAAATATATATATTCATAACAGCAATAACATCTGAAAGACACTTCCAATGGAAAAACACTGGATTGTTCTAACTCTCAACAAAATATGCTTATTAACCCGTTATCAGCCAAAGAACTATATATAATAGACAGATGTATTACTTTTGCAAATATTTCACAAAGCAAGGACATTTTTCACAGTAATTTCTATTATATTTTTTCCTCTGGACAAAGTCTTATTTCTTTTTTTTTACTTCTAATGTCAATATTATCAGCCCCCTTGAGAATTTGATTGGCTACAGAATAAACCACTGTTGTCCAATAATATGCCTAGTTAACCTAATTAACCTAGTTAAGCTTTTAAATTGCACTTTAGCTGAATACTAGTATCTTAACAAATTATCTAGTCAATATCATGTAGTGGCATCATGGCAATGACAAAAAAAAAAGTTATTAAAAATAATTTATTGATAAAAAACTTATATTGATATAAGTCTGTTGAAAAGAGGAAATATTAAAAACATAATTGATTTTGGCTAATAATTTTGTCTTAAAGCATTGTAATAACCTCCAGTAACTCTCTAATGAGTATCCTATAAAGGGTTAAACAATATTTGATGTAATAACTAAGGAAATAAAGTAAACTGAGATGTTTAGATTATTTTTAAGTATTTTACATAAACTTATGTAAAAAAACGAATGTACCTGTGGCCAGTCCAGTAGAGCTGCAGTCATCTGTCCAGTTTGATTGCAGTCATCATCTATGGCCTATTCAACAAATATTAATATAACCTCATTAGTGCATATTCATTCATTTATTCATTCATTTTCCTCCGGCTTGGTTCCTTATTTTTCAGGGGCCGCCACAGCGGAATGAACTGCCAATTATTCAGCAAATGTTTTACACAGTGGATGCCCTTCCAGCCGCAACCCAGTACTGGGAAACACCCATACACACACACACACACCCAATTGACCTATATTGCATGTGCTTGGACAGTGGGGGAAACCGGAGCACCCGGAGGAAACCCACGCCAACACAGGGAGAACATGCAAACTCCACACAGAAGCCACTGTGTCGTCCCTAGTGGATATATTTTCTTTAAATTGCACAATAATTAACAGTTTAAGAGTGCCATGTACCTGTTTCCCCAGAATAATCAGATTGGCTTCTTCCTTTTTAGCGAGAGCAGCTAAAATCTTGGAGACCTGTAGAGGGCCGAGAGTTTCGTAGTCTTTTCCGGAAACTTCCACATGAATGCCGCGGTCTGCACCCATGGCCAGAGCCGTCCGGATTGTCTCCTGCAACATAGACAGCACTGTCGTTAAATGTGATTTAATATTCTCTCCTCATGTCAAAAAGGAACAGTCAATTTACTTGCTATTTCTAGTTTGTTTTACAATTTAATTTACTCCTGCGATAGTTGTGTTGCTTAATGTTTTTGCAAAACAAGACAAAAAACAAAATACAAAAACAAGCATCATAGTGAGCATGCGAGTTACAACATCCATGACGTAATGGTCATCTGCACATGATGCATGGTTTAAAAACAGAAGGCGCACTTCAATGTGCATGACCTAATGCATGCATGACATCACTGCACTATGGGCTGCAGCGAGGACTATTTGTCCATTTCTAGTGGTACTGAACATTACGAAGTGCACTAAATGAATCCCACAATGCACTAACAATGCACAATGTACTAACGAGCGTACAATGGGGCTGCACAATAAACCGTTTTAGCATTAATACCGCAATGTGCACATCCGCATTAGTCACATTGCAGAATCTGCAATGTCGAATCAGGATTACAGTTAACAACACACATGATTGTGGAGTAATCGCAAAGTTTAACCATAAAGTTAAATGCATCTGACCACAACGATATTGGAGAAAAAAAAAACAGTGTGATTTTTTTGACTTTCTGCGATTTATATTGCGATATACACTCACTGGCCACTTTATTAGGTACACCTTACTAGTACCGGGTTTGACCACCTTTTGCCTTCAGAACTGCCTTAATCCTTCGTGGCATAGATTCAACAAGGTGCTAGAAATGTTCCTCAGAGATTTTGGCCCATATTGACATGATAGCATCACACAGTTGCAGATTTGTCGGCGGCACATCCATGATGCAAATCTCCAGTTCCACCACATCCCAAAGGTCATAAAGGGATGGACATTAGGGGTTGGGCGATGTCGACCAATCTGGCATCGTACTATGTCTACTGTGAAACATCACGATGGACAATGGCATGGCCGTAATAGGTGGCTGTGAATTCATTATTTATGAATAATTAATTAATTCAGAATAAATTCATTATTTGTACCCTACTGTTTCAACTACCTGACCCGCGTGTTTTACCCATAACCAAATCATGATTAAATAAAGATAAGTTACACACAAATTACCACCTGTCAAACTTGGTTGGTAAAAAAGTTGCACAACCAACAGGAATTAACCAACAGTGTCTGAGGTTTTCGCAAAAATTACTAAGTACAAGCCTGAAAGCGAAAGATTGAAGCAGTGTACTGACACTGTGAAACATTACCTGATAGATTCAAAAGACCGAAGAGTCATTAGATAAAGACAAGATGAACTAAATATCACGTTTAACAACTATAGTGAGACGTGATTCAGCTGTACATACTTGATATGCACTGCTCTCTGGGATTTTGTGCTCAAAGCACCCGTTGACAGTCCCGTTGCAGTCACAGTGCATGCCAGTGTGTGTGTGTGTGTGTGTGTGTGTGTGTGTGTGTGTGTGTGTGTGTGTGTGTGGGGTCACGTGATGTGCATTTTCAGTGGTATAGTGTAGAAGGAGGGGTTTTTAGACATGCTAAATGAAACGCCAGTGTGGACGTGAATCGTTTTCGTTCTAAAATGCCAAGACATATTAAAGTAAGACGTGTAAACGGAGCCTAAGAGTGTATTTTTCACGAGCGGGTTGCTGCTACGACAGGGGCGGGGCAGAGGATCGCGATGCCAGCTCAGCATCATTATGTCTATCGGCCATCAGCGATGGCATCTTCTATCGACCCAAACCTAATGGACATGGTCAGCAACAATACTTTGGTAGGCTGTGGTGTTGACACGATGCTCAATTGGTACTAATGGGCTCAGAGTGTGCCAAGAAAATATCCCCCTCACCATTACACCACCAGCAGCAGCCTGAACCATTGATACAAGGCAGGATGGATTTATGCTTTCATGTTGTTGACAAATTCTGACCATACCATCCGATTGATTGGGATGATTTTGTAGGGGAGTCTATTTGCATAAAATATAATAAACAAATTAAGAGCAAGGATAAAGTAGAGCAAATATACAAATGAAGGAGTATTTTGTGGAATCACACATTGCTATATCAATGCTAAAGGGGTGCTATATGGCTGCGACTTCGGATACAGTACTAGGGTCTCTGTTACCTGGACCTGCTGAGGACCACAGCTGACAGCCACAACCTCCTTAATCAGCTTCTTCTCCTTGAGTTTAACAGCCTCTTCCACCGCGATCTCACAGAAGGGGTTCATCGAGTGCTTCACACCGTCTGTGACCACTCCAGTGTGGTCAGGCTTGACTCGGATCTGAGGAAGAATGGCAAAACAAGAAACACAATGCCATTATATGACCTTTCACACTTATGTGGGCCAGTTCAATATTATGCATAACAACACTGCAGAAATAGGATGGTGACTGAACTGGAGGCTTTGCTCTATTGCTACAGTCTCTATGCTTGTGATTTGTGTATTTTATTCTACTCAGATCCATTCCCTCACAAAATCATCCCAATCTAAAATTGATTGAATTGTCAGTTTTTTTTTCCAATATCATTCAGCCCTAATTCACAGCCGGTTGTATTTAAAGGGGGTTGTTTACTCATTCATTTTTTACTGCTTTTCCAGGGCCGGGTTGCGAAGACAGCAGTCTTAAGAGAGAACCCCACACTTCCCTCTCCCCAGACACATCCTCCAGCTCCTCCGGGGGATCCCGAGGCATTTCCATGCCAGCTGAGAGACATAGTCCATCCAGCGTGTCCTGGGTCTTCCCTGAGGCCTCCTCCCAGTGGGACATGTCTGGAGCACTTGCCTAGGTAGGCGTCCAGGAGGCATCTGAAACAGATGCCCGAGCCACCTCAGCTGACTTCTCTCGATGTGGAGGAGCAGCGGCTCTACTCCGAGCTCCTCCCGGGTGACTGAGCTCCTCACCCTATCTATAAGAGTGCGCCCTGCCACCCTGCGAAGGAAACTCATTTTAGCCGCTTGTATCCGAGATCTTGTCTTTTCGGTCAAGACCCAAAGCTCATGACCATAGGTGAGAGTAGGAATGTAGATTGACTGGTAAATCGAGAGCTTTGCCTTTCGGCTCAGCTCCTTCTTTACCACAACGGATTGTACATCAACCGCATTACTGCTGCACAAATCCGCCTGTCAATCTCACGTTCCATCCTTCCCTCACTCGTGAACAAAATCCCCAGACACTTGAACTCCTCCACCTGGGGTAAGGACTCTCCTCCAAACTGGAGATGGCAAACCACCTTTTTCCAGTGGAGCACCATGGCCTCGGACTTGAAGGTGCTGATTCTTATCCCAATCATGTCACACTCGACAGCAAAATGCCCCAGTGCATTTTGAAGGTCCATGTACGATGAAGCCAAGAGAACAACATCGTCCGTGAATAACAGAGATGAAATCCTGTGCTCCCTGAATGGACCCCTCCAGCCCATGGCTGCGCTTTGAAATTCTGTCCATAAAAATTATTAACAGAATTGGTGACAAAGGGCAGCCCTGCCAGAGTCCAACATGTACTGGAAACAAGTCTGACTTATTGCTGGTAATGGGTACCAAACTCCTACTCTGTTCATACAGGGACGAGACGGCCCTTAACAGAGCGCCTCTGACCCCATACTCTCAGAGCACCCTCCACAGAATGCCCAGAGGGACACGGTCGAATGCCTTCTCCAAGTCCAAAAAACACATGTGGACTGGTTGGGCATACTCCCATGAACCCTCGAGCACCCTGGTGAGGGTATAGAGTTGGTCCAGTGTACCACGGCCTGGACGAAAACCGCATTGTTCCTCCTGGATCCTAGGTTCAACCAGTAATTCAATAATGTTCACTCAGTAATTT
>CAIGQZ010033112.1:35599288-35613060 GCA_903798205.1 Danio tinwini
AAGAAAGAAAGAAAGAAAGAAAGAAAGAAAGAAAGAAAGAAAGAAAGAAAGAAAGAAAGAAAGACGTTTCAACCCATTTAAGCCCACAGGAAGTTAGTTGCCATTTTCCTTATGTAAGTAATTTTTGGGAAACTAGTGTGTGTTCCATCACTTTAGACTTTGTGCTTTTATATTGATGAAATTATATGACAGATCATATTCAGGGGGTTCATACCAAATGGTTTTGTGTTTAAAACTGTGTTTAAGAATATGAGCTGATCTTTTGAAAGCAGTCGTTTTGAGTTGCCAAATGTTCTCCTCTATTCAAATTTGACATTGAGGTTTTTTACAACATTTTTGCCCACCGGCGAAAAAATATGATTTTCTTGAAAAAAAAATCTAAAACCTGGAGAAAATAAATGCAAAACATGTTCATATAGACGAATTACCAACCTACGTCACACATGACGTCACACAGGTCCTTGGTTGCAAAAAATGACGGGCTGCAATAGCAAACATGTGGTGTTTTGCGGTAGGATGCCAAATTCAAAAGTCCAAAACTAGAAAACTTGGCTTTTACCATACACCACACTGTTTTCAATGCCGACTGCAAACATCTTTGGCTAAAAGAGCTGAATGAAGTGATGACCTTATTATAAATGCTGGACTCTACAGTTCTCATGTTATATCAAGTAAGTTTACGCTATGCTGAATCATACACATTACTCGTTTTTGATTGCAGCAATGATTTCGGCAAAACAGTTACATATGGTTAATTAAACTGCGGACACTGAATGCTAAGAATGAAATGTGAAAGTGTAAGTTATTAAGATAAAGTTTGTTTTATATTCACACATTCATTCAGTGACAACTTGTGACACACTCCCTATATTGTTTACCACGACGCTTTGAGTATCGGGTCTGAAAAAACCTGCAAGTGTGACTTGAAAACAACATGAACACTGTTTATTGACTGTGAACAATGTTGTACTTTGGTAGTCATTGGCTGCTAATATGATTTCGCTCTTTAGAGTTTGCAAATAATACATTTATGAAATTATATTATTAAGGAGAAAGTCTGAATGTGTGAATATAAAACCAACTTTACCTTTATGTGTAAGTTCACATACCCTGGGCCTGCCGTACAGGTGTAGTTCGCTGTCAGAATGCAGTTGTTCTGCTTGTTGATTACCCAGGCCTTGTATAACGTTAGCTCCGTCTTTTTTTAATCGTCTTTGGCTCAGCAGAACCTCGGTTTTTAGCACTACATAGTTTTGAATCTGGTAATCAGGGAACATTATTTCTTGCACATGACCACACAGAACACAATTGTTGGCATTCAAACACTTGAAGGCCTTTAACTTCTCTTTTGTAAAATCACTTGGAGCTTAATGAGATTGTATATTTGGGGCTGGATGCTTGGTCATTTCGTCTTATTCAATATCTATTGGGAGGGTGCTATCACAAATGAACCTGTCAGTTGAACGCCGCTCACTTTAACGTTAATTTTATCGAACCACTGTGCTTGTCACTGGGTGACGAGCTTTTATAATACACTGAAAGCATTATGTAAATAATATATATAATATGTAATAGATATATCTTATTTCTAAGACAACAACAAACTCTGTACTGCATCAGATGTCATTCCCTCACTGTAAAGGCTAGCGCTCCCGGTTTTTTCTGCCACCTCCCTGTGTGCGCATCCTGAATGTTTTCAAACATGGTAATTGTGCTGTAGGACACAAGGACACATGCATGAAACCATTTAAAAAATTTGGGCACAAATGGGTTAATTTAAGAAAATGACATCTGTTTATTTATTTACTTAAATTTGTTTAGGTACTTTAAAGACTTATTTCTTTATGTTTTATAGCAATAATAAAAATCAATTAATATGATAAAAGGAATTATTTGTGTTAATATTATTGTAAATGAACTTAATGAATAAACAAAAAAAAATCTAACAAAAATCATGCATTACCGGTTTCCAAAGCGAAGATGAGTAATGAAGTTTAGGCTGGATATTTATATTAAATTTGAAATGATCCGATTGGCTAGTTAGTGATTGGTGATAGGGATCAGCTGTTGTCAATGCTATCACGTGCTCCTCTCGAAATTAGTTTGTGAAACTTCACTTATTTTATCTATGTTTATTAAAATCAGAGACACGTCCTACTGCTTTCTTAAACATAACTGCTTGTGTTTCAGTAAAATAGTGTGCATGTTTATATCACTGTTTATATTACTGTCTGTCATGCAGTAAAAATAATTGTTTTTTGGGGGGGAAAACAAACAGAAAAGCGAGAATTGACACTGAAGTTGATTTTTAATGATCTGGCTCTATTGTGCTTTAATGCACAACCAAGGATTCATATTGATTCGGCAGTGGGAAAACATGATCAATAAATAATACAAAACCAACATTTGATCAGTATTGGAGGCATCATTTGTTCAGAAGGACAAAACACTGCAGGTGAATGGACTAATTTTTATCACACATTTTTTGTATTAGAAGCTTTCAAAAAAAAGCTCAGTGGTTAGCACTGTTGACTCACAGCAAGAAGGTTGCTGGTTCGAGCCTCGACTGGGTCAGTTGGCATTTCTGTGTGAAGTTTGCATGTTCTCCCAGTGTTGACGTTGGTTTCCTCCGAGTGCTCCGGTTTCCCCCACAGTCCAAACACATGGGCTATAGGGAAATTGAATAAGCTAAATTGGCTGTAGTGTATGAGTGTGAGTGTGAATGTGAGAGTGTATGGGTGTTTCCTGGTACTAGGGTCGCAGCTGAAATCAGAATCAGAAAGAGCTTTATTGCCAAGTATGTTCACACATACGAGGAATTTGTTTTGGTGACAGAGCTTCTACAGTGCAACAGAATTACAGAGGACTAAAAAAACAGATAATACATATATTTTAAAAAGTAGTGAATGCAATATACAAAATTGACAAGTGTATGTACAGGTGTATTACTATATACAACATAATATGTGCAGGTGTTAGAAAGGGGACATGTTTATTTTCATTCCATTTCAACAGCTCTTACATGCTCAAACATTGGTTACATACATATATACAGTGGTGTGAAAAAGTGTTTGCACCCATGCTGATTTGCATGTTTGTCACACTTTAATATTTCAGATCATCAAACTAATTTAAATATGTCAGAGATAACACAAGTAAACACATCAGGCAGTTTTAATAAGGTTTAATCATTATTTTACATTTTTTTTCTTATATAGATGTATGAAGTTGAAGTCAAAATTATTCGCCCACCTGTCATGTGATTTTTTTTTTTCATTTTCAAATATTTCTCAAATGATGTTTAACAGAGCAAGAAAATTTTCTCAGTATTTCCTATAATATTGTTTTCTTCTGGAGAAAGTCTTAGTTTCATTTAGGCTAGAATAAAAGCAGTTCTAAATTTGTATTTAAGTCATTTTAAGGTCAAAATTATTAGCATACCTGTCAACATTGGGATGTGAAAATACGGGATAGAAATTGAAGCAAGTTATCAAATCTCATTAACCTTTTCTTTACGGTATGACTTAAACATTCTGATTAAAAAGCAGCAGCAAATGAATCTCTAATTGGGATTGTTCGTTTATTACATTACATAAGAGGTACCACTTTAAAAATACCCAGATCTATAATGAAAGCATTCGATTGCTTTCCTAACTGTTTATGCACATTTAAGACAAAACATGTTGTTTAAGAGAAAACCCACCAAGATAGACATGTTTAGATATTGTTGTTATTATAATAATTATTATTATTATGTGTATATGTGGGCGACGCAGAGGCGACAGTAGTGCTGTCGCCTTACAGCAAGAAGGTCGCTGGTTCGAGCCTCAGCTGGTTCAGTTGGCGTTTCTGTGTAGAGTTTGCATGTTCTCCCTGCGTTCGCGTAGGTTTCCTCCGGGTGCTCCGGTTTCCCCCACAGTCCAAAGACATGCGGTACAGGTGAATTGGGTAGGCTAAATTGTCCATAGTGTATGTGTGTGAGTAAGTGTGTATGGATGTTTTCCAGAGATGGGTTGTGGCTAGAAGGGCATCCGCTGCATAAAACATGTGCTGGATAAGTTGGCGGTTCATTCCACTGTGGCGACCCCAGATTAATAAAGGGACTAAGCCGAAAAGAAAATGAATGACTGAATATGTATATGTCTGTTCAAACACGCACCCAAAACCCAGTGTCCATTTTAGTGCCGCTTCAAATCACGTGTACAGAATCCCATTTTTTGAAACAGCGTCTATTTATTACTATGGAGCACCTTTGACAGTCACGCACCGCTATGAACTGACTGTATTGAGGATTGCATAGGAGAGGCAACGGCGCCTGTATTGGAAAGGAAGGTAATCCCGCTGTTTTTATATGTATTTCAAAGTGTTTTCATGCCTAAATAAAATGAAAGCACAGAACAGATTTACATTTAAGAGCAAGGGGCGTCCCCTGGTGGTTCGGTGGTATGGGTTGCATATCAAGAGGATTGGCTCTTTAATATTTATTGGCACCCTTCATAGAAAGATTAAAAATACAGGAGAAATATGGGAAAATACCTTTACGGGATGATATTGGAATATACGGGAGAATGCCGGAAAAAAAGCGAAGATTGACAGGTATGATGTTTTGGTTAAGCAATATTTTTTAATTGTCTACAGAACAAACTATTATGCTTCTGTTATCTCTTCTTTCCGTTTAATTATAATTGGGGGGAAATATACAGAGGGTGTCTGTGTGTGTATTTTTTCAGTCTAATGTAAAGAAAACATCCTCTTTTTTTTCCCACACTTTATTTATTTGTTTCTGCAGATTTGAATTACAATGCAAATTTTTACAGGCAATTTTCTCAAAAAAAAAAAAGCTGTGAGTGCATATTTAGGGCTCAATACAGCTGATTGTTTTTTTTTTTTTACAATATGGTCTGTAAAAATATGTATTGTAATTGAAATCTGCAGAAACAAATTATTGAAGATTGACAAAAAAATCTATTAAAATTTTCATGAAAAACTGAAGCCATAAAATCTCTAAATCGACTGCCTGTATTTTTGCCTTATTTGTCTCTCAATTTAACAGGGGATAAACTAGCATATAAATTCAATTGCTTTTAACGTTTAAGTTTGTTCCCTTATTCATGTGTGATTTTTTTTCTCTCTCTCTCTCACTGTGCTGCAATGGAGAGTTTCCAGCATTGAGCAACATGTGACTGGAAGAGCTAAAGCGTCATGCGGGTCAAAGGACAAACTGAGCTCACTATAAATATCAGAGTCGAGCAGAAGAACAGCAGATCCAGAAAAAGAAGGAAAAGATCATCATCATCATCATCATCATCATCCTCCACAACTGAAGATGAAGCTGTCAAACGTGTTTCTGGCTGCTGTCGTCATCCTGACCTGTGTTTGTGTCTTCCAGATCACAGCCGTTCCCTTCATGCAGGTCAGATTCTACATTTCAAAATACATCCTGTCTGATTTATTCATGGAGACTAATAAAATGTATCCAAAAGGTCAAAATGTACTGGTATTGCTATACTTATGGGGATATATACTCACTTAAAACAGTTGGGTTAATAACAACCCAACAGGTAACCTAATGATGGGTTGTCTTGGCACCGACCTGCTGTTGGGTTATTTTTAACCCAATCTGTTGAGTTGTTAAGGTTAACCCAACAATTTGGGTTACAAATATAAAAAAAAAAATTGTTGGGTTATTTTTCCAAAAAGTGGCTTAACCACTAATATCTCAAATATGTGTCATTTCCTCCAAAAAAACAACTGTAGAAATTAACACAGAGGTAGAGAAAGTTCTTTTATCTGTATAGATCTGCTATGAAGTGCCCGTTTGTATCATCCAATTAAGAGTGCTGGTGAAACGAATATAAAAAAAGACGACACGGAGAGGTAATTTGATGAAAAAATTACAATTTTATTGCATTAGAGCTAAATTATGATTTTTTCTGCGCAAAAACAACATTAAACACACATATCAATACAGCTGTTCTGTCAGTTAAATCAGCTGACTGTTGAAATTCAAAATCTTTAACTTAACTGGTTGAGTTATTAAATAAATAACCCAACAACGGCTAAAAATAACCCAACAAAGCACCAAACATTTAACCCAACTGGTTGAGTTATTAATAAATAACCCAATAAAGTTTTAAAATTATCCAACAAAGCACCAAATATTTTTTTTAACTCAACTATTGGGTTAAATAAATAACCCAACATTTTTTAGAGTGTACAATGCACACAACAATTTTTTTTTAGTAAAATAGTATTTTAGAAAAAAATTAAGTTAAATTATGAAAAAAGAGTATAGCAAGAAAGCATAATATTACTCTGTTAAAATAGTTTGGTTAAAAATACCCCAACATATAACCCAACTATAGGTTATTATAGCACCTTCCCAACTATGGGTCATTTTAACCCAATGCATTGGGTTATATAATTTAACCCAATGCATTGGGTTATTTTGATTAAATGTTGTTATTTTTTTCATTCTGGTATTACTATTACTAGTACTACTATTCATTTTGAATTATGGCTGTGTAAATTAATAAATTGTCACCTTAGAATTATAAGATTCTATCTGACATTATTGTCAAAATTGAGTTATTGACATATTCTTATTAAATGACAACTTATTTACATTATGGGATGTTTTTTTTATAAGTTGTTTATATTTTAAGACCTTTTATAAAAACAAAAACAAATGTTACACACATGCTGTTTGCTATGGAATGCAAAAACTTTGAAGCTCAATATCTCAAAATCATTCAGAACGCAGACAGAACCTTATAATTCCAAGGTGAAAAAATGTCTCCGCTTGGTCTTAAAAGTAAGAATGACAACCACATATCCCAATGTGTATCATTTCCTCTAAAAAAACAAACAAAAAAAAACTGATGAACATGGGAGGTAGAGAAAGCGTTAATCTGTTTAATATAGATCGGCTATAAAGTGCACATTTGTATCATTAATAATTAAGAGTGCTAGTGAAATGGATATAAAAAACACGACACATGAGGTAATTTGATAAGTAATTTAAAGGTAATTTGCTAAAAAAATAACAATATTATTGCGATAGAGCTTAAATAAACTTTATAACGCAAAAACAACATTACACACACATATTAATACAGCTGTTCAATGTCAGTTAAATCAGCTGACTGTTGAAATTCAACATTTTAACCCAACTGGTTGAGTTATTAAATACGAAAAATAACCAAATAAAGGTTTAAAATAACTCAACAAAGCACCAAATAATAAACCCAACTGGTTGAGTTATTAATAAATAAACTAATAAAGGTTAAAAATAACCCAACAAAGCACCAAATATGTTTAACCCAACCATATGTTTAACCCAACCAAATAAATAACTAAACGTTTTTTTAGAGTGTATGGATTTAACCCATACATTATTCATTAGTTTTTTTTCAATATGGTTTCCGCATGCTTCATACTGAATGGTACCAAGATTAAACAGATATACATCTTTGGTTCATATACTATACACTGACTTGTAATCTGTTTGGCATTATATGATGTTATTATTAAATTCCTTAAAAGCAAACTCATATTAAAGCTGTGTGTGTTGTGTGTGTTTGATTGATCAGCAGGTGCAGGAGGAGCATCATGTGGAGAGTGAAGAACTGCAGGAGAACCAACATCTGACTGAAGCTCAACATCAACTAACAGACCCACTGGTAGGAAGACCTCACACTTATTAGTAGAAGATTGTGAGTTATTAGTAGGCCCACACGGAATCTGCCTGCGTAGACTTCCGCAGATTTTTCGCAGATTTCCGCAGATTTTTAGCCCATCATTAATTCTGTTTATTTATTTACAGTTAACTATTTACTGTTAATCTAATTGGATTTGCATTTTAAACATTAAATAAAAGTTAAAAAGATATTATTTTTTATTTTACATTTTAAGGTTTTAGTTATGATACTCCTAAAATAATTCCGCAGAAATCTGCAGATTTTTACCAAAATTCTCAGCAGAAATAGCAAAAAACTTCTGCAGATTCCGTCTGGCCCTTTATTAGTAATAGGAATAGGATTTTGACTTATTAGTAATATAGGATGTTTTATTAGTGATATTAGTTATATACCTGCTAAAAAACTGCTTACACCAGTCTAAGCTGGTTGGCTGGTTTTAGCTGGTTGACCAACCTGGTTTTGGAGGGGTTTTAGCCATTTCCAAGCTGGTTTCCAGCCATTTCCAGCCTGGTCTTAGCTGGTCAGGCTGGAAAATAACCAGCTTAAACCAGCTTGACCAGCCTGGTTGAAGCTAGACATAGCTGGTTTTGGCTGGTCAAGCTGGTCAACTCCCAGCCTTACCAGCTAAGACCAGGCTGGAAATGGCTGGAAACTAGCCAAATGGCTAGAAAACTAAATGGCTGGAAAAGGCCAAAACCTCTCTAAAACCAGGCTGATCGACCAGCTAAAACCAGCCAACCAATCAGCAGGGTATCGATTTGTATAGAGTGTACTAGATATGAGAAATTACAAAAAAAGTTCTTATTGAATTAATTATAAGGGCGACACGGTGGCTCATGTGTCCATTTTTTTAAAGTCAACTAATCCCTTTTTACAGTGTCAGACTATTTTAGCACGTCTGTTTTCAAATAATTACTGTAATTATTACAATATTACATATTTGGTGCTTCATGAAGTCTATAAATTCTACAATTACAGCCTGTATTGAATTTAGAAGACACGCTGGAGTCTGGAAGAGCAGATTTATTTTCCTGTATGTCATTTTGCTAGATACAGAAAAGCTGGGAAAAACAAATAGAATAAAGGTGTATTGGAAAAAACTGATTAGTTTACTTTTATATTAAAAAAAGAGTACAATTAGCATAATTATAAAAATTAAGTCAGCTTAACAGTTCCAAGTTACAATGGGTTTACTTACATTATTTTTGTAAAGTCAACTTGTTGCTTTCCCAGAGATGGGTTGCAGCTGGCAGGGCATCCGCTGTGTGAAACATGTGCTGGATAAGTTGGCGGTTCATTCTGCTGTGGCGACCCCAGATTAATAAAGGGACTAAGCCGAAAAGAAAATGAATGAATGAATGAATGAACTTGTTGCTTTTAAGGCAATTGCTTTACTCGTTTCAAGTAACTAATCCTTTTTTACAGTGTAGATTCCTAACCTACTGTTAATAATGATATCAAAATTGAAACTTGATTAGTTGATGTTTAATCAAAAGTCAAAGTCATTCATATTTATTTATTGTTTACTGTTTATTTATTATTATATTATTTTATTTAATAACTTGTTTAAATAACATTTACTGTTATAGATGGATAAAATTTTTATCAGTTTGAATTTTAAGCATTTGGTTCTTAAGTAAAATGTATTATTTCATCAAAACTATTATATCGTGAATAAAAAATTCCTTTAAACACACTGTAAAACCCCAAAGGTGAAGGTAACTGATTGCAAAAAGGTGGCACAGTGGGTACTTACCACACAGCAAGAAGGTCGCTGGTTCAAGCCTTGGCTGGGTCAGTTGGCATTTCTGTGTGGAGTTTGCATGTTCTACCCGTGTTGGCATGGGTTTCCTCCGGAGGCTCCGGTTTCACCCACAGTCCAAAGACACGTGCTACATGGCAACTGGGTATGCTAAAAATGACCGTAGTGTATGAATGTATGTGTGAATGAGTGTGGATGTTTCCCAGTGCTGGGTTACGGCTGGAAGGGCATCCGCTGCGTAAAACATATGCTAGATAAGTTGGCGGTTCATTCCGCTGTGGCGTCCCCAGATTATTAAAAGGACTAAGCCGAAAAGAAAATGAATAATTGATTGCAACAAACCATTTAAGTCCATAAACTAATCCTAATGAGTACTGAGAACTTAAACCATTTGAGAACATGAAACTATTTAAGCACAGCAAAACCCAATAAGCCAAGAGAACTGAATTGAGTGCTGTAAAACCCAATAAGTTAAGGCAACTCAAATCATTTGAGGAAATCAATTGCTACAGACCATTTAAGTTAAAAAACGAATCTAGATGACTTCTGCAAACTTACTCCATTTAAGTTGAAGTAATATTTAAATGCTTAAATAAGTGTTGATTGAGCATTAATGATGAACACCTATTGTTAACAAGCAGAAATACTGAAGAGAACAACAAAACTACAGCGACCTCAGTCATATCATTAAAAGAAATAAAACATGTTCAAGCTCTCAAAATCTTTACAGAGGATCACAAACTCCGCAAACAATATCAACAGCTTCACACAGCACCACTGAGTTTAAAACTCTATTCAAATGAGTAGAATTAATTTCCAGTACATTTTGAGTTAACTACACTCATTTCATTTGATAAATTTGACTGTTGGGTTTCACTGGGTAAATTTAATCTGCTGTTTCAGACTCCAGCGTGTCTTCTAAATTCAATACAGGCTATATTTGTAGATTTTATAGACTTAATGAAGCACCAAATATGTAATATTGTAATAATTACAGTATTCATTTGAAAACAGACGTGCTAAAATAGTCTGACACTGTAAAAAGGGATTAGCTGACTTTAAAAAAGTGAGCACAATTAGCATAATTATAAAAATTAAGTCAACGTAAAAGTTCCAAGTTACAATGGGTTTCCTTACATTATCTTTGTGAAGTCAACTTGTTGTAACTAATCACTTTTTATAGTGTATAGAGAATTTTATGGATCATTTTTAAGCTATGAATATTGGTTATAATATATTTTTACTTTATTAATAAAATGAATAGTATTAAAATATGATACTATTATAATAATACTAAAATATAATAAATATTATTATAAAAGGAGGGGCATCCGCTGCGTAAAACATAGGCTGGATAAGTTGGCGGTTCATTCCGCTGTGGCAACCCCAGATTAATAAAGAGACTAAGCTGAAAATACAATAAATTAATGAATTAATGATTATAAAACAATAAAACATTATTAATAATAAAAAGGAAGAGGTTTAATTCATATTATTTAATTTAATATTTGTAATGTATATTTATGTTTGCTATTGAATTTAAGTTGTTGGCCTTTAAATAAATGTAATATGTAAAACATTGCATAAAATGTATGCAAATTAAAATAATTAATATTAAGAATTCATTCATTTTTCTTTGGCTTAGCCCCTTATTTATCAGGGGTTGCCACAGTGGAATGAACCGCCATATTAAGATTATTTAATTCAATTATTATAAATAATAAATGTGAATTAAATTAGAATTTATTTAAATTGCATTGAAATTTATGTCACAGTTTTAATTATACAGCTTGTTTATGAGGTAAGGCTTTTAAATAAAATATATTTCTTTTTTTATTTCCCTCCATAGGTTTTGTTCAGGACCAAGCGCCAAAGTCACCTTTCCCTGTGCAGATTCTGCTGCAACTGTTGTCGCAATAAAGGCTGTGGATACTGCTGCAAATTCTGAGCATTTCTTTAAAATAATTAACTTATTCTACCCTTTTTATCTTCAAAAATCCTCCCTGAAATGATTTCCATGTTTTTTAAAAAAGGAAACGGGTATAAATGCAGGCTGCGTCTCAATGCTTTTCTGCTTTATAAAAGTTGCAGCTATACAAATTTGCCAAAAATATTTAAGTTAATGCTTTTATAATGTCGTATATTTTATACATGTGTATATATTTTAACCTATGTACATAGACATTAATGTTCATTTAGTGTAACGCAAGACGTATTTGTACATATTTGTAATAAAATGAATTTAAACACATCTGATTTTGCGGTCATTCATTGGTGAAACTCTAGGGGGCGCTCCATACTCAAACACATGCTGCAAATCCTGTATTTCTGCACTCTAGAGACCGTTAAACCCCCCCACAGAAACCTTTACATGCTGTGGTGCTGCCTAGGGCCTACATAGGGAGCATCGTCAATAAAAACGATCTCCGTATTATTATTGTCAATAGAGTTTGACATGAATAAGTAGCTGTAAAAACAGTATGATATGTTACTTTAATTAGCAGAGACCGAACAGGGAACCTTTTTTTTTTTAGCAATATTGTTTAATTAAATGACTAAAGGGATTATTATTGCTGCTATACCCACTATAACACTTTATGGTAATAACACTATAGTACTTTATGGTAAATCCTACATTGGTTTTTACCATAGTAAAGTACTTAAATTAAACTTGATAGTTTCTGAGGTAATAATAGTACCATACTTTAGGGTACCTTATCACAGATTGTATTTTTATTAATATTTTTTATAATAAAATGACTATGAAATTAACTATTATTGTTGCTGCATGAAAAAAAACTATAGTAATTTATACAGCAAATACTAGTGTTTTTGAACCATATTAAGTAATTGAATTAGTATACTAGCATTTTTATAATGGTAATTACCACTGTAACCATATTATAGTACACTAAATTATATTCTATAGTTTATGTGGTAATAATAATATAATAATATCAATAATAATACTAGTAATATAAACAAATTATCCAATAATTTAGAGTACTTTAGCACATGGACGTATTTTTATCATTATTTTTATGAGTATAAAATGAACTACTATTGCTGCTACCCACATTAAATTAAACACTGTAGTAATGTATAGTAAATACTGGTGTTTTTGAACTTTACTATAGTTAAGTACTTTTTAAATTATATAGTGTCTGTGGTAATAATAATACTATAGTACAAATTACCCAAGTGTACTGTACCAACTAGGTATACTGTATTATACTACAATACACCACAGTTTACTGTAATAAAAACTAGAGTATACAATAGTATTTTTTACGGTTTATCAGTTCACTATAGTTAATACAACACTATGCTGCAGCATTCATTAGCAAAGAGATCTACTTTTCTAAAAAGTATTTACTATAAGTTACAATAATATTTTTGCACGTGGGTAACTTCATCTGAACGTTGCAGTGCATTAAGGGATTTTGTTTGTATGAATACAGCATATTTAAACAAGTAACAAATGATTGTGTGTACATTCATGTCTACTATAATAATAGTCATCTTATTGCAAATAAAATTTTGTATTTACATATACACTCACCGGCCACTTTATTAGGTACACTTGTCCAACTGCTCGTTAACGCAAATTACTAATCAGCCAGTCACATGGCAGGAACTTAATGCATTTGGGCATGTAGACATGATCAAGATGATCAGTTGCAGTACAAACTGAGCATCAGAATGGGGAAGAAATGTGATATAAGTGACTTTGAACATCGCATGGTTGTTGGTGCCAGACAGGCTGGTCTGAGTATTTCAGAAACTGCTGATCTACTGGGATTTTCATGCACAACCATCTCTAGGGTTTACAGAGAATGGTCCGAAAATGAGAAAATATCCAGTGAGTGGCAGTTCTGTGGGCGCAAATGCCTTGTTAATGCCAGAGGTCAGAGGAGAATGGCCAGACTGGTTCGAGCTGATTGAAAGGCAACAGTAACTCAAATATCCACTCGTTACAACTGAATTGAGGTATGCAGAAGAGCATCTCTGAACGCACAAAAAGGCAGATGGGCTAAAGCATTAGAAGACAACACTCTTGTCACACTTGGTGCCACTCTTGTCAGCTAAGAACAGAAAACTGAGGCTACGATTCGCACAAGCTCACCAAAATTGGAAAATAGAGGATTGGAAAAACGTTGCCTGGTCTGATGAGTCTCGATTTCTGCTGCGTCATTCGGATGGTAGGGTCAGAATTTAGCGTCAACAACATGAAAGCATGGATCCATCCTGCCTTGTATCAATGGTTCAGGTTGGTGGTGGTGGTGTAATGGTGTGGGGGATATTTTCTT